>JAWNNH010000246.1:1200000-1800000 GCA_035043045.1 Hirtodrosophila alboralis
GCAAAATAATCCTCCAGCTGTGTCTTCAGATGCGCTGCAAATGGCAAACAAAATTAATAAATATTAAATTTAAATAATAACAATTATATACTTACGCATATCGCTGAAATCATCCACAAGTATAATCTTGCCAATGAGCTCTTCCGGCGATCTATCCAGCACGGAGTGCACAGTGCGTAGAAGCACGGACCACGCCTCATTGTGGAAGCAAATGATGACATCAGTTTTGGGCAAATTACTTAAATAACGAGCCGAATCCTTGCACCAAGCATCTCGCGGATCGGGCAGCGAACGATGCACAGATATCAGATCAGAGACATACTGATTAAATGCATTCTTGGTCCAGCCATCGTCAACGGCTTTCTTCATTTCCGGTGGCATTTGTTTGGGCAGCACAACAGGTTTGCCCAATTCACCCGGACTATCCTCCGGATTGGCCACTGGCGCATCCAGTACACTTTTGTCTATAAACGAAAGAGAAAAGTGAAAAATGATGAGAGCTGATTTTAACTTATTGCGTGTGGAAGGACGAAGCGCAAAAGAATCCTGCCTGCTGTTTTCTTCGCTTCGTTGGAATGAATTTGTAAATGTAAATGTACATATACATCCAGAAGAAAAATTGTTTTAAAAGAACCAAAATCATGAATATGTAAACAACGATTTGGTCTTAGTTTGTTTTAAAACATTAAATATGCATTTAATTTAGAATTAAATTTAAATAAATTATTTTTCTAAATTAATATTTAATGACCATTTAATTTGTCTTAATATAAAAATATGGTTTAAAAATTATTATGTGCACTTGATTGTGAAATACAAAATTATTATTTTACAAAGAAATTAAAAAACAAAAAATTTAATGCAGAGAATCCTTCACGCCTTATAAACTAACTGCTACAATCGTTTGAGAATTATAGGAGCACTGTGGGAAAAAACAAAATATCGCTCCCAAGTTTGCAACGCTTTGCATAAAATGAATCTAAATTAATTTTTCCACACTTTGGCCTTTAAATAACATTTAATTTAATATAATAAAATATATATGAAATTTATAATAATATAAAATAAAAATTAACAAATTATATATTACGGCATTAACAAAAAAATAGAATTTTTTATATTTGTCATAAATACCAATAAATTACATAAATTTTTATATTTTTATGTGTTTTATATATAATTAATTTTTTATTATTCTGATTATATTATTCTGATTGGTTTTTTTCCATTTTTGTTTTATCATTTTATTTAATTTTTTTATTTTATATTATTATTTTAATAGGTTTTTTATGACAAAAAATTACACCACATTTTATAACTGCTTAAAAAACTATCGAAATTTGTTTGCCATTTTTTTTTGTTGGCACTATTGACCAGTGTGCAACGGTGCGTATGCGTTTTGTCAGTGTCATCTGCCTCACGCTCATTGAGTTCTTCTTGTTGCATGTGTGTCTGTTTGTGTGTGTGTGTGTGTGTGTGTGTGTGTGTGTGTGTGAGTGTGAGTGTGTGTGTGATTTGGTATGTTGGTTTTGCGTCTGTACTTTATACTATTATCTTGTTATATGCATTTGCATGGAAATATGATTCTGTTCCGGTTGGCAGTTGCTGCTTTTTATGAGATTTGTCAGCCAGAAGTGACACTTATTGGCACTGCTCGTATGTGATGTTCTTCATGCTATTAATGTGTGTGTGTCTGTGTGTGTGTGTGTGTGTGTTTGTTGTTGGTCTGCGAGCATGTCACAGAATGAAAAAACATTTCAATTACCACAATCATTTCAATAAACATAAAAAATGCTAGCTTCAAAAAATAAAAAGCCATAAAAGCAAAGCATCTTCTCGACAATCCCAGCCCCAAGTCGGCCGCATTATGCTCTGTGGAATGTTGGTAGAACACAACCAAGAGGCCAATCAGGCAGCTATAAATTTTTGGTCGCACAACAAAAACCATTAAAATGTGCAAAGGACCCTGGGAAAAGGAAGGTTCTGCACATAAATTTTATGATTTGTCGTAGTTACAACTTCATTGCGGGATATTCACGCGTGTGCCAAGTGTGCTGGGCAAAAGGCAAACCAGGAGGCCAAGGAGTTGCAGGAGGCTCAGGACGCTCAGGACGCTCAGAAAGGACTAAACAAAACTCAATTCGGTTACCATAATGAACTATTTTTGCATGCTGTGCGCACACACACGCATCATAATAAAAAACAATAAAATTGGAACGCAGAAAGGAGTGCAGAGGAGTCGACGCTCCTTCGGGTTTTATGTGTTTTATTGATTCACTTATTTATGGCACAGCATGTAGAATATTATCATGGCACCGACTGCACTGGGCGCGTTTCTATTCAACTGAATCCACCTGAGCACAATCCAATTATAGAATGTAAAAATATATATATATATTAACTCTATGGAATAATAATGATATGCAAACTATATCAGATTGTACAGTGCGTCCTCAATTTGGCACAGTATTGAAGTTTTAGTTGGAATACTGATTTAACTTGATTTTTTGTAGTTTAAAGTATTTTTGATACTTAAAAAGAAGGGAACGAAACTGAAGTGGGTTTAAAATTGAATAAATATTTAAGTAATACTTTTATTTTATTGACAACAGATATAACGTCGGCTTGAAATCGAAAATTTAGAAAACTGACTTGAAATATAAAAGAAATAAGCTTTTTTGATATTATTCCAATTTTTGTATATTTTTTTTATAGTATCAATTATATAGAAAATCGAACTAACAACATACTTGTATTTTATTTATTTATTAAGCATTTTTTTTTATTTTTTTATTTGCTACATTTAAACATTTGCAGTTCCTGGTGAGTTTTTTTTTTTTATTTGATATAACTTTTTTTTTTTATAGCTTCAAAAGTCCATCTGTTCGCATTTTGCGAATGTTTACTGTACAGACAAACCGAGCGACAAGCATATGCATTACCCATCTATATAATTTTCATATCTATCGGCAGTTTATGGACATGATATAAGGCAGCAGGACGGGGCACATGGAGGAGCGCACTAGGGACACGCCTGAGCGTGACAGGAAGCTATAAAGCGTCCGTTATGTTAGCTGGAGACAAAAAGAGAGAGGGAGAGGGAGCGGTTAAGAGGGAGGAGCTGTGCCAATGCGTGGCACAGACAAATGCCTGGGGCGCCACCCGGCATGTTTCAACATAACGCATAAAAGAAACATAATATGGCAAAGTAGCGTTATTTGCAAAATGAATGGCATCATGTAGTATGGGAATGTGTAACTCTAGGATTGCCTTGGGACTAGGACACAAGGACAATAGACAGGCAAACCAAACACACACACACAAACACACAGGCACGCACTCAAATCAGCGTTATGTTATTAACATGGCAAGGGATTAGCATTGATTAAAAACGGGCCAAATGTTGCAGGATGAAGGGGCATAAAGTGGTGTGGTGTGGTGTGGAAGTGCGGCAATCAATCGACTGGGGTAGCAGCTGCTCCCAGCGGCGTTTGCTGCTTTTCTACGGTGGGCGTGGCATTTGTATTGTATGTACAAAATCATTATCGCTGCTAAATTGTAAAAAACAGCATGCGAGTAAGTACAAGGGGGCTACGAACAGGAAAAGCGGGCACAGTCCAGACTGTGGGTCTTGGCCAGGCCAAGATCAAGATAGCGAACGTATTAAAGACATGGCCAGCAGGCAGTTTGCTTGACTGCCTGACTGACTGACTGACTGGGTGACTGGGTAACTAACTGACTGACTGACTGACTGACAGTCCTCTTCGGGATTGCTGCTTGATGCGTGCGCGCGATAAACGTCGTGTTGGCCACGTCTTTTGGTGGTAAGCGCCCCAAGGCCAGGCAATAAGTACAACAACACTAATTACCAGCTATGAACAGGCAGAGAAAACCACAGCAAAGCACAGAGCCCAGCACAGAGACAATGAGCAATGTGTGGATCTGGAATCTCAGATCTACAGGCACTGTGGGAAATTTATTTAATTTTTGGGAAGTAAATTAATAACGCAAAAAATAAGCAAGTGTTAGCACTATAGATATGATTTTAAAGTTTTTTTTTTTTTGGAAAAAAATAAAAAATAAATAATTTGTGCGATCTATTGAGCTTGTTGTTAGGAAGTCACAATTGTTGATTTTATAAATTTTATAAGGCAAGTTAAAATATCAATACCTAAACTATACATGTGAAATTTAACACTAATAAAAGAAGCAAGTGATTCGATTCGGTCGCCAAAAAACACAACGAAAAGTGTTTGACGCAGTCGTGCGGTCGACAAAAATAATATTTTCGCACTTATAACGAAATAAAATTGTTTATACAGATGCCAAGAACTAAAGTGCGGGAGTGTAAATACGATGCTCTACAATATGTACAGAGAAAACTGTCTTGGACGAACAGCGACCAGAGAAGTCCACGAAAGGGACTTTATTTAATTTTTTTAAAAATGGTTAAAAAGAAAATATCCGTCATAGGTGTTTGCCTATTAGTGGTGTCCTTTAGGAGAGTTTTAACTGTAAAATAATCTCTTAGGTAAGAAGTGCTGAATAATTTCTAAGCACTATCGAAAGACAACATTTCATACAACACATTGAATTTTAATGATCTTTTTTAATTACGAAAACAAAAGACAAAGTACAAGCCACATTGGTCAATATCTACCACAAATTTTAACACAAAAAAAATTGTAATTATTATTATGCATTAACAGCAAATTTTCGTTAATTTCAACAACTTAATAAATTGAATTTATTCCCGAAAATTATTAAAAATGTCCCATAGTGTACTGCAACTACTACAGAGCTAAGAAAACTCATGTGCGTGGTGGAGTGTTGGTAAGCGTTGTAGGCTTGCACACAATTTTGACGCCACGGGGCGGCTGCTGCACGACAGGATCAGCAAATAGCAAACAACAACAATGGCAACAACAACGGTAACAACAAAAACAACAACTTGTAGCTTTGCCACCTCGATGTTGATGAGCCTTGCGCGAGAGATGCAAACATGATATGCGAAATTGCAAATACGTGCATTGTATGCAACTGAACTAGAGACAGGAGACTGAGGAAGAGACAGAGACAAAGCTGGAGGCAGCAGGGCCAGAGAGACAGTATCCAGAACTGAAAAACCCTTTGGCAGATGCAATCTTAAATGCTTGTTCCACATGCAATCCCTGACTACCTTCCTGCCTGGCCAGCCATAGATGCCCCTGCACTTGTGTCCCAGTCTAAACCTTAGCCAAGTTACGGCTGACTGCTTCATTGATTTGGCCAGCCCAGTCAGCCCAGTCAGTCAAGTCAGTCAGTTATTCAGCCCATTGAGTAAAACCTCAAGCCGAGGGGCCGACGATTGAAGGTTGCTGCCTGATTAGTGGAGAGATGTTATTTTTTTTTTTTTTTTCTTCTTTTTAGTCTTTGTAATATGCTTAATGCGAATGCCTCACTTGACAGCGGCATGAGTCAAGTTTGGTCTCTCTATTTTCCCCCAGTTAGTTAGTTGTCTTGCGTGCCATTGAAAATGCTGTTTGGCAACAATTGCAAGTTGTTAAATGCTGCTCCTCTTGCAGTTCCTCCTCCTGCTGCTTAGGTTTGCATTGTAGTAAAACTTGTTAGAAATTTTCCTAAACATGCCGGACAAAAACCTGAGATGTTCTTCTCTAGAGAGTCTGCATTTAGCACTCGCTGGAAAGCAATATATGTTATTATCTATTCGCCAAGTTCGATTTTCTGGCTGCTGACCTAAAATGCAAGCCTGGCCAAGTTGCATACAACGACAAAGACAGCGATAGAGCTAGAAAAGAGAGAGTGAGCCAGTGAGGATGAAGCGCGAAAAAGAAACTGCGTCGCTTGCATTGGGTCGATGGGAATTAGTTGCAAGAGATTGCGTGGCAATGAAGTGCGAATCGGTTGAATGGGAACACAGCGCTGAGATTTGCAAAAACTGATTACAGAAGGAATACGACCGACGACGACGAGAGTGAGAAAAATGCAGGCAAAAGAAATGATATAAAAATAAAAATAATAAAAAGCAAAAACATAAAAAAAAATAAAATACAAGTTGAATGAAGTTGCGGCACGGCGGGGCAAAGATGTAACTGTGATGGATGGACCGAGAAATGTGGATAATCTGGAACTGATTTCAATATAAATATTAATGTTTCACATTTGTTATGTGAATGCCCCATGTGTGTGTGTGTGTGTGTGTACGTGTGTGTTGTAAGAAATAAAAAACGGGGCTGACGTAAATGGGTTGAGTTCAAAGAGATAAACTTGATGGAAAGTAATACCAATAAAGTGCTTTAGTTAAGCTCAGTTTTCATTTCGAGAATGTATGCTTAAAAAGGTTGACAACTTTGTAAATCCAGGATCGAATCTCTGTTTTTTTGTAGACTTTAAATCAAGCTCAAAATTAAATGAATTTTAGCTTGGCAAATCAAAGGATGAAACAGAGCTGCTTACTTATTGATAGCTGACCACTACGATTGTAAAAAATATTAACAAATCTAGTTTATCTAAAAAAAAAAAAAAAAAAAAAAAAAAATTTATTTTGCCATCTTTAGCTTTAAATTCGCAGCTAAATCAACATGGCTATTGATGAAGATGGAGAGTATATATTATTACAAACCCTTGTACAACTTTTTTACTTCCTTTTTGTATAGAAATTAGACAAACAAAACAAACAGCATCTACAATATATTATTAAAGTAATTTTTAGATTAAACTCTGCACTTTCTGTAAATTAAATCTGATAGATTTAAGCACTGCAAGTGATTGTGTCTCCTCAAAATGTTTAGCATCCAAGTTTCACCAAATAAAAAATATTATATAATTAATATAAAAAAATATAATAAATTAATTGTCTCAAGTTTATGTAATAAAACTAGTAAAAGCAATTTCTTTGCCCATGTTTCTTAAGATAGAAATGTATTTTAAATATGATTTATAAACTCCATATGTTAACATAAACAAGAAATTAATAGCTAAGAAATATTCGCATTCTCGCAACATAATTATGCAGATAAATTCAAAAAAAGACGTTGGAAATTATAGTATTCAACAAATCAAGTCATAAAAGTTGCATATATTATTAAATGTGTTTAACTTTAAAGGTGTTAAGAACACAGTAAGCAAAAACTTCTTTTTAAATAAAAAACTATTTAAAATCTATTTTATAGTAAACTAAAAAAAATTAATGTTAATCTGGAGCATATTTTAAACGATTTCTTTTAAACCTGAACAAGCTCATCGAATCTTGAATTTAGCACTAATGAAATTTATAAGCTTCTAGCGCTTAATAAGCATAACAAACAGTTGCTAATGAGTTTGATTAAATTAAATTAAATTAGGTTAATCGCACAACTGTTTTAAGAATATTTACAGCTGCTTTTTTTGGCTTACAAAAATAGATTGGTAATTGGATATTTTTTCAAGAGTCAGTGAAAGGTTCTATAATTTAATAAATTAAATTCAATTTAAATAGATTTCTAAATTGCATTTAAACTTGGTTTTAAACAGAAGCTAAACCAATATAATTAATTAGGGCAGCAGCTATAAATTTTATCATCATTGCAATCCTGTGTAACGCGTAATGTGCAAAGGACATTAAATATTAATTAAAATGTCTGCTCAGCTTACCATCTTCCTTGGCTTGTTCCGGCTTGTTGATGATTTTCTCCTCCTCCAGTTGCTGCAGCATATTGTGGCGCTTGGACTCTTCGGCCTTTAGACGCGGTATCACCTTAACTCTCTTATGCCTGGCCGTGGGCGGCACATCCGCCTCCTGTGGTGCATTGCGTTCACCAGCAGCAATGCCATTGCCATTGAGCTCGCCAGCTTGTTCCTCGGCAGAAATGGGACCATTTTTCAGGGCCAATGCAATTGGATCGCCAGCGCCAGCAGCGCCTCCGCCGTAACCGCTTGTATCCTGCACCGCTCGACGGCGTGTGTCATCCGTATAGATGAGAAAGGCAACGCAAAACCAAACGGCCAGCAAAAAGGCTACCAATTTTACAATTGTCGTAGAACGACGACGCCATATGAATGCCATGTTGATGATGAGTTTGATTAAAGCCTCGTTTGTTGTTGTAAATTGTTGGAAGTTGCTTAGTATCGAGTTAACGGGCGCCCTCTGCGTATGCGTAACATTAATCAATGTGCGCCCAACTCGCTATGATTTATGCGACAGGATATGTGCTATGCTCCGAAAGAGCTTCAGCTGATTTGCTGTACAATTTTGGCTGCTGATATGTTGCTGTTGTTGCTGCTGCTGTTGCACATTCCACACGTCTTCACTTGAACACAAATTTCAATTTGTTGGCATTCCACTTGAAATGTACATTTGCTGTTGTTAGATATTTTATTTTCTCTCTCTCTCTATCTCTCTTCAGTTTATAGTTTGTTGCTGTGCAATTTGGCCTGCAGTCAGTGAGTGAATCAGTCTGAAAGTTGGAGGATATGAAGAGGAAGCGTGTGTTGTCCACACGTTTTTTTGTTAAGTCAATTTGACAGTCTTCCTTGTGCACTCAGCCTGCAAATGAAGCAAACAACAAAAAAATATAAAAATTGAGTAAAAGTGTAGGAATAAGAATCAAGTTTAGTACTTAATCTAATCTGCACACTTTGTTACGTTAAATAATTAAATAATCATATTAGCAATATTGTAAATAGCTATGCAAAAAAAAATTATAATTATTAATAATTCACAAAGTCATTAGTTTCGATAAATCAGTGAGCACTAATAACAGTAATGTGCGCAAAATAAAATAAAATAAAATATTTCTAAAATTGTCAATTATTTGAAAATGTAAATTATAATCCAATTATTTCTATTTAAATAAAAAAAAATATGTTTTTATATATTAGAATATTAGCAAAATGTGTCAATACACACTCATGTCCTTAATTGTAGTATAATTTTTACAAAAAAAATTAATTGCAATTAGCCCAATTGGGCCAGCAAAAAATTAAATTATTTTTACTGAAATTTAGTTTTTTTCTTTTTTCCAATTAAATAATTTTCTATCAAAATGTTTGTGGCATGTAAAGGCATGCTAAGCTTTTGACATAGTGCAAAAATATTCGATAAATATACAAAAAAAATAAAAATCTAATGATACTTTCAGCAGGATATTTATATTTAGCATATCACAGCATTAAAAAACTAAATAAGGATTTTTTTTTAGGAATTTTCCTATTTATTTATATGCACATTAACAGCAGCGAAAGCACCAAGAATTTTACTACAAATAAAATATAATCAATTAAAAAAAAAATGCAATAAATTTAAATATGTATATAAATTAAATATCTTAGCTATTTCCTGTAGGCAAACTCTATGGCAAAGTTATAGTACTCTCATTTGCTGCTGTTGGCAAATGAAAACTAATAAACATTAAGTATTAGTTTGACCATGATCAGGCCTTAGATGCAGTCATGACTTGGTCGGCAGGCACAGTTCAGGCCAACTGAGTAATTGAATGCACATGGAGGCCAGGGACTGCGGCCAGTGATCTCTTAGCCAGCTTATCAATTAGAAAAGGCAGCCATGCCAACCAACCCAAGAGGAGGAAGTTCTCTGCATCTATCCAGAAACAGAACCCGATCTGTTTTCCCTCTCTTTGCCCCTGGCAACTATTTGTGCATACAATAAATACAAGTTAATTACTTCGTATGCCTTTTGTTATGGCTCGTTGGGTTCAAGTGCCAACGTCGACCTGGCAGTGAACTAACTGCCCCTATTCCAAATCCCTACCCCACTCTGTTGTCAATTTCCGCTGTGTGTGTATGTGTGTGTTTATAAATTGAAAATACAGACAAAATAAAAGGGAGACATGGGGGGGGTTTACCAACATGTCATGTCCTCACTCAGCTGTAAAGTTTGCAATTCTCTGCTCTGACAAAATAGAGCGATAAGAGCTGCCAACCAACTGGGAATTCGAGTGGGTCACAGTTGGAATTGGGATTTGCAGCAACTACTGAAACTTCCAACATTTGCCATTTAATGCCGTCAATTATAAGTGTACTTGTTCAAATGTCCAAAAAATAAAATAGACACGCTGACAAATTGTATGCTGATAACACAACACAGCACTTGTAATTTAATAGTAAAGGTTTTTATTCGCCACACTGATCAAAATTAGTTCGACAGTTCGAAAAACACTAATCAACGGTTTTTTCTTTTTGTCACATGAATTTTATAATAATATTTTATTGTATAGAAAATACAATTATTATAATACAAGTGTCATTAAATAATTATTATATATTGCGACTTATTTTTTAAATAAAGTCATTTTCTAATGCATTTAAATTTTATAACTTTGATTAGCTTTTGTTATGAATGTAAATTTTTGATTCCATTTTGCAATTGTTTAATAAAGCTATTCACAGCATTTTTAATTAAAGTAAACATAGTAAGACATTTTATATATAAATTTTCCATTTAAATTTAGATTTATTTCTATAGAAGCGACCTTTACAGTCTTCATACACCCGTAACTTGCTTAAAACTCATCCGATTTTCATCTCTTAATTGATTTCCTTTAAAATTAGAAATTGAAATTTTTAGACATTTTTATTTTTTTGGTAATTTCTGATATTTTATTTCTATAAAAACAACTCTTGGAGACTTCATGAACCCAAAACTTGGTCAAAACACTGCCAAATCTCAATCGGATTGGCATTTTAATCTTGGTTTGACCTCTAATTTAATAAACCATAAAAAACTAAAAATTAATTTTTTTTTTAATTTTCTTAGGTTTTTTAACTGCATATTCAAAATCACAATTACTTTTAGTTGACAGAGATGTTTTAATAGTAAGCTGACTGTTAATGTCAAATTAAAAATTCCTAGTCCATATATTCATTATTAAATTCTTACTTAAAGCTTTAAATTTTTAATAAATAAAATCTTCTGCTATATATAAAACAGTCATTTTGAGTGACAGTAAAATGGGTTTCATTTTTGTTGATCAGGGTAATAAATGATTGGAGTATTCACGCCAGGCCAGATATTGGCCAAATTGTTTGTACTAACTGCTTCAGTTCGCACACTCACACACAAGCACACACACACACACACACATTCGAACTGACATCAATAATTGATGAAATACAACGCATTTTCAGAATACGTTTGTCATATTTTTTTTCCAATTTTTTTGTGGATTTACAACATTATGCAAAATGACGCACATTCGTATTTTTGGGCCAACTGTGGGTATTTTTGTTGCCAGCATCCGAAATTTCATTTAAATTATTTGTTAATTAAAATTCGCGTCTCGTTACTGCACACGTGTCGTATGCGCAATGTTTCTGTTTAACGATGCAATTTCAAATGAAATAATATCATATCATACGCATAAAATAGTTTGTACTTTACAATTCATTTGACATGCCATTTAATTTTTGAGTACTAAATTCTAATTATAAAGGAAACAGACGTCGTAGAGCTGAGATAAGAAACGAAATTAGTTTCGAGTATTGTAAACTTTTCTAATTAGTTCATGTTTACTTACTTAATACTTAAGATAAGTTTTGAGCATGATAAATATGACAACAAGTAATTATGTGGCATTATGAAATTTATGATCTTTAGACCGTTGTAATAGTCTAAAAATAAAATCTTGTAGCTTTGAACAACACGCCTTTACACTTTGTTGATTACTCTCTCTCGAGAGAGTGGATTTTATCTGTATGCGGCGTTCTCAAACGTTTGACAAACAACAAAAAACTTTGCAACAAAATCAAATTGGAAAAATTGGCAAAAACTTTTTTAATACACAAAAAACTTTTCGCTGTTTTATTCTTTATAAAGAGATAGTTAAAAATAAAAAATAAAACTTTCCTCCCACTATTATGCTGTTTTAATTAGGCAACAGTTTTAATGTTAATGCTAAACTTTAAAAATTGTATTTTTCAGCACATTAAAAATCATACTTAATTTTAGATATGCTTGAATTTATATTATTATTTATGAAGTATTAATAATGTGTCTTAACAGCAATAACAAGCCAACTCATTTAAGTTTACGTTCTGTTTAATATTTAACTATTTATTGTTTTATTTACACTAACTAGTCACGTGAAACTAGCTATATTTATCATTTCAAGCCAACAATTATTTACATTTTTGTGTTTGCTAAGCTAAATGAGCTGCGGTTTTAAAGACCACAATTCACAATAATAAATATATGTATGTTTAAATTGTTATGAAAATATTTCACACCTGTTTGCCCACCTGACCAATTGGCATAACAAAATGTGAAGATGTCTGCTAAAATAATCCAATTGTAACTTAAAGATACTTAGATACATATAGCGACCCAGTTACGTGATTAGACTGGGCTTATCATAGTAGAAAGATACAAGTTTGTAAGGAATATAAAAAAATATACTTTAAATTGAAAGATATGCGATGACAGCGTTTGCTCGTAAGTCGCTCGATAAGCAAACACACCATTGTTACCTTCATTTGAAGCGACCCTCTGGCTGCCTCATTTAACTGCCTGCCACAACCTCCCACCCCATTATTTGCGCGATGTTTGCGTTTGCTTGTTTGCCTTATCTCACGGCTAATTGACTGATAAGCGCCCCAGCAATTTGTGTGTGTTCTTGGAAGAGTTTTCGCTTTTGGTTTTCTTTTGCTGAATTGCTCGTGGATAGATAAGATAGCATTTAATTGAAACGAAGACAACGTTGGAAATGCCCTAGATGATCCCTTGACGGCGAACTGAGATTTTCACTTCCGTTGAATTGTTTTTCTTACCCTTTCATTGGGTATTGTTGGCTGGGGCCATTTATCAAAGTCCGAAAATAATTGCTGGCATAATTAGACGCACATTTAACTGCAAATTAAAGCCTTCCCCGCTAGCAACAAACTATTTGAAAAAGCAGCAAAAAAATGCGAACATCGCTTGCTATTTAAGCCAAATGAAATATTATAAAAGCTGCGAAGGGGAAAAAAAAAGTCGCAAATTACGCGCAACAAAGTCCAAGAATTTTCCAAGCAAAGAAAACTTCATTGTCGCGCTTTTCTTTCAACCTTTTTTTATTTTATTTTTCCTTTCTTTTTTGTTGCCACTTTTGCATACTTTTGGCCAACAACTTGAAGCTGATACTCTCGAACCACCCAAGAGCCTCTGCAGATCATTTGTCATTTTCTTATGCAAAAAGTTTTATACGCTTTCCGCTTTTCCGGAAAGACCAGACTGGGCGGGGATGGGCTAAGTAGTTAGAGGCGTCTCTTAGAGGCGTCTCTGCTACGGACTGATGCGCACTTTCATGGGTGGCACAGAGTTTATTATGATGATTATTTATGCAGACTTAATCCGCAGTTATTAAAATGCAGCCACAACTCTGCGTTTAATATTCATTTGCATTTCAAGCTAAAACTTTTCCATGAGATGCCACAAAATTTAGTTTCCTAATGAGTTGCGTGCGTCTTCAACTAAAATTTTCTCTAGGCAATTACGATTTTAGACACTTTGGACTCAAGGTAACTCTAGACAACGGAGCTGAAGAGCTCAAGCCGCACAACTGTACACTGCAACAAAAGTGCTAAAAACGGGAATTCTAACTGACAAATTGCTTAACAATTTATTTTTTTTAGTTAATTTAATTATGAGTTTTATTATGACTTCAAAAAAATCCAGTTTAAAAAAAAATTCTAAATGAATAGGGAAATATGCCTATATTTATTCAGGTTGCAGGATCATGAAAACAAGATAAATTTTTATTTCCAATATTTATTAAAAACTATATTTTAACTGGCATTTTTCGATCAATAAAATAAATAGTAAAATGATAATAAAACTTCAATTTTTATTTAAAAGTTAAAAGAAATATTTATTCAAATTTATCCTCTATCCTACATTTTTGCTTGCATTTTTCGATCAATACAATAAATAATAAAATGATAATTAATTTCAAATTTTTATTTAAAAGTTGAAAAAAAATTTTTTTTTTTTTTAAATTTTTATTTTAAATATTAAAAATATTAAAATAAATATTAAAAATAAAAAATTATTTTGAATATCTTCCAAACTGTTTATTTTATGCAAACAAATTATAAGAGTTGCGATTCCTGGAAATTATTTGTCATATTTAAAAATTCTACAAAATTTTTAATTTTGGATTTTTATGCCGAAACTATTTACTTTTAAAATTTAAAATATACAAAAATATATTTAAAAATAGCAATAAGAAGAAAAGTTATAAATAAAAATCCTTGCTTTAAGCTCAGTGCACCCTAAAAGCCTTTAAAAGTTAGCCAAACTCGTACTTTCAAGATTTTAAGGCCAAAATTAGTTTAGTTTTACGATTTGTTCATAAAATCTCGTCTTTTCAAGCAGTTTTTTAAGACGCATTCGTGAGTTTGAAAAGAAAAAAAGAAATTTTTATGGCACTTCTAACAATAAATCTGTTTCAGTTCGTTTTGGGTAACAAAGATTTATGCGCCGTGTAAATGGTTAAATTGGAAACAATGTTGGCTTTGATTTTGTATAATGCGCCGTGTCAGCAAAGGTCACCGCAACAGGGCGAAGACGTGCATCAAAGTGAAGCCACAGCTGATGATGATGATGAAGATGTTGATGATGATGTTGATGATGGTGCTGTGAAAACGTGTTTTATGCAGAAGCAGGAAATGTATTGGCTGAGTGCAGAAAACCGGCAGGCAACTGCACACACACGCATACAGAACACAGGAGCTGTGGCTGCCACACATTGGTGCAAAGAAAGTTGCCATGGAGAAAATTTTAATCAAAATATTTGCACATCCGCCAAGCGAGAAGCTGGCAAGGCGACTAGAATTACCAGTACCAGATACCCATGACGGCAGACAACAGGTCTTCCCAGTCTCTGGGTCTTGGTCTTGGTCTTGTTGCCTCTTCGTCTTTGACAGAGCAGCTACAGCTTCAGCTGCAGCTCCTTTTGGTTATTTGGTGCATGTGCAGCTAAAACCAGTTAAACCTCATTCGAGCTTCGTGCCACGGCAACGGGCAACGGCAACATCTTCTTAACAGACAACGAAATGCTTTTTGGAGCAGCCTCTTCAGGCAATCGCAAGTTGTTGATGTTTTTGTTGTCTTTGACAATTATTTACCGTTGGCGCTTAACTGTTAATTTTGCCAGTGCAACTAGCAGTTCGAATGTTGCATACATGCAGCTGCAACATGCCACGCATTTTTTATAGCTCTTAATTTGACAACGTCCCAACAAATGTCTGCTACAATTAATCTATTCACCTGTCTATCTTTCAGCTTACAACTCTCTCCATTACCTTATCTTTAACTATATATATATATGTATATATATACCTGGATAGTCTCATGACTCTGTGGCAACCATCGCACAAAATGTAATTAAATGTTTTTCTGCACGTTCGCTCGCTCCTGGCTGTAAAATTTTTGTTTGCCTCGGATTTTTTGCTTTGCAATAGTTTTTTTTTTTTTCATTTTTTTTCATTTTTTTTCATTTCTCTTCTCAGCTCTTCTCATTATTAGAAAATAAATTACAGGATGAGCGCGCTATTAAACTGCAATTAAATGATTGCAAAAAATGACTAGCAAAACATGTTCCAGAGTGGTTTTTCTTTCACATTTCGGATGATGATTAATTGTTGCCCGCTTAGTTTTTCCTCAAGTTTCAACTGGGGAAAAATCACAATTTTCCACTGCCCACAGTCATCATACACTACCACTGCCATGTTAATTTGATTGGCGAAAACTTTTCAAAAACTCGTTAAAAGTTGGCGATTTTATTGAGTTCGTACTGCCAAAGTGTTTAATTGAAAATGAAAACTTGGACGCTCTTTTCGACTCAGATATATCTAACTTATTTTACTAACTGGGCTGCTAGCCTTGCACTTGCCACTTGCCACACACACACAAGGTCAACCAAAACCGCCAACTACTAATTTCAGGATCAAAAGCGAACAACAAAAATCGCGTTCAACTCGAGTGTGCCACAAGAAATCAATTGTTCATTTGCATATGCATGAATTTTCCACAACAGCAACAGCAGCGGCAACCCCTGGCTACAAAATGGGTTTCAGGTTTACTGGAACAACTCATGGTGCCCCCAACAGAGGCGTATTTAAGGATTTTCTTAAAGGGTGTCGATTACTATTTTTTTAGTAATATTTTTTATGCTGAAATATTTTTTTAACTCAACAATCAAAAGTGGCAAAAAAAGAAGAGTTTACCCTGCTAAAAGTTATCAAAGAAAAACATTTTTGTATGTTGAATTAAGGCCCATTTTTGAATCACTAATAAACTTTAAAGTTAATGTTTAAAATAACATTCATAATAATAAGTGACAAGCATAAAGTGAAAATACTTTTTTTAAGTTATACAGTCAAACGATCACAAATTAGAATTTTCAGAAATTTAAATTAGGGTTTGAAATATATTACTTTATGTCTATTACATTATTGTCATGATTTTTAGATTTTTTTTTACTAATCATATTTTTTATTTTTAACAGAGTAAAAAATATATTTAATGTATTAAGAGTGAATATTTATGTTTTATTTTATTTCATCTATTTATGATTTAATGTATGCATATATTTTTGAATAAAAAAATGAACTTATTATATATATTGCGTTGTAATATTATTTTTTTTTTCTATTTATTAAAATCAACAAAAAAAGCTATATAGCATTTTGGAGTGAATTTACAACATTTTTTTTTATTTTTATATTTTTGTTACAAAAAAAAAACTTTCAGATATAAGAAAATTTCAGAAACTAGCATTACCTTAATAACAAACTGTTTCTAATTTGTGAGCGTCGACTGTACTATCTTGAGCAATTTTACATAATAATTTCTCTTCAATAAACTTTCAAATATCTTTCGAATATTGCCATTAAAATTGCTTTTAAACATTTATTGCAGCTACTGTCATCATCATCATCATCATCTTTTTTATGATCTTAACGTAATAACTTCATCGATAATTTGAACCATGGCATAAAGTTTTTGATTTAATTGCAGCCCCCTTTCCCCATCCCCCCTGGGATTCGCCACTGTTTCACAGTGCTTTATAGCACGACCTCAATATTTATTTGCTTGTCTGTTTGCACACACAACCACCATACCGGGGCGCATTCATTCAGAGATTCATTCGGGTATTCAGGCTCTGCCAGTTGGCCATTTGGCCCACAGTTATCCGCATCTTCGAGTCGCAGTTTTCACGTTTTATTTGTTTTTTTTTTGCTTTTTGGATTTTTTTCCCTGCATTTTTCTTGATTTTCTCTCGTTGTTGGGCTTTTTTTTTGAATCGGTTAAAGTTTCATTTCAGTGGCGCGGGACCCTGGCCCTTGGCCAACTGGCTGCCAACTTTTAGCAAATTGAATAAAAAACTAATTCGCCAACTATTTGGCCAACTAGCTTGAAAAGAATAAATTCCAAAAAGTTATCAGCGTTAATTTTGTTTATTCAGCTTTCTTATACTGCTACGATGGCGTTTAAAAATTAATAAAAATGCTGTGCAACTTGCCAGGGATCATAAACAGATTTAGATTTAATCAAATGATAGCCCGCAGGCTGTATAATAAAGTCAATATATTTCAATGTGGCAACTGGATTAAATATGCCAGAGAGCGGAGCCCAAAAAATAAAAAAGGGACGACGCAGCAATGGAAAAATGTTTGTGCCACATGAGAAATGACAGCAGAAGGTTTTTGCCGCATTCATGTGAAAATGTGCATGGTTTGGAAAAATGCTTTTAGCTTTGTATAAAATAACATCATCGTCAGATTTGGGTTCCACATTTTATGGGGCGCAAAGTAAACTGAATATATATATACTATATATATATATATATATACAATATTTGTTCCTTTTCTCATAACTGTCTCGGCTACGGGTCGGGTAATTTTTATGTGTTGTGGCGCCACAAATTAGAGATGGGTCGAAAAGGAAGAGAAATCGAAATCCAAAATGTAATATTTGAAAATTGCTTGTCAAATGACAAAAATGGTTTCATTTTTGTGCCCTAATGGCAGTTGGTCATTTTTAGTTATGTCCGGAACAAAAACATTTCTCAACCTTTGCTGCTCCCTAGATTAAACAAAGTTTCGATCAGACTTGGCTAAAAGGGGGGGGGGTTAGATGAGTTCGGACACATATTGTGGTCATAATGGAGCGCACAGTTGGACAACATGGCACTCAAATGGCTTTGTTTTCTCACATACTAAACAATTTGTGTGAATCTATCAAGTTTAAAGGTCAAACTTGTCGATTGAAAAAGCTTTAAATAGTTGAGTTAAATTTAACTTGAACCCGAAGTTGAAACAGCTCAATAGGGTCAAAGATCAATTGAAGTTATAAAATAAATCTATGCCAACCAAAATTAACAATATTTGCTTTTAAAGCGTCAATATTTTAATTCTGGATTTCGTGTACATAAATAAATAAATTCTTAGCAATGGATTACATGCTATTGAAATTTTTTAAAATATTTATTTAGTTTTTTACAAAAGCGGTAAAAAATTGTAAGCCCAACATGACAAGTGCTTAAAATTCAATTGCAAACAATAGAGTTTAAGTTAATAACGTGTTTACTTTATAAGCTTGTTTAAAACAAAAAATATATAAATATAAATAATAAAAAAAGGCAGCCATATTGCCTGTTCATTGTTTATTCAATATCAATAGTTCAAAATTTAAATATTTGAAAAAACAGCGAAGCAAAGTATTTATATTTAAAGTCATTTGTAAACAAGCCAAAGCTAGATAAATTATTTTTTATTGAAATGCTAGATAAATATTAAAAAACACGTTATTAATTAATTCTTGATATTTTGCAATTGCTAAGAAAATTACGATTATTTTTTAAATTAATTAAAAATCTTGATTATATTGAAAGAGATAAGAAAATTAATAATAAATATAAAAAATAAATTTAAAAATATTATAAATAAAAATAAATAATAAATAAAAATAAATAATAAATAAAAATAAATAAGAAATAAAGGTAAATAACAACAAATAGCTTTAATATGAAATATTTAAATAATAAATTTTTGTCTTAGCAAAAAGAGAAATCTTTAAATAAAAGTTTTTCGATAATGCAAAAAATTATGGTTTTTTTTTTTAATTATTTTATTTTTCATTAAAAAAATTAAAAATGAATTTGAATTATTGAAATATTGATTATAAAGGGAAGCTTTTTTCAGCTCCCAATATTTTCGGAAATGTATGATTTTATTATAATAATTTTTTTTTGATAATATATAAAAAAGAAGTTAAATTTAAATTTATCGATTTTAGTTTAGGTAGTTATAAAATCTATAAAGAATTGATATTGTGCTGAATAATAATATATATTTTTATATACAATAATATGTATATATAATATTTTATAAAGTTTCTCATTTTTGTAAATTGTAAAGAACGCTATTCAACCAAATATATTAAATAGGAAATTACTGGGTTTTCTTTTACGTTTGGTATATTAAGTGTACTTGGCTGAATAGAAAATTTCTCAGTTCATTTAATGTTACAATTGCAAAGTACAATAAAAGGGTTAAAAATCCAATAAATCGCTTCCAGCCAATTGCATTGATTGAGCCAGAGATAACGAGCTCATTTTGCCACTGAAATATAAACATTGCCCGGCTATTTAATGAAGCATAAACATTTCAAGGCAGATGCTATTCTGTGGTTCAGATTCAGTTCCACAGCTCGTTATCCTCAATCCGCACCTAGGACTTGGACTTGGAATTGGAGGAGCCAGTGGACGACACCAAAAGACATAAAACTGTCAAAAAGTTGCCTATATAAATCGCTAAGCTAAATGCCTTTCATAGTTTAATGTCACCTCGGGGGATTTGAGTCACACACACAGTAAAGAGGGATCTATAGTTGGACTGGCCAGAAGCAGACAACGTGTCTCTATCGTGGGGCAGCAGCAGCAGCAGCAGCAAAAAGACACATCAAAAAGGGGCACAATTGTGTGAAGGGGCAGGCACTCAGCTTTTGCAGCAATCCGGCTTTGACTCTGGTCTTTGGTGTCCTGTCTGCCTGTTCGCCTGGTTGTCATTAAAGACACATGAATTATGCAGTAGCCCAAGTGAACTAGTTGCAGTTCTGGACTCGCTGGTTACAAGGGCTTCTTCTCTTTGTTGTTTTAATTAACTAATTAAGATTTTTCTATGTCGCTTGTCGTTTGCTCCAGTGGCAGAGGCAGAGGTACGCGCGGAATGCTTGCATTATTTGTTGCAGCCAAGTTGCTAAGGACCCAATTAACCTTTTATGGCCATTTGGCACAATAACGAGAACGAGAACGCGTATAAGAACAAGCAGAAGAAACCGAAACAAAGACAATGCCGGACAAATCGTAAGCTTCTTTGGCATTGTGAGTGCATCTAAGGAGACGCTGGCAACTGCCAACTTGTAACTGCCAACTACCAAGCTACCAAGTTACCAAACTACCAACTGCTACTCTTGGCCAGTATAAACAGCAGACAGAGCTAAATTGCTGGCCATACTTGGCGCTTATTAGTTTTGGTTAGCCGCAGCAAACAATGATCTTGTTTGCGGCCCACAATGGATATCATAAATTCCAACTACAAATTGACATTACAAAATTTTTTTTTAAAGTTCCGCCCAAAATGGTTTCCGGTCAAATTTCTTGCGCCCTGTACTAATTGAAAGTGTTTGTTAAAATCGATTTATAGCTACAATTTTAAAAATAAAAAAAATTTTAATTGACACAGATTTGATTACAGAGTGTACGCTTAAGTCGATCATTATTTTTTTTTTAAATTTAATTTTTTTGGTTACTCACCTCCATGCGCAGCAGCTTATCAATTATTTTTTGTATATACTTTCGTCTACAGTCCCCAAACTATTCTTATCGCCTTGAAAAAAAAGCTGAAACGGAAAGGAAAAAAAAAGTGAAAACATAAATTATTAACTATCTAGCTAACAAAAGATAAGCCATATTATTATCAGTTGATAATGATTATTTGATAGTATTTCTGTATTTAATTAACTATGCCACATAACTCTAGCCACAATTTATGTGGCAACAACTCCATATGGACATGGCCAAGAAATGCATTATGCTTTCCTGTTTGCCACATTTGCGTAACATAATTAACAAAATTAATTGCAAATATTTGCAGGCAACATTTATTTACACATCATCATTTATTTATAGATTTTTTGTTCTCTTTATTCATTATAAATTGCCATGCAAGTTAATATAACATTAAATTAATTATATTTAAAATGAAATTAATGCAGCCTTTCGATTAGATTGCAAAAAAAAACAGTTATTTATGAGGTGTGGAAAAGTTAAACACGGGAAATTAATAAAGAGGTTTTTAATTTAAATTTATGTTGTACATATATTTATGTTATTAAAATAAGATTATTGCAGCCTTTGGAGCCGAAACTAATATAATAATATTTCATATTTCAATATTGAACATTTTAACATTGTGAAAACTAATTTTAGTAAAGAGAAATAGAGCGTGATGAATTTACAAATATGCATATCTAATTGAAGTGTTCTGGAGTTTTATATGGTCCAAAGACAGCACCAATATTTCCCCTGGCAACAAAATATGCTTAATTGTTTTGATTGCAACTGTACTTCATCCTTGAGATGGCTTTAATTGAAACACTTTGTATTTAATATTTATTAAAGCGTATAATAAAAAAAAAATCAAAAATTAATATCATATCATGATTTTAATTAAAAATTATAATTGATGATTAAAACATATCGAAAGCTTTGACGAGCATACAGGACAGCCTGACAAAAATTCAGCGAACATTTTATTGTTGGCAAGGGCGTAGTTAATTAAGGGGGTTTAAAATGCAGCTGCAAGATAGGGAAATGTCCATTTAAATTAACTATAATATTTTTTATTAATAAAATTAAACATTTTGTATAATTTTTCATAATTAGAGATTACTAAGCATATAACTTTTTTCTTTTTTTTTTTAATGTTCATTAAAGACTTTCCTTCTAATCTACGCCCTTGTTTTTTATGTAAACTCAGTTGCCAGTTGCCTGTCAGAAAATATATGACATGCTGGCAACCAGTTAAGCCCATATAAGCCCAGCATTGCTCTATAAATCAAATTTTTAAAAAATGCATTCTTGACACCATCATACAATTAGCTGTTTCCTACTTTTATCGCTGCTGTTCCTGTTTCTCTCTCCCATCCACCCACATGATATTCATTAATAACACATTGTGGCAACTCAACCGGTTACGTGTTGGTTTTAATGTGCAACGGCTTCAAGGTACAAAGCAACAACAACAGCAACAACAACAACAACAACAGCGACAACAACTCAAATACTTGTCTCAAGCGACCGCCAGATAAAAATCGCATGACGATATCAACTTTAAGTGGCCTGTGGCGTTGTGTGGGTGTAACATGTTGTTGCCGCTGCTGCTGAGGTGTCCGTCTGTCTGTGTGTGTGTGTGTGCAAGTATGTGTGGAATGTGTACGTGTTCGTGATGACCAACTCAGCCCTCCAAATAAAAGTACTAAAGTTGCAACAAAAAATTTCGAAAAAGGTGCGATCGAACTATGCGGTATTCCAAGCGATCGAGAGTATTATATGGCCGATATATGTTCTGAAAGTTTTTAAATTAATTTGTTCATTTTAATACAATTTTAGTAGTTCATTATAATATATTAAATTATATTTAATAAATAAATATAATATGCCAGCTCTCCCGGCGTGCGCTGCTACGCGCCTGCCCGAAAAAAAAGTAAGTAAATTCTACAATGTCATTTTGATTAAAACCTACTGCACCACAGGGTATGCTCCATCTTAGAATTCTATACAATTTTCTAATACATTTTCTACACACTTCCCGATATACATAAATATTTTCTGAGTAAATTTTTTCAGTGTGCCACTCTACTCTATTTTAGGAAGTGGGTGAAAAATGGATTTAAAAGTTGTTTGAAAGCTTATGTGTGCTAGCTAGAGCAGTATGTTAATACACACCGGGAAAGCTAGTAAAATAAAAGTTTAAAATAAATAATAAGTATATAATATAATATACATATATAATATATACGCGAAATATAAGACTCAAACAATTTAAATGATCGAAAATACGTTAGAAACAATTGCTCATTTTTTAACGATAAATTCTTAAAACAATATATTGAAAACATCAAACTAAACAATCGATGCAACCAAATAAATAAACAAACCAAAAATATGATAAATTCAAACAAAAGAACTAGATTCATACCATATATATATATTTTTTTTTTTTTTTCATATTATACTTAGTTTATTTCACTAAATTTAATAGCTTAACTTGTTCCATTTAATTTATTCGCATTTGTACGCTTATTAACATTTGTGTATATACATTTTAATAGCATTGAGTAATGAACTACAATTGAACTACAAATATATACACACACACACACACATACATATTTATTCAATAACTAATCAGGTAACACAAATGAGAGTCTATTGGGAGTTTGGGGGCCTGACAATGACAGCCAAAAGGCAAATAATATAATTAATAAATGGCCCCAAGTTTTGCTAATCAAACTAATTAATTAATTTCATTCGAATGCCATCTGACACAAAGACAATCAAATTAATGTTGCTGTAGTAAGCCCAGAAGCAAATAATTTATTTCATTTCGCTTACATTCGCCAAAATACAAAATACAGAAGCAGCTTCTATGTCAAGTGCTCAGATTTAAGAAGCTTAAAAACTTGACAACAAATTTCGCACGCTTTGTGTTTTGGCCACCAACGGCGACAACAACATTAACAACAAATGACTACAACAACAACAACAACAACAAAAACTACAACAAAAACTACAACAAAGTTAAAAGATTTGCGCCTTGGCAGTTCATTAAATGAATATTGGACCAATAAGCTAAAGCTGCTTATATGAACGATCCAAAAGGGTTTGCTTTATGTTGCTGATTGCCATGTTTTTTGCTGAACTTACCCTATAAAAGCGGGTCTGATCCTTTTGTTCAAATACTTAACGAAACTAATACACAATCTAATTATTATGTTTAGATTTGCACAAATATTTTGTAAGACGAAAGTGAGCGCATATAAACATTTTTAAATGAGTTGAAAAAACTATTTGTAAGATAAATAAAAGTAGATTTTTCCAGTTTGATATTTTTCTAAAAAGTAAATTTTATATAATTTTTATTTTCATTCCTGTTTACTTAGCTCTTTAATCAGATTATTGTTTGAAAGACAATGTAATATAAATTTAATCTTAGCTACTTTCAGTAATGCAAAACTGGGCTTAAAAAAAATATATATTTATAACCATTATTTATTATTTATTTACAATCAAAATTTTAAATTTAAATGCTTATTTATGCTACTTCTATTTAATTATTTATTTAATTGCAACAGGCAAAAACTTATATATTTATTTAAAACTGTTGGATAAACAAAAATATAATCTGTCACATTTCTCAAATTTATAAAATTAAATTGCTTGCAGAGAAATTCACAATTTACCAATACTAATAATATTTATAATTCTCTACCAATAATGTTTATTGATTTTATTTTTTTATATTTAATTATTGCTTCCATAGCTTCAGTTCTATTTATTTTTCTTTTTACATTTCTCAAAGTTAACCAAACAAGTTTTTAATTCAATTCAATAGCTAAATTCAATTTCTTTCTTTATTTCTTGTTTCTTGGCAACTCGTTTTTGACCTGTTTATTTTTTTATTTATTTTGTTTGTATTTTCTAATAGGCAATATGCTCTGGCACTGTGTTGTAGTGTATTTGGAAATTCAGAATACCCCAAAACAAAATCACTATTCATGTTTGTTGCCAGTAAATGGCGTAAATTATTTGCTAATGATCGCAAAATGTTGCTTGGCATAAACACACTTAAAAATATATAAACAAAAAATGCCTTTGGGCCTTTTTGTTTGGTTAATTTTTGTCGAAATTTCATTCTATGCCTTTTGGTTTTTTTTTATTTTCTTCATTTATAGCCCCGCAGCAATACATTTTATTTGATGCCCTGCACGTTGGCCATTAAAATAGCCCCGATTGAGCCCAGTCGGCATAATATGATTTTTCAATTTAATTCTTTTTTTTTTGTATTTTGTATTTTCTGGCCTCATCATTCAGTTTCAACGTCTTGATTAAGCGCAATTAATTGCTGCAATTGCTGATTGTAAATCCAATTTATGCCCTTTGCAACTGATTGGAGAACGCATTCGACACGGCACCAATCACAGATCTCAGACCTCTGTCTGTCTCTCTGTCTGTCCATCATCCTCGACGAAGGTCATATGCATATTTATGTTGTTGTTTAATGTACACGCAATCGCTTCTTTTCAATATTAATAAAAAATTTACATAGTCGCGTAACCAGTTTTTTTTTAACTCTGAATTTCTCACTCGTCTTCATATGTTCAGTTTTGACTGCCCATACAAGCGTGTAATTTGCCAGGGCTTTATGTTAATTGATTTTGGCTAGCGCCATGAACATGGCCAAAATGGGCTTATAGACTAGGATTTTACGATTTTACGACTGTCTAGATATAACACGCTGCCACTCAAGTCTCAGAGCCTTACAGTGAATCAAAAGACAATTAAAAGTCACAGTGAATACTTCTAGAATTAATAAAAAAAAAAAAAAAAAAATGCTTTTGCGAGAACAATAAATATATATATTACTGTATATTATTTGGGCATGTATAACAGAATAAATAAGAACGATTTATGAGAACAAACTGCGGGGCGCACATACTAGCATATTTTTACTATGTAATTATATTTTGTATTCTTTTATTTTTTTTTTTGTTTTTACCTACATATTTACTATGCAATTATTTTGTATGTTTTTTTACGCAATTTCAAACAATTGCTTTAACATTTGAACATCAATATTTCGTGTGAAAAATTGTAATTACAATTGCTAACTAAAACTACTAAATAAATATATAATATAATAATTAAAAGTTAATAGTTTCTACTCTGCTACCAAGGTAAGCCAACATATTGTAGAAGTAGACTGAGAAATCTTACGAAGCTAAACAAAAAAAATATAAATAAGTAAACTAATAGCTAAAATATATAAAACATATGTAACATAAACTAGCATTAAATTAGAAAACAATAAATAACATTTAAAAAATAAATATATAAATAAAATGTATGTAGATTAAATACAAAATAAAATAGAAAAGTGAATAAGAAAAATACAAAAAAAAAATAGATTTAAATAAAAAAAATTACAAATATTGTATAAAAACTAAATAAAATAATAAAATTATAATTATATAAATTTATAAAAAAAAGGTAAAAATGAATAAAAAATATAATAAAATAAATAAAATTGAATTAATTCAAAAGTTAGTAATAATTATTATAATAACAAATTTATGCTAAATTAAAAATAAAACTCTTATTATTGTTGTGACTAATGCCCTAATATATAAAATAATACTTTTTGCACTCAAATAAATAAATAAATAAAAGTAGCATAACTAAGTATTTTATTTTAAAATTTTTAGTAGATCCTTAACAGAATTTGTCGACTACAATATTCAAGTTGTGCCTTATACAGTTCTAAGAGTTTTGTAGTGGTAAAAATTCGTGTGGCAAAGAAATTTTAAAATTTGTTTTAAATACTCAGAAAAATGTTGTATTTATTTCTTCCCTCTATAAATTCAATTTCCAAATATTTTTATTATTATTATTTAAATTTGAGGAGACTAGTACTACATAAAAAATAAAATATCTATTGATTTTACCCACTGTGAGGCCGTTGTGCATTTTATGGCCAAATAGGAAACAATTTGTCTTTTGCATTAAGACAACACTCGTAGGAAATGAAGATTCAGTGACTTTCTCGAATTTTGTGCCGCACGTGCTTATCGATTTTGTGGAATGTCGCATTGTTGTTGCCAAAAAAAAAAAATTAATTGCAAAACAATAAAAAAAAGAAAAAAAAATAAACATGAAATATGCCAGTCAGGACAATGGGCGGAAAATGGCAACAATAAAAAGCAAATAAAAATGCCAGGCAATAATTTTTGTTAAGTTGCTCGCGACTTTGCTGGCTGTAAGAAAATATGCGAATTATTTGCACAAGTTGGTATTGTAAGTAGTACTACAACGTGAGGACTGCGTTTATACCAATTGGAAAACAAGCTACACAGAGTCTACAGTCTACAGACTACACCAACTACTTGTCCGGAATGGAGTCTGAGGAAGGTCTGGACAAGTTAGGTCTTAAAGTCGTGTCAGCATCCGGGGAATGCAGCGTTGAGTATATGGCGCACAGCAAAAATTGCAAATCATGCAATTTGTGCGCACTTCGAATGCAATCAGCAAACTGTTTGATTTATGATCATTCGCAGTTTTCAGTTTTCAGTTAACAGTATTGCATTTTGCACTAATTTTTCAAATCATACAAGCAGCAAGAAGACAAAAGTCTGACTCAACAGAAAATTAATCATACTGGGACCCCAAACCAAAAGTCGTTACAATCAATAACTCAAATCGAAGGATTGCAGTACTCGTGAGTCCAGTCTAAAGACACGTCTTAGCCATCGTGCCAGCCAGTCTCGACCTCTCTGGGCTGCATATAATACCAGTAATTATACAGACCCCAATGGGGGCTGTCCTGTGCCTGCCTGTTCCTGCCAGCCCACTTGCAGAACATTTTGATAAACGAGCCTTGAATCACAGTGCATCCTTTTGTCCTGAACGTAAAACAACTTCATTATGCGACTGCTGTTGCCTTTCATATAGCTATTTTTTCTTTTATTTTATCACAAAATGACAACATGCTGCAGCTAATTGCATAAAGCGATACGTGCTGCACTTTGTAATTATATTTTGTTACAATTATAAATTAGCATGAATTTACTAATTAGTTGTGATTGTAAAAGTTACAACGAGACACAAAGTCAACTCAACTGCCAACCACTTCACAGCTGTCAGAGCCTCTCAGGATCTCAAAGTCAGCTTCAAACTCGTATCTCAAGAATGCGTGTACATTTGTAAGATACTTTTCCAAGTCTCGTAGTGGAAAGCAAGTCTAGAGCAAGTAAGCTGAGGTCATACGACACCAGACAAGTTTATTCGCATGAATTAAATATGAACCAAGTAATAAAATCAATAATAGTATCAAACATAAACAGTTTAATCCTTTTAGATAAATATTAAATGCAAATAACGTAGTTTCATCTTAGTAGCAAAATTATAACAATTTTCTTACCAAATCAATTGAAATATTAAGTGCCAGCAATAATAATTTATTTGCCATCAAGTTATTGATTTCTCATATATGCATTTATTTAAGCTTAAAGTGTTTATAAAATGCATTAAAATTGTGTTATAATATACTTAACATTAACAAGAATTTTAAAAATAATTTAACATATTTATTAATTAGTCGTTTCAGATCTATATTCACTGAATTAAACCATTTTCAGATTACTGAGTTCATGTGCATTTATTTATCGAAATCATTACTTGCACTCATTTAAATTTAAAACACAATTTTTTGTTGAATTATTCTCTTACAAAAATTTAAAAAAGATTAATTGGCGAAACATTCATGCCTTATATACTGATTGCTGTAACCATGTGGAAATTACAAGCGTAATTCACAATAAAAAAACACACCTATAAGTATGCAACACTTTTCATAAATTTTTAGAAAATGCTTTTAATTATGTATGAATAAATAAATAAAATATTATAAACCAAATATTATAATATATTATATTATATACATTATAATATATAATAAATATAATTATTTATTGGTAAAAAATACGTATAGATAATATATAAATATCAATAGGGAAATATTCGACAGGGAAAGTGCTGATAATACACTAAGACATTTTGGGAATTCTCAGTAATTTAACGATTCTACAATCTACTGTAGAAATCCGCATTCTGGATACTCTTTAAAAAATATATATATATTTCTTTGAAAGCACGTTCAATTTTTCTAATTTTCCACAGAAAATAAATTGCACCTGCTATATTAATTATTTATATTATTTTTCAATACAAAATTGTTAACTCTTTTGCCTGGCCAACTTATCATCAAGCATAGATTACAGTATCAAGGTTTCCTGGAAATTAGTTTTGTAGATATTTATAGAAATGCCAACAAAATTGTGAATGTCCATTTATTAAATTGTTCAACTGTTCTTTTTGGCAAAACAAAAAAAACAACTATCATATGAATACGAATATATGTAAGTAAGTATATTAAGGGTGATGAACTAGACTTTTATTCATTGCTGAAACCGAACAACTATGTAAATAACCACAAGCCCAACTGTCATCATTAATTCATATAAATATTTATGCAAATATGTATTTTTAAGCCACAAACATGAATAATCAACAATTTGTTGTTTAATAATTAAACGCATTTAAATAAAAATTCGAATGCTTGTATTTAAATACATTTCACATTGCACGGCCAGCTGCACAGCTTGCTGACATTTTATTTTTGCATTATTATTTATATAAATCTATATATATATATTGTTAACAAATATTTGTCCTTTTCAATACTCAGAATATAACTGATGTTCCGGCATGACAAAAAATGGTTGATTACTTTTTTTTTGCAACGATTTGTGACATTTTGTGCGTACAGAAATTCAAACAAACGAATTTACAAAACTGATGGGCAAAATAAACTAAACAATATTTACATATGTACAAGTATTTGTGAGTTTCCGTTGCAGCCAGATAAACTATTTAAAAAAAAAAAAAAAAATAGAAATGAATAAATAAATAACAGAATTGTAGAGCAATGTAATCTCAATATGCGATGCACAACAAAAACAAATACGTAAATATTTATTTGTTTTTATTCATTGATGATATCAACGAGCATTCAAGCCACTGTATATATCATATATATACATATATAGGGTTTCTCTGAACAATATTATACCGCAACAATATAATTCATAATTCATAATCAAAAAGTCGCGGGCGCCCCGAGGCTGAGACGAGCAGATAGTGAAAGTGTCTAGCAAATGAGGGTACAAGTTTTTCGATGCTTTTACTAATAATCGAAAAGATGATGCTGATGATCATTATGATGATGATGATGATGATGACTATGGCAAACATTTTGTAAAAATCACACGAGGCAACTCATTGATGAAGACATTGGCGTTACATAAGCATGAAATTGGCAAAAACTAAAATAAGATGTATTTTTGGCAAAAAGTTTCTCGCAATTGTTGTTTCCGGAGATAGTTATGCAGTAAAATGTTAGGGTTTACATTAACAGATACCCAAATATTATTATTACGAATATAAACTTTTGTAAAACAAGGACACAAATAACTAAAGGCAATTGCTGAGGTCGTAAACAAAGTCAAACTAAAGACAAGTCGCAAGTAAAGTATTTTATTTCAACTCTAGATATATGCAAAACTTGAGACTTAACTGAGAAATTCTTAACACAAAACACAATAAATCTCTGTAGCATAACAGTGCACTATGAGTACAACAGTTCTGTTTCATTGAGCATTAACATTTGTTTACATGTTAACTAACATGCTTGCTTTGTTTTTTATTAATAGACAATTATACAAAATTGTATAGAATTGTATGTAAATAAATGTTATTTATAATTATAATGTAGCTTTTTGCTTTGAACAATAATTAACTAATAGGCGTATAACATAACATAGACCATTAGAATTATAATAGCTCAAATGGGTTCGTTTCGACTGAGCTTACACCCTAATTAATTAATAGCTTCGCCTAGTTTGGACTCGCCCAGTAAGTCCTCAACTTTTAGTATTTCTTTTTAAGGCATGTTACAAAAATAAATATTTTTCTATACCTTAAAGAAGTAGAGCTTCAATTTTTATACAGTGTATAGTCAATAAAATAGGCAAGGTAAGAAAATTAAATTTATTTGAAATATACTTATAGTTTACCGGAAATAAATCAAATTTGTGTGGAAAAAATATAAAACATATTCAAGTGAGCTCAGTGTATATAAATAATATAAATAAAATTTCTAAGAAAAAAAAATAATAATACTAAAATTAAATCTAATTATTAAATTCAACAAAAAATATTTTCAACAAATTTAATGCCAGAATAAAATGTTCAACTACAGTTGAAATTCTTGTGTTTTCATATTTTTGTACTTTTCACAGAAGATAGTATTTTCATGTTTATTTATCTTTTAGTTATCTTTTATCCTTTCATTTACAAATTTAGCAATTTGCATAAGCACAAATCTCATTTGCTGTGTGCAGCAATTTGGCAAAAGTTTTGTTCGTAATTTTCTGTTTTTGTTTATAAACAAATGGTCAAATATAAATAGAGTACTTGTCGGCAGCAGCTCGAAAAAAAAAACAAAGCAAGGTGTCAGCAGCAACAAAACGAATAACAAACAAAAAGAAAGAGATGGATAAGTAAAAGATGGACAGAGAGAGAGAGTGAGAAAATGTGGCTACTAAAAGGCACAACGGACTATGGGCTTGAGTAAATAAATAGCTGTAAAAATCTTCAAAAGGCAATCAGACGGTTGTTCACCTGCGACTCTTTCGACTCTTTCGACGCGCTCCACCTCGTTTCTTGGCCAACCTTTTGGGCCAAGCCCAGTCACAGTCACAGTTGTTATTGTTGTTGTGTCTGTCATTTCATTTGGCTACTCACTTTTTTTTATTATTGTGGCTTTTTTTTTTGGTTAATTTTTAACGTGCCAAGAATTTCATCCGCCCATTTCCATTGCCAATTGGTTGCGCACGTTGCGTTCTGAATTCTGTTAGCTTATTTTCATTTTTAGCATTTTATAGTAAGTATTTTTTTTTGCTTTCTGTTACATTTTCGGGGTGTTAATTTTCAAGACGACCCACATAACTAGCCAAGCCAAGTTAACAAAGCCAGGGCGCCTGCTAATCAACTTGACAGCTCTCACATCACATACGAGAAATGTTAAAGAGCAGCCGACAAGCCGACAAACCGACAAAAAGACAAACAGACAGTTGCCAACATATTGCAATGCCTAATTACAGCTCAATCAGTTAACTGCCAGACTGCCAGACTTTGCTATCAACTAGAAATGAGCAGCACCTGTGACTGACTCGCTGTGACTGTGACTGTGAAAAACGAGAGTAACAATTTCCTATCACTGTCACGCTGCAATTAGTAACAGTCACACTATTTAATATTAATAGTTGTTTTTTTTAACAATTGCAATTCTGATTACAGGCTGATATACTTTAAGTTGCAGGCCATTAATTCTGAAACTTTATAAATTCACAGTTTAAATATTATTTATTTTTTTAGCAGTTTTTTTAATAAACACATGTTGTTGCTAAATATATCATTTTTTTTTTGATTTTTTTTTTCCTATATTTTCCTGATGAGACTAAAATACTTCAATGTTTTTTAAATTTTTATCAATTCGCACAAACCAATTTAATTATGTTGGTTCAACAGCCTTTCTTTGGTATTTTGAATTTTTTAATTTAAATTAAAACAAAATAAAATTATCTCTCATACACAATACTATTCTTTTAAAAAGTACACTACTATATCTTTATCAATATGACAATATTTATTTAATCAGTAGAGACTCGAGATTATGGCAGGGGATAACCTAGTTTGCAATTGCTTTAAAAAATATATTTGCAATTGCTTTAATAAATATATATATACTATAAAAACTATAGTCGAGTTTAAGTTTTCTTTGAAATCAGAAAGGAATAAATACTGGACACTGGATACCGCCTAATAAATACATTCTAAAACAGAAAATAAATCAACAAAAAAAACACTTTGGGTGAAGGAATTTTATCTTTCAGTTTTATAAATCAAAAATAATCAAAATAAATTTAATATTTAACTACAATTTAAAGCCTTGTGGATTTGTTAAGCTTGGAAATCAAAATAAAATAAATTTAATATTTAACTACAATTTAAAGCCTTTTTTGCATATTTAAAAATTTTATTTTAATACTAAAAATATTTAATTTATTAGATTGACAAACATTTAATAGAATTCAATAGAAATGGAATTCGGGTAATTATGTTTTATTGGCTATCACTATTAATTACATTATATAATATATTTTTTTGGGCAAGCCAAAATGGATTTCAATAAAATTGTTATTTTTTACTGTGTATAGAATGATTTTAAACTCTTGAATTCCTTCTATAAATATGACTATCACATATTACATTATTTAAAACAATTCCAAAAAAATTTCAAAATTAATTTATAAAGACTTCTAACGAATTAACACTTATTTCCCACTGTACCAATTAAGAACCTTATGATTTATGTAAGGTCTCCTGCTCTAAAAGAATCTGTAGTCACTGATGTTAGATAGTTACACTCACATTTAACACTGTGACTACAACACATAATAATATTGCACATCTCTGCGATCTACCATCTCTCAGCTTTCAGCTTGCACCTCTCAGATCTGAGATCTCAGTGCTCCCAGTTGCAGCTGCAGGGCTGTGTGGATTGCCTCAGCTGGCTGGCTGGCTGGTTGGTTACCTAACTGCAAGTTAATGACTTACTGAAAGTAAAGACAGCGACAACGGAACCAGTGCGACGAGCGCGCAAACTTTGTGGCATGCCTTAAATATTTGGCGGCACCTGAATGCATTTTACAAATTTTTATGTTGCTGCTGCCGCTGCTGCTGCTGCTGCTGCTGTTGCTGCAACATTTGTGATAAATTGCAGGCATCAACAGGCAGTAGGCAGTTGTGTCTACATTGAGCAGGCGGACTTGCTTTTGTTAAATGTTGCTGACATTTTTTGGTTAGCTGACTCATTGCCAGCAGATACTGCGCCCTGGAAAGGCTCGGCTTGGATCGGATCGGATTGGATCGGATCGGATTGGATGGTATAGGATAGGCTGGGTATTAACCATTAACATTTTGTAAATTTTGAAAAATGCCAAGCTAAAAGGTGAACCGCAGCCATAGAAGAAGCAACAACTGTTGATGACTTTGCATTGAGTTCGCTTTCAGGCATCGAAAGTGCCAAAGCATTTGATGCGTTTCTATTGAATGCTTCCCAACAACAATCCAATAAATACAATGGTATATGTGTGTGTGTGTGTATGTGTGTGTGTGTGTTAATGATGATGCAACATTTGCCACAATTGTACAAAAAGCGCCTGTGGCGAAGCAAAGTTTAATGCCCGAAGGCCAAATGCGAGTTTTCTGTTTGCTTTGCAGTTGCCGTATCGGAGATGCCCCTCACGCAGGGTATAATGAATTTGTCATGAATTTGCCACACAATTCAAGTTAAAAATGAAAATTTTCCTTAACATGTTAGTAGACATAGAGTTTAGCGGGATTATGTGAACTATGAAGCACTGATGAGTCAAAACTGACAAATAAATGCCTATTTGATTAAAAAACAAATTATTTTGCAACAATTTTAGTTTTTATCAATAATTTTGGGTAACGCTTTGAAGTTATAAAATATGTTAAGTTTTTACTTAAATATTTAATATTTTATTTATTTATTTATTTTTTAGATATTACTCATTGCAACTGCTTTACTTTTTGCTTTATTATTATTCAAATCATTTGCTGTAATATAAATTTCTCTTTAGTTACTTTAATTAATAGACTCAATGGTGTTTTTATATCTATTTATATGCCTAAGGTTCTTTAAATTGTTTTTAAAAATTTAAATTTAATTTTCACTAAATCTTTTATTCATTTTCAAACCTGTGTCTGTAAAAATTAAGGAAAGTGGTTTTTTATTTTTATTAGTCTAAGTTACATATTGGCACTTTTCCAACTTATTGAAGTTCTATTTAATTTTACTATATTTTTTTATTAAAAATAATTTCATAGTTCAATTTTTTATATTTTTATATTTAGTTTATTTTATTTTTATTTTATAATTATTTTTAGTTTATTTTCCTTTAATTTTTGAATTTTCTCCTATTATCCTAAACCATTTTACTCCTTTCTAAAACCCCTTAGCAGTCATTTCTCTGCACGCACATTTTTTTTCAACTGCAAAAAACTTTGTTTGATTAAGAAATTTTGCTGTATTTACACATTTTATGATTTCATCTTTTCTAAACTTTATAAAGCTTCTACACAACATTTTTCAAATAGTTGAGCTCACTTGAAAAGTATAACATCAGCTTTGTGATGATTAAATGGGAAAACTTCATCTAAATGTCACCGACTGAAGCATAAAATCAACTTGGCACTCAGTTAGCACTCGACTATAACCATTTTGCATTGGTATTTTCCGGACAAGTTGGCGCTGCTGCGGTTACGGTTTAATAACCATTCAGTGCTAATGCCAACAAAGAAAAAAAAACAAGCCACAAGCATAGAGTTATAGCCATGTTTATAACCATAGTTATAGTCATAGTTTTAGCTATAGTCAGAGTCAGCTTCAGTTTAATATGCATTGACATTATAAATAATAAATAAAAAAATATAAATAAAAACTAGTCAAGTGAGCACAGCGCCAAAAAAACATTGCAACAGGTTTCTTTGTTGGCCTTTTGCATTATTAAATCTTCTGCTTTTGCTATTGTTTTATTATTGTTATTTCAGTTGTCCGCTGTTTGTAAAAATTTATTGTTTTTGCCTTTTTCTCTGACAACGATGATTTGTGACTGAAGGTTAGTTGACGGCATTAGGAGTTCCTCTGACTTTTTTTAAACTGGCCAAAAGGCAACCAATTGCAAATAATGAGAAAAGCATGTTGAAAAACCATTAAGAAAATAAAAAAATTGTTGCAAAATAAGTTTTTAGCTCTAACAAGTGTGTCTTGAACTTTTTCGAAATCTATTCAAGTGAGACATACATAGCAGAAAAATGGAAGATAATCTTTGGAATGTCGAAGTACTGAATACACTTTTAGAGGATGAGAATAGAATTGACAACTAAATAGAGCAAAATACATTTTTAAAGAGGAAAATAAAAATATTCAATAGGATTTTAGGAAAAGCATCCGTATATAAGGCATAAATAAAAAAAAAAAACCTTTAGGTGTTACAGATATCTGAGAAATACAGAAAATCAATGAGTTATCAATGATAAAAAAATTAATTTTTCATATATATTTTTTTTTAATTTTTAATTTTTTTTTTTTTTTTTTTTTTTAATTTTAAGGCATAAAAATTTTTTTCGGTACTTTTTATTTTTTTATTATAATTATAAAATATTTCATTATCTTTATCTATCTATTTATTTATCTATAAATAATAATGATAACGAAATAAATTTATCATACAAATTAACAAACATTTTTCGTTACATTTTATTTTGTTATTATATTTATGAAATATTTCATTAGCATTATTTTTTATTAATAATAATGCTAATGAAATATTTTTTTCATAAAAATTAACAACCTTTTATGCGTTAGTTTCTATTTAGTAAATATAATTATAAACTTCTTCATTATCATTATTTCTTTATCAATGAAAATGATGGTAGCGATAAAAATAATAAAAATTAAATATTATTTTCATTATTTGCATTTAAAATTTTTAAAAATGCTAAAGAAATGCCCAACAATATCTGTAACAAATTCCAATCTAAATAAAGATAAAATTTTTTTTTTTAATATTTTCCTTATATAATTTTAAATGCCAATGAAATTTATTTTAGGCAATTTCAAAGCTACAATAAAATACTTAATAAATTACACATTTTATCAAATATTTATTTAACCCTCTGTAAGTGTATTAAAAATGTTTAAACTTAGTTCAGCTATCGCACAATGCTGTCGAGTCAGCAAATAACAGCCGAACAACAATTCAAGAACCCAAGAACCTCAATGGGCACAGCGACCTTTTGTCCGAAGTTGGGTTTCTGCCTTAGAATTGTGCTTTCTTCTCTTCAATCTACTGGATAAGAACAAATTCGAGTACAATGCACAAAACTTTTTTTTGGTTCTTGTTGATATGCTGCTTGTAGTGGATATCTCCGGCTTGTACATTTGGCAAAAAATTCTTAAGTTTTTTTAGATACGCGCTGAACTCTCTAGCACGTAATTCATTACTTGTTGAGATTCCTCTTGTGCTGGGGCCAGAGCTATTGTGTGCTGTCTTATCCAAAAAATAAAACAAAAAAAATATATAAAAGAAAGAACTAAGAACTAAAAACTAAAAACAAACGCAGCAACAACGAGGAAGTCGCGTGTGTATCCGTCAGATATCGCGCCAACTATTTGTATTTACCGAGTTGTTTTTTCATATTTTATGGCCCCTTTGCGTAAACAATATTCAATGCGATAAGCGTTTTTATTTTTTTTATAAATATGCAGCCCATATTTCCATGCCACTCGAAAACCCTAACAACTGACCCAAAGATACATTTTGAAAAAAGGGCTGACATGCAGGCGACGCCTTTTTCGATGTTTATCTAAGTTTAGCTCAAAGTATGAATTAAAATTGTGGTAATAGCTCAAATGCCAGTTGAGGTGGTTTAATGTGACAGTGGAGGACATTAGTATGTATTAAAGTGTATTTAGTTTAGATTATATTTTATATTTAGCATTTGATGGAGGGGTTATAATTAAAGTGACCATAGAAAGTTCTAAAAAGTAAAAGAAATTAAAAAATAATACAATTTTCTTTTTTTTTCGTTTTTCTATAAAAATTTTGTATTAAAAATAGCTAAAAACCTAACAAAAAATCATATATTAGATTAATAGCATTATTAAGAAGTTCTAATGAATTACAAAGCTCTTACCCAAAAAAAAAAATAATTAAAAAAAAACCTTCTTATCAATCAATTTCAGGAAATATGATATATTCAAGCCTAATTCCGTTTCCGAGAATTTTTTATTTTTTTAATCATTTTCTGTGCTGAATATTTATTTATGATTATTATTTAAGTATTTTATATTAATTTTTTATTTAAGCCCTTTGATTAAAATCAGAAATTGAAAATGATTGAAAGCAGGACAAATAAATTTAAGAATCAATTAAAAAAATCAAAATATAATCTTTTTATTATTATTTATTTAAAGAAATATATATAGAAATATATATACGAAAATGATTTTAATAATAGAGATTGTTTTATATTTATGATACGCACAAAAGGACACTCTGTATAAAAATATCAATTTATTTTGTCAGTAATATTTTTGGGAAAAAAACATGTTTTTGATTAAAAATATTTGATATTTTGATAAAGAAGAAAAGAAGAAATAAATTTTAGAATCAAAAAAAAAAGACTCAAAATATAATATTTATATTTAAAGTAAAATATAGCACCATGATTTAAATAATTTATCAACTTTTTATATATTAGGATAGTCCACGCACAAAGGGATAATATAACAATTTTGAATAAGTATACCAATTAATTTTGTCAGTAATGTTTTTGGGAAAAAAATATGTTTTTAATTAAAAAACTTTGGTCTAACAAAAACTCAAATAAAAAAGCCTACACCAACTCCTGGCCATAGAACTATCAATAATAGTGTTAATATTGTAACTCTCGTCTTATCGCGATCCTCCCCTCTAGCCATGATCCCTTTGTTGGTTTTGGCCAACATTCTTTAGGGCTGGCTGCCATTCCATGGCTGCGTGACATGTGCCAGGCGCTCCAATTTATGGCCAACGATACGAGTACTATAAATTGTGGCTAGATATTGATTTGATGTTGTAGTTCTTGATATTGTTGTTGATGTTGTTGTTGTTGTTGCTGCTGCTGCTGCTGCTGCGTGTGTTGACAGTTGACAGTTGAGTTACAAGGTCATTATGTGACTGTTTTGTGGCCATTTGCTGCTGTTGTTCTTGTTGACCAGCATTGGGCGTGCAGCAAGCAACGAGTTTGTGCGTCATGAGATATAAATGTAACTGTAGCTATAACTATAGCTGTATCTGTATCTGTTTCGGTATCCATCTAGCCGCGTGCGTAATTACAGTTAACGTTAAGCGTTCAAAGCTTGAATTCATTTCCGCTGCTGCCAAATAAATTCCAAAGTCAAGCAGCTACTCGTAAATCGTATATCTTCAATTTTTGATTGATGTCTAGTCAAGCAATTCAAGCAGGCATTCTATACATCTTCTACTCTGACAGGTAAAAAAAGGGAAAGAAAGAAATACAAAAGTCTGAGCATCGATGATCCCTTGCTACAATTGAGCTGTCTCTGTCCATTTCCATTTGAGGGGGCCGGCGGCTACTACAGCAGCTTCAGATACAGATACAGATATGTATCTTTTGTTTAATATTTTTTTTTGCCATTGTTTGTGCCTCGTCTCGTCACTCTATGCCTGTATGTTTTGTGGTAGATTTCCATATTTGTTTTGTGCACACACAGTGATTAGGAGCTTAAGCCTCGTGCTGATGGGCCCAATTAGTATTTGGGAATTGTCCAAATATTTGAGCTACTTTGCTGCTGTAGTTTGAGCGCAACTTTGACAGTTTTGTGACACATGAAAGCTGAGATAAAGATACACAGCTGAGCACTCTGAAACTGGATGTGGAAGTGGGTCGCTGTCGCTGTGTCATGAAAGATACGATGCCAGTTTATGGATGGACAGGCCAATATAATCCCAATGCGTTGCGCTTTCACCAGACCAAAATGCACTCGAAACTGCTGAAGATGTAGCATCAAAAGCGAATGCGACAAATGCAGATGCAACAAGATACAAATGCGGACAGCTACTTAATCGAAGTAGCCGCAACGAATCCCAAAGTGAAAAGCAAATGATATCATGCACTTGCAATGTCAGTTTACAACTCTTGGCCGCCTTTTTTGTAAAGTACTCAAAGCCAAAATAAAAAAATATAAAAAAAAGGCAAAGATGAATTTCAGTTTCAGTCGCTGCTTGAGTTTGAGTTTGAATTTGTGAAGATGACTGCCGCATTCCACAAGATGCAGGCCCAAAAAACAAAAAACAAAAATGAAGACCCAAAGACTATATGGCTTTGGTCTGGTATAAATCGCTGTTAATGCGGTTGTTGCTGCTGTTGTTGTTGTTCTGGCTGTTTGTCTTGGTTGCAGGAACCAGTTTGGTTTGAATTTTATGTGTATTTGTTTGAAAATTTACGAGTTTGGCGAATAAAGCAGCCAAAGAATTCAATGAACTCGTCTTTACAGACTTCTAAGCTCAGAGCATCTTCTACAAACATATGTTGCTTAAACGTTTACACAGTCTGGCACATATATATATATATACTATATACTTTACTATAAACATTTTAATGGAGGCCTAGAAGCCGCAGGCTCCTAGTTATGCAAATGTGCATTCTGCCCACCCGCTGCAAGGCTCTAAGCAGAAATTGCTTTCGAATTGGTTTAGCAACGAATTTTTATGCCTTCGACTAACAAGTTGCACGGCATGTTGCCAATTGTTGTTGTTGCTGTTGCTGTTCACTTGTAACTGCAGGTTGTTGCAACATTTGTCTTGTCATTGCCATTGTAGATCCTTTTGCTGCACATCCATTCCCGCCCCACAGATGTGTGTATGCCTTGGCAATTAGCTGCATTCGTTTTGGCGGACTTCCACTTGGTCCATTGACCACATCCTCATTCCTGCCTTAACTATGGACTGTAGACTGTGAACTGTGGCTCTTCTCAATTTTTAGTAGTTTCTCTAACATATTTTTAATTGTGTGCCACGCAGAATTTGCTCAACTAACAGTCGGTTGGCCAGAGTTATAATTAAAATGCAGCCAGAGCAACAATTTATGGCTAAGAGGCTGGCATTTAAGTATTAATTGCCATCATTTGTGGCCGTTTAAGTGCCTAGATGCCAAAAAAGAAAAAAAAATAAAAACTATACCACAATTATACAGACGTTGAACTAATATTAGTCTTTAAAGAGTTGAAGAGTCTAAAATTTTTGTTCTGGGAAAACTATTGAAAATGTCACATTTAATATAAAATAAATGTAAGAAATATCGATAGAGTGTTTGATTGTTATATTTAGATTTATTGAGAATATTTTAGCTGTTATTTGCTTATTAGTTTTTTTATTTCATTGCCTTACCAAATTTATTATTATGAAATATGCAAGCTGTGCACATATTGCAGCTGTATCGACTAAACAGCTGTTCTTTGTTTATAATTGAAAAATATTTAGTGCAAAGATGTAAATTACGAAAATTCAACTCAATAATGTTTACAATCGATATGGCAATATTTAAGAGAATACCTTGTATCTAAATTATTATAAGGTTTTGTATTAAACAAACGAAAATGTGTTTGTTGCCTTCTCTTATTTTGTGAAATATTTTCATCTAGCTTTTGACATGAAATTATCGAGTTTTTTCACAAATATTTTAAGCTAGAATTCGACACGAAATAATCAAGTTTTTATATAAAATGCATTTGCATTTTGATTCTTTGCTCATAAGCTGCAAATATATAGCGCCATTGAAGACATTGTCAAAAAAACATACATTTTTGGAATTTTTCTCGGATATAAAAATAATTTCCAAAAATTTGTACGATTAATAAATTCTTAAAAAATAATTTAATTAAAGTTAATAAAATAAAGAAAAAAAATTTAATTTAATTTATAACAAAATCAAAAGCAGCTTAGACAGTTAATAGATATTTTTAAAATAAACGAATTCAATATTATTTTCTTTATAGCTTTAATAAACTATTAAGCCTTTGCTTGAACTTATTTATTTATTTAATTCAAAATTTAAATAAGTAAAAAAGTTTTATATTATCTAATAGACACTACAAAACAAAGAAATATTTATTTGCTTTAATATAATTTCAATTGTGTTTTAATTCAAATTCTTTATTAAATTAGAATATATTTATTATTTACTATTTATTATTAATTTTATTTACTATTTATTTGTTTTCTTGATAATTATTTTACCTTTATTTCAATTGTTTATATATATTATATTTAATTGTGAAAATCTATCTGGCTCGACGTTACTAAAAAAACCTTTTTTTTTATATTATATTTATATACATTGTTATTTTATATTTTATATAATTTTTTTTAACATTTTATCTTATCAATTTACTGTTGACTGTTTAGCTTGTTTTCAAGTTCTATTTAATTACCCATACTTCAAAACACTTAAGCAAAAAAACTAGTTTCTAGTTTAAATATCTTTTTTTATTATTATTCATTATTATAGATAAAGAATTCGAAACATTTTTTTATTCAATTATTTTTACCGAAATTCAAATAATTAATAATAAATATATATCCCCTATACTCACTTTTAATACTTTTCAAATAGCAGAGAGACTGTTTTCTAGTTCACATACTTTTGTTTATAACTGTGAAGAACTGAAACACAGACGCTACTTAAGTTACACAAAGCTGTTGCAAAACTAGACACATGTTGAGGTTACATCTTGCAACACAATCGGACACTACGTGCTACCCCTTCCCCTTCACCCATGCCCTTCTCCCATAGATCTCTTTTAACCAAAGAGTCAGTTGCAGTTTCCGTTTCGAGTTGCCATTTGAGTGGCTCAGAAAACATTTTTACATACGTGCTCAACGTTTTGGAATGATGACATTAGATTACAGCAGTCGATGAAAGAGAGATACATATGTATATATGTATATAGTATACATACTTATGTAAGTTATATCTATTCTAGAGAGACCTGAAAATTCCTCGATCGTGTTACAATCGCTATGAAACGTGAAGAATAGCATAAATTCTTACATTGTACTAATGTTTGCCTGCGTTAAATGGGGTTTTCTTTTTGTTTAGATAGTGCTCCAGTTGATCCAAAGTTTTGAAGAGAGGGCGAGAGATTTCTTCAGAACGTGCCGACGTGCGAAATATGTATGAAAGATTAGCGCCCATCTCTTCAATTTTGGCACCTGTGTGCCACAACGTGAGCTGAACATAAATCAACAGAGTTTTGTGGCCAGGCCAGAATGATGTAAGCGGAGGCATAATGTGTTTGTGATTAATTTATTGAAATTAACATAAATGGCAACAGCTTTAACTTTTACTCGCTTCTCTGTCACTGGCCAACAGCCCTCCCCCCTGCTGCTGCTGCCAGGCCGACATTAATAATTAAATTTAATTGCCATTGCTGCCTCTTAATGATGCAGCCCAAAAAAAAAAGAGAGAAGAAAAAAAAAGGCAGTCAGGTCGAACCCAAAGAGCCGGGTCCCGGGACCCCAATGCTCCAATGTTAAACCGAGCAAGAAACCCGTTTTCAAATGGACACAAAATTAAACGAATGTTGTATTTTATTAAATAAATAAAAATGAATGAAGAAAAGAGCTTTTGATGTATGTGTTCAAGACGGAGGAGACATAATAATCCAGGGCGACGGCACTTTTACTTATTGGCTCAAATGCGAATATGAATTGGCCAAGACAGGTTTTTTTTTTTAGCAGGTGGCAGCAGTTCTTATGGCTTTAATGGGTAATTTGAGACAGACTAGCTTTCAAAGAGATGTGAGGGACAAAAGCAAAAAGAGATTTCAATAATCACAAAAGAGCTTTAGAGGCTTCTACAAACTAAACAAACAAAGGTTGTCATTTATACTGAAGATGTTCTATATAAAAGGGTGACCAGTGTTGCCACACCTCTTAATTTAAGAATCGCAGAAACGTGAGGTAGGTTCCCGGAAGTGTTAAAAATTCTTCAAGCTTTATTCGATTAGGGTTTAACAAAGGGATTAACCAGTTGATTAAAAGCTATATATTTTTAAGGTTGTCCAAAGTATAATAAACGTTGTTAATAAAGGATGAGCTAAACATATGGTGTGCTTATTTTTAGCAATCTATATATTTAAAAAAAAACAACAATTATGTCATCGCTTGACCATTTAAAAAAAAATCCAAAAAAAAGAACAGCTGGTTTGATCAGTTTGAACGTTTTGGGCTGGCTTAAATTAATGCTCTTTAAATTTAGTAAGTTCGTCTTATTTTTATACTAAATATAAACGGTAGATATTCAATTAAAAGGTTACTTAAACAACCTTTAAATTTGATATTTTCAGATAACTGATCAATAACGTTAATAAATTAATTTTAAACTAAAAAATTTTATAATAAACATTTTTTTTTTTGAAGAAAAATAAACTTTACAAAACGAGCGAGCAATTGAAAAAAAACTAGAAATTATAATTTTACGATTTTAAATTTATTTATTTATATCTAATTTTTTAAGTATTTATAAAGAAAAAAAAAAACGATTATAATACACAAACTTTATTATCGACTTATTGTTTAAATTTGTAGCTTTAATGTGAGAAATATACATACTTGTATATAATAGTTTAATTTAAATTTAATTAATTTGCATTTGCAAAGTGTCAATTAAAACTTGAAATTAAACAAGATTTCTTTTTTTGACAACTTAAATTTTTGATTGATCGTTTCTGTGGCAAATATGTACAGCTGCGGTCAAAATAATAGTAGTGCCATCAGACATAAAATTAAAACATTGATATTTCGTAGGTTCCTTTGAGCTTTTGATTTCTGATTTTGTCAGATCATAGTGTTGAATTAGCTTTTATGAAAAAGTATCATTAGGATATAAAAGCTTTTTTCATTTTCAAGATCCTCCGCTTTTTCGTGATCAACCCTTAATTTGATCCGGTCAAAATAATAGTAGTGAACTAATTAAAACTAAAAAAAAATATTTTAAGCAAGAAAGGCATATGATTTGGCATTTATTATTGTAATTTGATATTTTACAATATAGTTTATAAAATTTTATTTGCTTAGAGTTGCACCAAAGGGGCGTGGCAAGCCTTCCAATTCTGAGAAGAGTGCTCTTATTCAAAAATTGATTTGTGAAGGGAAAACTTTTAAAGAAGAGTGCAAAATTTGATTGAATGCTCGTCAATCATGATGAGACACGCCAAAAATTACTCGCCAAAAAAAGATAAACATGGAAGACCTCGAATTATGTCCTAAAAACTAGTGAAAAATGTAGAGATGTATTCGAAGCGCGACACGTTTGCTCCTGCAATACTTATAAAAAAGGACTTAGGTATGGACTAAGTTATAGAAATGATTCGTAGATGTTCGAGGAAAAATAATCTGATGGCAAGAAGCTTGAGAAAAGTTCCCTTATCGAAAAAAATACCTGTCCAAAAGTTAAAACGGTTTTTTAAGAAACATCTGAAATGACCCCTTGAGAAATGGAGGACTCCTGTGGTCGGATGAGTTCAAAATTGTGTTGTTTGGTAGTCGAGGATCTAGAGAATATGTAAGGCATCCACAAAATTCCGAATATCAGCCTAGATTCACCTCCAAGGCCGTCAAACAGGACATTTGGAACATAATGATCTTGGCATGTTTTTCATATTTCGGTGTTTGACCCATATATTGGGGCTCACAACTATAATAGATATGCAAAAATATGTAAAAATTCTGCAGGACATTATGCTACGCTGTCTTGCGGATTATATGCCGTTAATTTTGAAGTTCTAAGAGGACAACGGTCCAAAGGATACCAGAAAAACTGCCAAAGAATGGGTTACATCGAATCAAGTTGATGTAATGGAGTGGCCCCCGAAGTCCGCCGATTTGAAGAACATTGAAAATTTGTGGTCCGATGTCAACAAGGATACTGCAAAGCATCTACCAACAAATAATAATCATCTTTGGGAGATCGTTAAGAGCACCTGGAACTCAATATCTCCAAAAAGATACTAGAGCCTTATGGACTTCAGGTTCCATCATTTTAAGGCGGTATTTCACAATAAAGGCTTAACAACAAATTATTAAATTTGTTATTAATTAAGTGTCTTTCACATATCTAACCTTCTAAATAAAAAAAAATTAGTTTAAGATCGTTTTTACCATTAAAATATTTGAATTTGTTCATCACTACTATTATTTTGACCGTCCATTTTTTAGGCTATTGCAAGAAAAAAAATTCTAAATCTAAAAATAATAACTGTTAACTAATTTTGGTATCTCAGATGGATAAACAATATATTTACGTTTCATAAAAAAAATAAATTAAAAATTTAGATAAATTAAAAGTCCTTTAATTTTGAGTTTTTTGTATTACATTACACGCACTACTATTATTTTGACCGCAACTGTATGTATAAACATATGTAATACATACAAATACATATATCATAAAATTTTGATATCTAAATTTGACTGTGTCAACTTTAATATATTTAGAAAATTCAGTTATCGTACTTATATATATCTATGAGTCAGCAATTTAGATATTATCACATTTCTTGAAATCCTTCGCAAAGGTCACAGTTCACGGTGATATCGAGTTAAAAGAAAATAAAAAAAAAAAGAAAGAAACGTTCGATGAACTCAAACTATATGAACACCTACATATCTCAGCTCAGCTGTGGTCGAGTTCTCAATTTAATTATGCAGATTTATTAAAAATCCGGCTTAATTAGTGACTAATAAAAGACAAAAGTCTTCAAGTTACTATCTGGTATATTAATCTATCTCGTAGCCCTCCGTCTAAAAGTGTGTCAGCTAACGGCTTGGGGCTGTGTTAATTAATTAATTTTGGACTCGATTCTAGGCCAGAACAGTATTCAATATTCAATTTAGATGTGATAGTAGTAGAAAGCCTAAAAATCACGCAAACCCAAACAAAACAGAGACGCAGGGTTGCTGGGCTGCAGGGTTGCATGGGAAGGGCAGCAGCTGCCATGGCAAAGGCAATGGCAAAAACAAAAACAAAAGGGTATAAAAACAAATGGAAATCAAATAAAAAATATATACATATTGATTTTTCTATGCCGGCAAAAAGCAAAGCCAAGGAAATGGCCAATAAATGTAATTTGCAAAAACAAACACAAATAAAAAGTCAACGAAGAAAGGGCAATAACAAACATGCAAAAACAAATGTGAGCTAACAAAGTCAATGCACGCCAAAAGAAGCAGTCAACGAAAAGAAAATAAACGAAAATAAAAGAAAAGAAAATCAAGAACAAGAACAAGAAATCAGCAAAAGCAACAACAATAAGCACGCAAAGGCGCAAGTAAGTTAGTGAGCGAACGCGGGCGTTGCGGTGTATCGGCGGAACGACGCGTCGTTTGCAGTGTTGTAAATGTCAGCTTGAGTTAACGGAGCCACGCGGAACACACGCAACAAAAAGAAATGTTTTGTTGTGGAGCGCCAGGCAACAGTAACAACAACAAAAATATCAACAGAAGCAGACAGAAGCAGCAGCAGCAAGCAGAGGCAGAGCAGCAGGTGCCGCTGCTATTTGAAGGTTCTATGCCAACCGTTTCGTTTCGTTTCGCTGCTGCTGCTGTCTGTCTTTTCTTGTTGTTGTTGTTGTTTTTGTTGCTGCTGCTGGCTCCTGGTCGCGTGGCAGAGACACTTGACGTTCAGTTCGACTTACCCCTCCGTCTGCTGGTGCGACCGCTTCTTTTCACTTTGATTTTGCTGTCAAAACGTAGGCTGAGGATTATGGGAACTTGTACCGGGCACACAGGCACTGGCACTGGCACTGGAACAGGCACGGACACGTCAGGAACTCGCGGCACAGAAAACTAAAAACACACTACGAACTGAAAATACCCGCGAGACGGGTGTTGGGTGGGGGGTAGGCGTTGATTTTGTTTGCACGCTTTTATTTGATTTTCTTGACTTGAATTGAGTGAAATATGCACGCTAATAATTTGTAATTTATGCTTATTATTTTTAATTTGCATTTATTTTTCACACATTTTGCCGACGAAGACGAAGCAAAACTCACAGCTGACTGTGATTGCTGCTTTTGGTTTGGTTTGGTTTTGTTGTTGTATTTTCACGCGCCTTCACAAAACACACACACACTCGCACACATATGTACACACACAGACACGCACCTGCACCTGTGTGTGAGAGTTGACGTTGTCGTGCAGTGTAGAAAGAGAAATGCAACGGCACGCGCCCAACTACTTCAACGTTCAACGGCTAAAAATCGACTGGCAAACGAAAACCGAAAACAAACGGAGAACGAAGAACCAGTCAACCGACAACATGTTGTAGCCAGTTCGATGTGGGACACACTGTTGCCAGTTCAGCTTTTTTCCCGTCAGATCTGGCATTTTTCAGTAGTACAATTGCGGGTAAAATTCGAAAACAGCGGCCAGCGGGAAATAATTGATGAAATAATTAAGCATTTGTAAAACGAATGTTAATAAAAAAACATTTTATTCAGATTTTTCGCTCAAAATAGTAGCTTTCTTTCGGCATTGTCCCTAGCAAACAGGCTTTTTTTGGTTCAGAAAAGCTGGCAGCACTGGTGGGGACACTATGATAAGCAATAAGAGCACTCGACGATAAAGGTCCACTCTGCGGGTCTTTATGGCATTCTTTTTCATGGCAAAATGTTCAATGACAAATGCACCCGCATATCGCATGGACAAATGGGCTAATGGAACAGTGTCTTCAATTGTATTACCAAAAGTGCTTCAATGGCTTGTTCACTGACTTATATAAGTATAAATGTATTGTGTTTTGTTTAAATTGCTTTTTTTATCAGCAGCAAAAAGAGGAAGCACAACATGTGAGTCGTGCACTTAGAAGTACTTATTTTTAATAAATGGTTGGAGATATACGATAACACAACAAACCTTACGAACCTTTTCTTATCACAATACAGAAGTATTTATATATACTTACATAAAGTGCATGACTTTCATTGCTTTAAATACAATATACAAATTTAATTTTCAATGTTTACCGATAAAGCAAAGGTAAAAATATCACGAGGTAAAACACAAAAAACTTATTCAAATGCCAATTTGTGTCCTTTTTTAATTACTTGATAAGGTGAATTATATATTTATAGCATTATCCAGAGGCTCAACGTTGTTGTAGATTGGTTGGAATATATTATAATATCATAAAAAAAATTTGTAAATGTTGCGTTGCCAATATTATGTTCACTGAATGTTGTTAAATGTAAAATAAAATAAATAAATAAAAAGTGCAGATGGTTGGCAACGCCATTAGCAACCCACGCAACCGCAACATGTTGCGGGCAAATCTGGCTTCTTTTAAACTTCTCAAACCTTATTGGCATCTCTGATGCAACATCTGGCACGAACTTGTTCGTAGCCGGCATCGAATGCGTTGCAACAAAAACAAAACAAAACCAAATTGAGCGCATTTTTTATATTTTTTAATTCTTAAATTTAAAATTAATAGGATAATTGAAAAGTCTAAATGTTTTTAATAAATGTTCAATAAAAAGACACTTTAAACGTAAACATAATTAAATAATTAAAGAACTTTTCCCCAATTTAGCAAAGTCTATTCCTAAAAGTGAAATTTAATTTGTTCGTTTCTTATTTTTTCAGATTGAGTTTACATTAATTTTTTATAGTTTTACACGCCAATTTAATAGTTTATATGATCTTTGGTTAAACTTTCTGAAAAATAGGGTCAAAACGTTGTAAATTTTGTTGTCAGACTTAATCGATATAAAATAGTTAAACAAATACGAAATTAGCGTCTGGTATTAATTTATAAATAGAATAAACTTTTAATAATAAGTCAATATTTAAACAGCTGTTTAAATAAAATGCACTTTATGCAAATAATTCTTTATTTATTTATTAACTTGCATGCGCAAATGTTTTTTTTATACTGTTGACAATTTTAAATGTAGAAAAACTATATTTTGTATGTAGGTTAGAATATACATACATATAAAAATTCATATATGTGTGCAAAAGTTACATAAGAATATTTTGAAATTATATGGATATTTTTCTGATATTTCTAACAAAGATTTTTCATCCGAATTTAATTTGGATTTTTAATCGTAATGAATATATAATCTGTCTGGAAAGTAAAAAGGGATTTCTGGATTCAAGTACAGAAAGGTGAGAGAGAGGGGACAGTGGGGTCAGATAGTATATCTTTAATATAAACTGAATAATCAGTTAAGAATTACAAGCACACAAATTTAACCAAAAAAAAAAAAAAATTTTTTTTTCAGTTTTGCAGACTTAAGAAATCACGAGAGCTTCAACGGCTGCTTGATATACAAATTATAACCTAAATTCGTACTTTAATTTTTAAGTAAAAACTTCGAAATAAAATAGGTTCATTAAACTTATATTCATTATTATAAATTAATTCTTAAATTTAGATTATTCCAATAAAAATAATAATTAAAATAAGTTCTTTAATCCTATATTCATTATTATTATAAATTAATTCTCAAATTTCGATTATTTTTAAATAATAAACATCTTACATATTTATTGCCTACTTAAATATTTATTACCTACATAAATATTAAAAATAAACTAAAAGAAACTAGAAATCGAAAAATTCTTTAATTTAATCGTATATCGATAAAAATAGAAACCATTTCAATTGGAGCAAAAATTTTCTGAAAAAAACTATGTTCACTACAAATAGACAATAAAAAAACTGTTACTTAATTTACCTAGAGACAATATGTGTTTTATAAACTATGCCAGAACTCTATCGAGAACATATTCAGCAAATATCGTTGGACAATGGGCCAGTTAAGTGCGACAACTGTGCAAATCTATCATTGTGCTACGTTATGTATTTTGGAAGAAGCACTCTGGGCATACATTTGTATATCACATAATGCTCAAATCGATTTTAGCACTTGGCAATTGGCTCGACCGGCCACAAATTGACAATTTTCAACGCCATCAAAACTGCATTTCAATTGCTCCAATTTCCGGCACTTTTCCCAGCCCCAAACCCAATCCTCTACCCATTCCCAGTTTACGGCAGTTGCACTTTTCATTGTGCACTTTTCATTTGTTTGCATTCTTATTGAAAGACAAGCAGGCCAGAGAAGCCAGAGAAGCCAGAGAAGCATCCCGGAACGAGTCCAAGAGAGCTGCAATCAACTTTTTTTTTTTTTTTGCTAACACAGCAAAATGCAGCGCAAAAAGTTTTCTAACAAAAAAACAAAAATAATAATAAACTTGGCCCAAAACGAGTTCAAAGTTTTACACTGTTTGTTGCCATCTATTGATAAACTTCAGTTTTGTGTGGCGACATCTGAATACGACTATGTTTCCTTTTGTTTAGCAGTGTTAACTTGCGGCATCTCCAGCTCTCTATGAAGATCTTCCTTTCCGCTTGGCAAGTGAAATCTCCATTTTCGAGTGTAGTTTCCTCAAGCTTCATTAGCTTCTGACATAACACAGGGAAAACTCTTGGATTCATCTGAATTTGGGTCATGTGATTGGAGATTTCCATATAATATAAGTAGCTATATTGCAGCACAATCAGTTTGGTTTGAGTATATATATTTTCTTTAAATTTAAATTTATTGTCAAAGCTTAAAAGTCAAATACTGAGATTATTGTCATTTAAGTAGTTCTCAGAAATTATTTTCTGGGTTGGGGATAATCCCTTTGATTAGTTTGTTTTTGTTTATTCTTTTCTTTGTTGAACTGAATAATTTAAGTGAATTAATCTTTGAACTTCGATTGATTTACTGTCCTTTGTGTTATAAAAAAAAAGTTTATTTAAAATTTATGCATATTTTGTATATTTAATATAACACTTAGAAAATGATTTAATATGAATAGCTTGTAATACTGTACTTCAAATATTATTATTATTATTTAAATATAAGTTTCCAATTAAAAATAAACGACTTCGATAGTGAAAATGATCACTTATCCCAAATATCGATAAATTCTACTGATTGACATAAAAACTAATTTAAGTTAAATTTAATTAAACAGTGCAACGGCGTTTTTGTATGCTCAGCATTTCAGAATCAATTTATATGTAAAATTGATCGTTGATTCTGAAAAAAATATAAAAAAAAAATATTTTGTCGGCACCGATTTTTAGGAAAACAAAAAACTAGATTTTCGACTTTTCAAAAAGTTAGCTTTGGCTTAGTTTAAGAAACTTCGAACATAGTTTAATAATATTAAAAATGTTTATAATTTTTATAAATAAGAAAATTGCTTACAACCCTCCATACAACATTTTGAAATTAGTTAATTCGCTTAGAAGATATAGGGAATTGAATAGAAAATTTTGCATTAAAATTTGAATATTTATTTGAAAAAGTTAGCTTTGGCTTAGTTAAAGGAACTTCGAACATAGTTAAATAATATTAAAGATGTGTATAAGTTTTATGAATAATAAAAATTACCTTAAAGACCCTATACAACATTTCTAAATTAGTTAATTCATTTAGAAGATATAGAGAATTTAATTGCAAATTTTGCATCAACATTTGAATATTTTAGAAAAAGCTTTTATCGTGCTATATATTCTCTAAAACCAGGATTTTTGAGGTTTTTGTGTTTCTTTTTAGATTTGTAAATTAACTAATTGTAAAAACCATAAAATTTCTTTCTAAATATGGATTGAAAATTATATATAAAAAAATGTTGAATAGTTTTACTACTTTATATAAATTTAAATATTCAATAAGAGGATAGACACTTTCTAAAAAACATAGATAATGTTTCAATAATACAGAAATTAATTATAAGCTAATCTTGTAAATAAATAGATAAATAAATAATACACCAATAAATGATAGAAAATTTATAAAAAAAAAACAAATTTAATTATAAATAAAAATTTATAATAAAATCAAATGAAAATCTTATGGCTATAGTTAACTAATTTTCGATAACAGACCGATACATCTGGCCACCTGTGGCTGTGGTTGTTGCAGTTGCACTTGCAGCAGGCTGAGGCTGTGGCTGTGCCTCATTTTGTGCTGCCAATTTGCTGGCCAATTGAAAATGCAATGCACGCCCCGGACAAAAACTCATTTGCAACACTTCACGCAATGCAGGCGATTTCGATTTAGCCAAGATCAAGGGCGATAATAAAGCCCGCGGCGGCGGCCGCAAAGTTGCCCCAAGTTGCGGCAAGTAGTTGCATTGCGTGCGGCTATAAATAGCTGGCCAAGTAGCAACATTGTGTGTTATCCCAGCTGGCTGATCTTTACGCAGCAACTGCAAACAACAACAGCATCAACAGCAACAACATTCCTTTCGACATTTAATTAACGATCGCGATTGCAATCAATGCACCCAAGTCTCTGTACCTGCCACCTGCCCCTGCACCTGATCTTTGGTCAGCTGTAGCTTGTGAATGAAGCCACATTTGTGGTGGCCAGTTAGCCACAAAAGCTGACAAATACTGTAATTAATTTTAATTGCTACGATTGGCGCCTGCTTTCCGTCTCATTAAAGTTGCCCCACGGCCCCAGAACTCTTGGGCTGATAAGAAGCGTGTGGCAGCGCCCAGCCGGATGAACTGCCACTTGGAATCATTGCAACAAAATGTGTCTATCATATGCATCTTCTGCTACATATTGGAGTGGCAGTAGCTCTGCCTTTAAGAGGCAACGGAGTGTGGCAAGAACAACGCTTTGGTACGTGTTTTTGCAACTAATTGCAGGGCGCGTCGCCTTAGAATGTTGCCCAGGATTTGTTGCCTGCCATTTCAATGCTTAATGCAACATTTGCTGTGTGTGTGCAACAAATGCAATAAAATGTGCCCCCAACAGCAGCAACATCGACAACTACTAAGTAACAAGGCATTGAGCGACATTTCTTTGTTCGCTTTTTTTTTTGTTGCCATTTCTCAAGTGCAATCATAATATAAAATACTTTAAGTATTCAGTTCATTGAATGTGCACAAATCCAATTAGATTTGCAGCACTTACACATGCAGATGCAGTGGTGTATGTAGGTCCTATTGGGGGGTTAAACTCTGCCCCTGAAATTTGGAAATTGAGAGGAAAATAGATAATGCAGTAAAGGACAAGCTTTTAGACATTCTTAGACCCCATTTGATTTAATAAAACTGTTTATATTATATATATTTATATTTATTACATTTTCCAATATTTCTACTGTAATTGTATCCCTTAAAAATACATTCTAGCCACGCCACTGCTCTGTATATAAGCACAAAGTGCAAATGTTATTCACGAGACTTTCACAGTAAAAAAATCGTAGCATACTTTTGTGCCAGTCAATTTGCCAACTAGTACACAACTTTTGACTGCTTGCTGTATGCGTGTGTGTGTGTTAGCCAAAAGTTTGCCCAGCCTGGCAATTACTGTGGCATACATGTAGTTAATACTGCATTGCCGAATATTGATTTTAACAATTAAATTCTGGGACAATTCATTAGTTTATGTTGACTTTTTACACTTTGCAATGGCAGCGGCTACTTTAGCTAAGTCAAATTGTTTGATATACTATAAAATATATTAATCTCTTAAATACCAAAAATACACTAAAGTTAGGCTCATATTCGAGTGCTTTTTATCTCATTTGAAATAGGATCAATATCAAGTAGGTGCCTCAATAAACATTTAGCAATTGTAAACATCAAATGTCATCGAACTTTCGTAAATATTTTTTTAATTAAAATAAACAAAACTTTACATTGATCTAAATTTGATTTGAAATTCGAGAAACAGAAATAAAGCACATAAAATATGTTGACAAAGTAGACTTTGATCTATGTAATTTATTTATAAATATCAAATCTAGAATTTGAATTTGAAATATGTTGACAAAGTAAACTTTGATCTATTAATTTTATTTATAAATATCAAATCTATTATTTCATTAATAGAGAGGCAAAAATAGTTTCTAAAAAGTGCTTATTAAAATTCATAATTAATATTATGAATATTTGAATTTTAATTTGAATATAATATTAAAAATCACAGCTTAAAAATATTTGGTAAGCTATTTAAAAAATGTATAATTTTTATGTTTTTTATTTAATTTAATTGTTTTTTTTTTTCTTCAATTATTTATCTTGTAAGCGTATTTCGAATTTATTTTATTATTATTATTTATTTTATCAATAATTTCGACTGACTGCATGCTCAATTAAGCGGCTTAATTAGGTGGCATATTTGTTGTGCACAATGTTTAAAAATTATCGCGTTTTAAGTGGATTTCGCATTAATTAGTTGAAAAGAAAATAATTGTGATAAGAGTCAAAGCAGTTCACAATCCATCAATATAATTTATAACTAAAATAAAAATAATACTTAGCCAACGTGTCGCATTAACGTGTCCTGGCAACGGCATAAAAAGTTGCCAAAAATTTTTTGCAAAAAAAAAAAAACTTTGCCAACACAAGCAGACAATTAAGAAACCATAAACACATGCTGCCAGGGATAGCGGAAGCGGGAAATGCTAGGGGAATCACACAAACACACTCACACACACATAAACACACACACACACACATAAACAGCAAACTGGCAGCCAAAAGTTACGGAGCGCAATTTGAAAAACAGTAAATAAGTCGCAGCGGATGCGGATGAGGATGAGAATGAGAATGAGGAGCTGAGGCAGGACACGTAGCTGGCGCAGAGTCACGAAAGGATTTGCATGCGAACAGCATTGCGCTGCTGTTGTACGAATATCCTGTAGCAGCCAAGCGACTGGAGCAAGGATATATGAGCCGGCAATGACATGACTTGGCAGCAATTTCTATTTGTGTATGGTTCTCCCCCCCCTTCCCTAAACCAAGGCGAAATGGCTTGTGACAAATGGGCCAGAAAAGAGGGGGGCAAGGGCGTGGCAGGACAGGTGTTTTGCGGTAAACGTTGTAAAGGTGTGATCCTGCCAGTATAAACAGAGCCAAGCAATCGCAGTACTTCTGTAACTGCAGCTGAGTATGACACAAATTTATGGGTTCGACTTGACTACTTTATTGAATAGTCCAAGAAGTTTACGATTTGCAAAAGGATTGCAGCTAGCAGGAAGCTACAGGAACTCAATACTACGAAAAACTAAAGCAACTTTAAGCACTTCACAGCACACAGAGGAAAACAACAAGGGATAAAACCACAAAACAGTTTGGAAAAATAATATAATTTATATTTGTTTCTATAACTTTTTGGGTGAAGCTGGAATTCTAGAGATTTATGTATTTTTCATTAGTAAATTCATTTGAAATAATAATTTGAAATAACAATACTAAATGATTACACATTCCAATATGTACTCTGTATACCCGGCTCATAAAAAATTGTTAAATTATTGTTTTAAAAAAAAAGACTTTACATGGATAAAATTAACATTGCATAAACTCAATAAACTCTTCATCACTTGGGAAACAAAGTATAAGGCCAGGAAATAAACTTTGTAAATTTACAAGTGAAATTTTCATAATTTAATAAAGTTCAAAGCAACTGTAGCGAAAATTTCATAGCTAAATAGATTAAAAAGAGCCGTTACAAAAGTATCATAAAGTAGAAAGTTTGCAGGTTCAAAATTTGAATAAATTTATAGTTTTGGGTGTATGTTATTTTTATAGATATATTAGGCAATCAAACAAACATCTTGATAGAGAATTCAAAATAGTGTTTTACATTATTAAAAAATATAAAAAAAAATAAAATAAAATAAAAATAAAATCAAATGGAATTGAATAAAAAAAAAGAGTAAAAAAACAAATCGCAAACTATGGAAGACTTGAGTATTATATATATATACTTATGTATATTAGGGTCAAGATCAGGCATATAAGTATTAAATATAAATATAATATTATTATAATTATAACTTATAGGCATAGCTGGATGGATCGGCAAATAAAATTCCTTTATGTGAATTTCAATATTATTTGAAACTTATGTAATTTCTTTAGGCTTTTTCTATACATTTACTTAATTTAAGCAAAGTATTATATTTTGATCTATGTAAGAGCATTATTTGTCATCCAAATTAATAAATTGATAAATAAAAATAACATTCGACTCTAAGTCTGACTGTCTACCTATAATAATGCGTCAACCCCAAAGACTTTAAGAGCTAGAGACACAAATTGCGCCATTTAAAATGCACTGCTTGGTGCAGTCCCACTGAACTGCTTTAAAATAAAATATTGCACTGCTTACTTGTCAACGGTAAACTAGTTAATTGGTCAAAATTTTAAACTGCAAACATAAGTTAGCTTTTTATTAATTTATTTCCAAATAACTTTGGCACATAAGTTGCTTGGCAAAAATTAAATAAAATTTAAATTTATTTGCAAACGAATAAAAGTGAATATGATCTTAATTTAATTAAATGCATAACTTGTATAAATACTGAAATATTTACTGAGTTTTGCAAGTCTTATATAAATATTTGTTAAGACAAAAATTTTCCTTAATTTTTCATGTTTATTTTTCAAAGATTTTAATTCAAGTTAAAGCTGCAAAGTCAAAGATTTTAATTCAAGTTAAAGCTGTGGTTAATATGTGTATATCTGAACTAGCTTAAACACACACACACACACACATAGATTGTTACCAACTGTTACAGGTGCAGAGCTGTGTATAAGTAGTTGCCACAATGTCCTTGCCATGCCACCGCAATCATAATTAGTATCCTGTGTGCCGACATGTGTATGATGCATGTGTTGCTCCTGGTGTTGTTTGGTTTTGTTGTTGCATATACACACACCACACACACACACACGCACAGCTTTGTTAGCCCTGTGATATATTGGCTTTTAAGCCGACTGCGGCCTGTTGCAATGTGCCAGACAGGCGCTTTAAGGACATCGCATGAATAATGCGGGTCAATTTCGAAGGTGCCTGTCCTACGGCTATCCAAAAGGACTTCATTAAATTGTAAAAATAGTATTAGACCAAGTTGGGCAGCAGGCAAACAGCTAGAAAGCTTAATTACAGCTTAGACCCCAATTAAAGCGCACTGCAAAAGAGAATTTGGCTAACAGGAAAAGCAGACATTTTCATTTGGCCCAAAACACGACAACAATAACAATAATAATGATGATGATGATGATGATGATGGCCATAAAACACCTTGGCTAATTTGCGCAAATTGTTTTCAGTTGCAGCTGACGAGCGACAAGTGACCAATGAGGCGGCAAAGGGCGGGTTGAGGGTGATTAACAATTAAATTGTGAGTAAGAAGGATTAAAGGAAGTACGGATAGAATAGAATAAATGCCGCAGGTAAATGAAGGATAGTTTTCAACACGAATTGAGGTTTTATCCTTCATTACTTATGCCCTGACATCCATTAAGGTCATTTCCCACGCATCCTTACGCACGTAATCGGCAAAAAAAAAAAAGGAATGCTCAATGTGCAACTGGCAGCTGCTGGTAACAAGGATAACAGACAGCCAAGGCAGCATTTGCAGGACCTCCTGGCAGTTGCCAGCACATGACGCTAATGGAACCAACAAGCTGCCTGCATCGGTTCAAGCTCCAGTTACCGAAAATCCCCCTACAACCTACCAAGGCTACCAAGGCTGTCGCAATAAATTTGCAGCGCCAAAGTGATAATGAAAGTGTTTCCTTCCGTTTTCGCCAAACTCAGTGGCAAAGGCTCAAGAGAAAGACAAAAAGGATAAGAGATATATGTATGTGAAAGGACATGGCAAACACAACAGTATTGAATGAATTATCAACGTTTACTGAATGCTCTAACAAAACTTAATTGAAATCCTAAAAAGTTGACAAAATTACAAGAGTATTGGCAGGTGTAAATTGAAGTTTCAAAGAAAATTTAAACAGCTTTATGGCGGTAAAAATTCAATCATTATATTTTTATATTATTCACACACATTTTTGTTTGTTGTATTAAATTATATGTTATATCCTTGTAGTTGTAACAATATTTTATAAATAAATATCAATATTTTATCAATAATTGTCAATATTTTATAATAAATAAAATAAAAATAATTAAGAACTTACCTAAAAGTGCCTTATAATAACAAGCAGCTTGAAAAAAAAAATTGGTTTCATTTTTCGTTAATATTTTTGTAAAATTTTAAATAAAAACAAAAAAAAAAAGTTTATATTTTTTTGTTCTGGAAAAATTGAACCATTAATCAAATTTTAAGCCTTTAAAAACTCTTTGAAATTTTTGAGCTTGCTTTTTTAGTTAATGACTAGCATATTAAATCATTAGTTTATATTTGTAGTGCTGAGAAACTCAATAAATAAATAAATAAAAAAAATAATTAATAATTAAAAAAAACGGCTTTATTGCTGAATTGCGAAAAACTATAATCAAAGTTTAAGGATCTCGAAAAAAGGGTACAAAACTTGAACCAAATATTTTATTTCATTGCATTATTTTTATAACAAACCTGTTGGGTAAACCTATATATTTTACTTTATTTAATTTTTTATACATTATTCTTAAGCTACAAATTAAAGCTGTTTTTCTATAATCCTGGCAAAGATCCACAAGAAGATAAAATGCATGGCAATTTTTGCCTGGAAGATTTAGCTTCAAGTACAAACGAAAATGCATGTTATCAATATTTTATTTCATTATTTGTATAGCCAACCTGTTCGTTAAGCCTATATAATTAAATATATACATTTTTTTTAAATATATAAAATTAAACTCAATATTTTATTTCATAATTTTTTTAGCTAACCAGTTCGTTAAAGCTATATACTTCAACTTTATATACTTAAAAAAATCAACAATCCCTTTCAGCGTAGATTAACAATATGTCAATCCCAAAGACTAAAGGCGATACCGTCAATTGTCGACTGTCGACAACGTATACGCAATGTGCAACTTGCAACACGCCATGCCGCATAGCGTATGCCACCTGCCGCCCAGAACTTTGCACTTTCCCCCCCCTCCTACCGACTGCCTGCAGCACGCTTCGGTTCGTCGCCTTTTGCGATTCGTTGGCTTGTTTATTGTTTTCCGCTCAGCGAGAAATTCAATTTCGGAAGCAAACAAACACACGGCAAACAAATGAAACGCACCAAATGCCCCAATTGCATTCCGTGTAAATCTTGCAAAGCGTTCCGGCGATTTATGCCACGGGTAACCAGGCTACGCCCGCCAGTCACTTAATTGTGCGCTTAAACTAAACGCTGGGCAGTTGAGCACAGTTGAAAACAATTAAACTAGTATCAAACCCCCCCGCCTCTTTCAAGGGAACCCCACCCGGAACCCGTGGGAAAAAGGTCGCTGTGAAAACGCTGTGAAGTGAAATTTAGTTGCACAGCCAAGTTGTGCTCGCGTTGCAAGTAAAAAGTTGCCTTTGGGGCAACAGCATCTCAGCCCCAAGGGACTGATAACTAGTTGGGAGTTCGAGGTTCTGTTGGGTGGAAGGTTTTTCCCTTTTTCCGTTTTTTTGGTTTTCTATTTTAGCGCGTTTTGCAAGTTTCTTTGTTGCTTTGTTTGCTTGACATTTCCACCAGCTTCATAATAATATGGTGAGGGTATAAGGGTATAAGGGGGTGTTTCTGAACTAGACCAGGTCAGGGGCGTGAAACGTGGAGCAACAATGACAAAAGATTGCAGTGCCAAAAGTTTGCCGTAACGTTAATTAATTTTGCAAGAGCTGAAGCCTGAACTCTCCCCAGGCCCGAGCCAAGTGCTTTTTTCTAGCTCTTAAAAACGCTGCTTACAGAGCGAAAATGCAGAGTGGAAAATCAGGGTAAAAATAAGTTCTATAAGTGTGATAATAATGATAAAAGTTTATCATAAAACATATAAGTAAAATTTAAGCTTAGTTTGATTTAATCTGTGTTCGTTATGTTTATGATTTTGGCTATGATTTAAATTTAAGTTTAATAATTAAAAAATAATATCTTTTTGAAAGGGTATAAAAAAACTGTAATTACTATAAATTATTAAATAAATAATTAATATATGCACACGCTTTTTTGCTGCATTCATTGCAATCAAAAATAATGTGCAATAATTGAATATTATAAAAAAATTCAAATGTAAATTTCAAAGTCTTTATTTAAATATTGTGTATTCCAATTGAAGATTATTAAATATATTCAATTTCAAAGTTTTTATCTAAGTATTGTGTATAATAATATTTAATTTCATTATTATTTAAATTTAAATAATCTGAGCCTAAAAGACTTTGTTGCTCTGTCTATAAAAGCTATTTTTTAATTTGAATTAATTCCATTGAACAATTATAAAAATAAATATTTCAAATAAATTGTAATTTTCTTGGACTACATTTTTTTAGTGCTTAGTAACAACATCCAAAATTTCATGCTAGGGATTTATTATCTTAATAGAGAGATACCTATCTGTTTTATTTTCAATTACAATAAAAATTTATAGCAACAATTTAACCTCCAAAATTGATGGGGATTTTAAAAGTTTATCACATTTAAGCTGTCTACATTTCCAAAGTTTAAATTGTACTAAAACCTTCTAAACAGAGTAACCAGTATATGTTTAGTTAAATGTGTAATAAATTTAATTGTTTCAAATATAACTAGAATAGTACTATTAAAAAAAAAGTTACTTTTCCTTTAATTTTATTACAGATTTCCTGAAAAAAGTACAAAATGTACCAAAGAGTAGGTGGAGAATTTTTAATAAATAATTAACATTTATTAAAAATTAATCACAACGGCCAGTTGCAAAAATATAATAGAATATATAAAATTTTTGATATTTTGCGTAAAAATTTGTTCAATTATATTGGATGTACAATTAAGAATTCAGGCATTTAATTCTATATATTTTTTCTATATTGACAAAAATATAATCACATTTGTATAAGCTTTTTACTACTTACTTGTCAATCGTTAATAGTCGTAACTAACTAGCCGTATTTCAACACAATTCAACTTTAATTAGATTTGATGCTGGATTTTCATTAACACAATGTGCCGCCAATTTCCCCTTTTACCACCAACCAAACTCCAACTCGATTCTATATCATTTACAAACATTTTGTACATTCTTTCGCATGCTCATTAATTCCATTCCCAAAAACAATGTGCGGTAATCAGTGTCGATAACAGGACAAACCCCAACCAAAGAGTACAACGAATTTAGCAACTTGTTAGAGCAGGTGGAATAAATTTACACGCCGTAGGGCTGTTCAACATGTTTAGCTCTTCTATCCCGTAGTTATCCATCGTTAAACCGCTGTAAGCTACCGCCAAAAGAGTCCAGAGTCCAGAGTCCAGACTTTTGTCTCTTGAAACCGGATGTTGTTGTTAGTCGATGGCGAAGGGAGGGAGGGAGGGATAATGGCGACCATTAGGAATGTGTTGGTAATTAGAAGTAACATCTGCTTTAGGACCCCCTACTTGGCGTTGCTCTGTGTCCTTATGCTAATGAGCAAAGAGAATTGTTTGGATATGTTGTTGGCTGTTGTTGTTTAGCTGTTTTGTTGTTTTATACTGAATTTACCAGCTATAAAAATGTCTCGCCCTTTGCCATTTTATGGCATGTTTAGCCGGCTCTTTTATGATCCCTATACGCAATGTTCACACAACAGGACACTAGAATGTCCAAAGTCAAAAGTCGTCTAGTTGTTGGCTTTCCATTGATTGATGCAGCACCGTATACCGCAAAAACTGCCTGTAAACAACTTTATTTAAAGCGGCATTCATGAAATATTCATGCTGCATGTTGAGGCATACAATAACATGCAACATCAACAACAACAATTCGATTCTTGACAGCACAATAGCAAAAATGTGATGCTCACAGCGTGGCCATAAAATACAGCAAATTTTCCAGCTACTTGATGAAAATTCAATAGTTCGTAGACATTAAGCAGCTTCTAGCAGACATACTAAGAGATTGACCTTTTTTTTTTATTTGTCGTCACTTAACTGATTGCAGTTATTATTATTATTAAAATAACTAAGATTTGTTTAGACAGAAACAAACACAAAAAAAACATTACAGAAAATTGTATACCATTATAGTATTAAAATAAATATTTGCTTTGGTATTTGAGATTTGAAAATGTAGAACAATTGACAAGAAAATATTTAAAAAAAAATTCATTTATCGAGCATCAAATAAACAGTAAATATTTTATCGATAAAATAGATTTTTTAACCAAGCAATTGAGTAGCAATACGAATTTATAAATATAAAACAATTGAAAGGAAAAAAATAATAAAAAATTAAATTGATAAAAAATTTAAATAAATGGTAAATATTTTAGCCAAAAAAATGAATTATTAAGCCAAAAAATAATGAACAAAGAACAAAATTCAATATATTTGTGTATAATAAATATCTTAAGATATATTGTGGTGTGAAAACATTTATATTTTAATATACAATACCATGAATATATTTTTATGAAATTTTATAGATTGAAATTTTTTTTATAATTTTTTTGGGAAACCATTTTATATATATTAATATAAAAACAGTTAAAAGTTTTAAATGTTTTGAAAGTTTTTGCTCGACTTATTGTTGCTTTAACAGCTAAGAAAAAATATTTATCTTTTTTTAAATTCAATGTAGTATAGAGAAATATTATTGTTTACTAAAATTTGAAAAAATAAAATAAACTTTGGTGATTTTTGAAACTACTATCTGATCAATATATCCTAAAAACTAAAAAAGTTTCTCTTACATAAAAAAAATTGCATCTGATTTTTACTATGTCAACTCAGATTTTGTTGGTTCAAAATCTCGTATTTACATTAATTATATACTAAAAAAAAAACTTCTGCAAATAATATAAAAATTTATTAATCTCTCTAGACTGAAAAAAAGAGACTAAAAAAATTTGTCGAAAATAAAGGGTAATAAACAGAGACCGAAATTGATAATGATTAAATTTTTAATTTAAAAAAATCAGAAATAAGTAGAAGATTAATTTGTGTTTTAATTACACTAAATTGTTTATAATTTCTGAAAATTTGCGAATCGTTGTGATAGATAATTCAAAAGTTCTTCAATAACTCTTAAAAGAACTTTTATGATTATTCCACATTTCTGTTATATATATTATATACCTGGCAAAAAATTCCATAAAATAACATTGTAATAATAATAATTGAGAGGTATTTTTGACTGACACCAATTTAAAAAAAAAGCCAACTTTGTCTTAATATGTCAACTAGAATTGAAAAGAATAAAAAAAAGAATAAATAAAGATATTTAAATGCACCCTCATCTTCTCAGTTTCCTGTCTGTCCTTCAAAGTACTTGGCTTATAACATTTTCCAACTTTCCTGCTGCTGCTATTAGCCTTTGCATCAACATATTTTCTGCTATGCTTATTCATCATTTTCGCTTGTTAGCCAGTTCTATGGAAAATGCTACATGAATTTGGCTCAGATGGAAGGAAACCCTTTTCAAGTGGCCAGATCCACTCCATTCGACTGGCCATTTATTTGGTCAGCTTAAGATTGACCCACATTTGACACAGCTTAGGTTTCCAATTTTATGTGCGTTGTGTGTTTTTGGCCAAGTCACAGGCTGTTGCTCTCGTCTGGGAGTCACTTTAATACCAAACCACGTTCCGACCTTGTGGTCAACAGCTTTAAACATGGCCTGTCGAGAAAGAGCATTCGAAAACATTGTCGTCTTTGTCGTTGTCGTCTTGTGGCACACAAACTATAAATTGGCTTAAGCCTCCAACAGACCGGCAAGAAAACTTGCTAGGAATCGTGTTGCTACCAAAAATTCCAATGTGCATTAAAAGTTGACTCTATGGGCTACCAGAAGTGCCATCTCAATGAGCAGACGAACAACGTTTGACACTTGAACTTTAATGCACTTTGAGTCGGTTGTTGTTAGTTTTTGGGGATTTTCAAAGTTTTGTGACCAATCATGTTTAGCATTTGATTTGCAATAAGTAATTTTGTAGCTAATTTTACATGACATTCACCTGTCAAGTGCAAGTTTCCCAAATGACGGCGCACCTTTTGGCCACATCATGACTTTTTGCATCGAAACCCAAAACTTTATGGCCAATGACAACCTGTTTGCCAACATAAATAATAATTGGCAATTTCTAGTGCACGTAAATTTGACTGAAATGAGTTTTTATCCATCAGGATGACAAGATATGCATGTCTTTAAAAAAGTTTCAACATCTCTACTCTGCCACAGCATAAAAACTGACACTTTCATAGCACATAAAAAAAAACGAAAAATTTAACAACTTTTACTTGAAATTTTGTTATTTAATCAGTCATGATGAATTTTTAATAATATTATATTATTTACAGGCTTGCATGAGTGCACTAAAAAGGCTAAGCGAGTCATTCGAAGTGAAGAGTAAAAAAATAGCGCATAATTCTTTAAATAAAGTAAGTTTTTATTGAAGTAGGTAATTTTTTAATGCCGAGATCTCAAATACTTTAAGAAGTGCAGTAAAATTTTCAATACTCGTATTTAATTTATTAATTTACTTAGGTTTTTGTATACCATTAATAAATCAAAATTCTTTCAAAAATGTAAGTTTTATTTATTTATTTACATAGGTTTCTGCATAACATAAATTAATCAAAATAATTTCAAAAATTTAAATTCTTCATTTCTCCCTTCCACGGTTCTAAAAATCAATCAAAATTCGATATAAAAAATTATTTAAAAGTTGTGATTTTGTGTCTTACTTATGATTTATATTAATCCACTTTAAAAATATTATACCGATCGTATAAAAATAAACTGTTTTCTTACAAATCAACAGCAAAACATTTATCAAAAATGCTCTGCTTGGTTTTACTGCCGATAAACTGCTTGAATTCACATTTTGCACTGCTTGACATAAATGAGTATATTGACGTATGAGTGAGTGCGTACATGTGTGATTGCGGACTGCTTTCTTTTATCTTTTTTTTTTATTTTCCTCCTTTTTTCTTTTCAGAAAACTTTTTTATATTAAAATTATTAAAAACAAAAACTTAGGTAATTTATTATAATAATTGTTAAAAAAAAAAATTAAAAATTATATATACATTTTTTTTGGCAACTGTTACGTTCCCTGGCATAAATCATAAATTTAAATTAATGGCATAAATTCAAGCAAAGTTTCCCTCTTTTCAAAATTTGCTTTTAATTTTTGGCACTAAAGTTTTTATTTCCAATGTGAATTAAAGTTGTTATGTTTCTCTGGCTTCTTCAACAGCCGCAAAATTTGCGAACATTTCGTGCATTAATCAAAACTCAACTCAAACACAAACTCAAACTCAAAAAGTGAAATACACATTCAATTTCCTCTTCATTAGAGACAGGAATTTGCTGCTACAATTTAGAGATGGAAACGTGCACATCGGATAAAAGATTCAAGAATAAATTGCTTATGAAATATATTGGTTAAATATAACATAATTTAAATAGAATATAAATTCAAAATAAAAGCAAATCAATATTAAATTAATATTAAAACATTTTTATTTGCGTGTCGTGTCGTGTTTTCTGCGCACCTCCCTAACTCGAAACGCGCATATTAAAAATTCATTAATGAAATTGTTTGAGTCGCTTTCCTTTTTTCTGTTTTTCCAAGCTTTTCGCTATTCGCTTTCAATTAATATTAATGTAAGCTGCATTGTCATTGTTCTGGTATTTTAGGTATTGCCACAGTGACCGACTTTCAAAAAACCACCATTGCTATTTTATGCAAATCTAAAAATGGACGCCAAATGGCGACAATTTCATCAAGGAAAAAGGAAAATATTGTTATGCAAGATTTTGATTCAATTAATATCGCAACTAGCTCAAAAGACATTCAGTATGAATGTACTCATGAATGTCAGTGTGTCATTTGCATATTATAGTCTAAATTTAAACGCTACAAAAAACAACAACAACAAGTCATTGCGACAATAATGAAAATTGAATTATATGCGAAATAAAAATTATATGCTAAAACTTGCTCCTTCATTGTAAATAGCATCCTATTTCTGTTCTGTTCTATATCAAAGCATAAAATATACCATTCAAAGACTCAAAAGATGTCTGCAGCAGCTCTACAGATTTTTGCCATTTGCATTTTGTTGTCATTGTTTGCCTTTTCCTCGAGCTCTGCTTATGTAATACATATTTCTGATGTCCTTTTGTTTATGGCTGCAATTTGAATTTTATTAGTCGAGTACGTTGAGTAAGTGAAAGCAAGTGAAAATCTAGATGTCCGACACGGCTTCCAAGTTTCAGTCGTATTTACCATACCCTAAAAAGCACCCTGCCAGCACCCTGTCATTTCTTTCCAATTAACCTACCTCCTATCCGCTATTTCATGCATTACATTAACAAATTAAACGTTTTTTTACAGAATTTAAAATGCTAATCAGGGCAATTGGCAACGCATTAACATAGTCCAGTTAGTCTATTAACTTGAATAGAAATTAAATAATATTATAACGCCTCAGATCCAATTTCTAATAGTTTTAGAGTACAAGTTAGTTAGTTTATTATTTTTTGTACATTTTTCTAAATCACTACCAGTATCATTTAAAATATCATTATAAAATAAACAATATTTTTATTAAGTCTATACAAAATCAAAGGCTGTAGACACATCTCCAAACATTCAAATTGTTTATTAAATACATTATTGAGCGGTAATATTTCGCAGCTTTAAAAAATTATTCGTACATTTAAAATATCTCGCAAATTAAATACAAAATGTATTAATTTGTATGAGAAAAATGTTCAATAAATAATAATTATTTATTAAAAATTAAGCACAAGAGCCTTATTAACCCAAGTGCAAAAATATAAAATATTTTACTTAATTAAATACAATTAAATTAAATAACAATCTTACTCTTATTTTACTTAATTAAAAACAATTAAATTAAATAAAAATCATACTCTGTAATATATATATACATTAATAACTTCCCACCCATTTTTAAATGGTCGGATCCCGAAAGGTTTTCAAAGATAAGTAACTAGAAAATTCGACACACTGATATTATTATTATAAATATATATTATTACAAAATATATATATATTTTAAATTGAAAAAAAACATAGCCTGAATGAAATTTGAACTAAACAAAAACCTGCATACCAAATTTGGGTAAATTAAATCAGCGATAGATGCTGATTAATCATATTTATAGTATTTTATAAAGGCTGATAAATCATATTTATAGTACTTTATAAAGTCGGAAATGCAACTTTTGAATATATACCCTATGCTTCTTGACTTTAAAGCTAAATATCTGCCAAGCCAACATAGCTTTAAAAATGCATTTTTTATCAATTAAAGTTTATAGATTATAGATAATTCTACACAAGAAAATCTCATAATTAGCAAATAAACTTTATTAATAACATTTTAACAGAATTTTAACGAATTTAACATAAGAAATTAACCTTTATTTTATTGACATTTTTTTTAGCGCATTTATTTATTCAAAAATATGTTTATTTCTTTATCTACAATTGTGTACACAAAACTAAGGCCTCCTGGTTTGAAAAGTGAAATAATTTGGTCGATCATCGCCATTGGGATTTGTTGGTACTACCACATGGACCTCGTCACGGCTTGGTCGCTCTACTTTCTCCTCACTTGTATTTTCATTAAAATCGCATCTGATTAGCCTGCGGCAACCGCCATTATTCTGTACTACATAGGCTGTATCGCAACCGCATCCATTTTCACAGTTATATAGACAGTCGAAATCCATATCCATACAGTTTTTATTACAGTAATGATGACAGTTCATGTACACATTCCTACGGCATTGTTCCGCCCGCTGGGCCAGAGTCCAGTTGAGGGCGATGAGGATTAGGAGGTGAACAAAGATGAGCGGCTTAGACATGACAACTGTTGGGTATGGGTAATGTGGAAATGATCTATACTTTGTTTGAAGAAACGTGGACACGCTTCTAATCTCATTTATTGTCGATTTAAGCATAAACAATTGATTCACAAATTGAAGAATTGCATTCTTTACGCTTTTTATCTGGCACTTCAACTGGTCTCTCTCTCTTGGAGCAGCAGTTGCCTGCCAGGCAGAGATTGGCAGCAATTGGCAGCACTTGGCTGCCAGTTCAGTTCGATACTGACGCACTGCAGCGCACTCAACGCTGCCTGCGCATTAAAGTAATTCAACCGGGTTTTTTTTTTGCGGCTCAATTCTAATCCCTTGGCGGTGGTCCGCGTGGACGTAGCACACTCTCGAGCAGGTTGGGTCCGGGTTGATTCTTGGGCCTGGGTGTTGGTGTTAGGGAGCGCGTGTGTGGCGGTGCATCCTCCTTCTTGTGCACCGCTGAGGTGGCAGCACGTCGTGCCCGTATCTTCTCCTCCATTTTGCTGGGCACCATAAAGCAATTGGATTCCTTGTACACCGGCTTGCGGCGATCGTTCCAAGGGAAGGTCCACTGTATGGGCGTAAAGTCACGCTTCCAGGGCTTTCTTGGCCTGAACCAGCAATCGCACGTCCAATCCTCCTCACCTGGTGCATCATCATCACTGCGGGGGTCAAAAAACAAATAAACCAAAGTGTTTCACAATTTTTGTGCAACTTTTCAACTTACCCTCGGACATAGACACGCACATAGCGCGAAGATTTGCGAAAGAGTTGCAAGGCCTCATTGAAGGTCAGCTCCAAGGCGGGCACATCATTTATCTGGGTAATTTCATCACCGATTCGCATGCCACCCCGCTTGGCCAGACCCGTGGGCAAGACATTTACAATGGTCAACGGCTCAAACTGATCGATGCCGCCAGTTACCTCCATGCCCCACATGGCATCGTAAAAGCTCATAATGCGCCGATCCGTCTCCAGGGTATAGGTCATCTGTAGCTCGTACTCGACATTGTCAAACGCCTCCGAGTCGTACTTGGGCACCTTAATCTTCGAGTCGAACATGATTATCTTTCAAAAAAACCGCAACTGGACACCGTGTGGAAACTGACGTGACGACTTCGCGTCCTCTTCACACGTTTTTGCTGCTCTTGCCACATTGGCCGATTGCTTTTATAGTCGCCGCCGACGCTGCTGCTGCAACTCTTGGCAGCATTCATTCTAAGGCCAGTGACAATGTCAATGCCTGTGGCTAAAACGCTTGCCAAGTTAATTGAACATACTACAAACATACTATATATTGATCCACCTTCGATTTGCATTTAATTGTTGCTATTTTTAGTGCTTTTGAAGCGGAAGCTGACAGTGTCGGAGTGTTGTTGGGGTATTGGGTTCCGTCATAGTCATTTCTCATTTCTAGAGCCAAATCTAAACGCATTCCCTGCCACATTTGGCCATTGAAAGTCCGAGTCGAGGGAGCAGTCAACCAAGAAGTCCAAGTCCAGTTTTCGCAGCGCAGTAACAAAAGCAGATGCCAGTTCCTAAAGTGCTAACAAGTTGCGAATGTCCAAGCGATTTGATTTCACTGACCTCAATCAATGCAACAACAACAACAACAACTGACAACAACAACAACAACAACAACTGACAACCAAGACCAAAACAGCGACTGAGAGTTAAATGCGGATTTTACTGGCGGCTTCTGACTGCCGACTTTTGAATTATTCATTTGTACTTGTACACTCAAAAAAAAATAAAAAAAAATAAAAATAAAGAAGAAAATCAACAAAGGTCCATAAAATAGTCTGTTCGGCTGCCAGGTAACTGGAAATGCCAAATGTCAAATACCAAAATAACAAGTTGTCTAATTACAACAGCGCTAGGAGGAGGTTCCGCACATCGTGCAACATAAACTAAGTTTAAGTAAATTTGTCCCGCTATTCCGCTTGAAATTCCCCATTGAAATTTATTCACTCCTTCTTGATGCAACCTTTTGGTTGCAGTCTCAGCAGTTTGCCCAAATCTTCCGCATTAATCAGGTGCAACAATTGCTTTGAATAAATCACATTTCGAATGCATTTACATAGCGCATACGCCGTTTGAAACTGTGCAGCTCTGAAGAGGCTTTATTAGGACTCTTAAAATTTAATAAGACTAGACAAGGATGCACAAGTTTTCTAACACCAGAAATGTACTATTTGCAGAACTTTAATTAAATCTATCAGTAGAACTTTATGGAAGTTTATAACAAAGTTAAAAATATTACAGTTAGTGATTGAATTGATAAAGGTATTTCAGATGAAAGGCAAAATTTCATTTAAATTTCTTAATTATTTACAACAGTTTCTCTTGCCATCATTTAAATCAATAAAATAAGTTATCAAGGTCTATTGCAATTGGAATTTTCTTTGGTAATTTTAATAAGAACAATTTAAAACAAAATCTATACATACATGAACTAGATCATTCCGGCGTGCGCTGCTACTACCCGCTTCCGTTTTCAAAAAAAAAAAATAAATAAATAGATAAACTAATTATATTTTACAATATCACTATTATTATAGCCTACTGCGCCACCTGAAATAATTCAGCTGATATTTTCATGTGTAATTGAAAAATGCATTTTCGACCCACTTACCGATATATTTCTAGTAAAATTTTTCCAGAGTGTCAACCTACGATATACAAAAAAGCTATTGCCACAAATTTTAGATTTCCAGCTTCTACCGTTTGGCCTGGCGTTGAGTTGCGAATCAGTCAGTCAGGTTGTACAGTTTTTATATATAGTTAAATAGAATAATTAAATTTACAAAAACACCAAATTTATATATCAAAACTTAAAACTCAAAAACTCCGCAAATTTATGTTAATCGATTGTAAGTCAGAAATTTAAAATGGTAGGTTTGATTTTTTAAACAGACACCTTTTGTGTACATTTTAGATCGGCATAATGACGTTTTTGAGTATTTAGCAGTCAAGTTTAGTGTCTTCAGAAGTCAGCAATACTTAACTAAAGCATTCTCATTTAATACCCTATAGAAACAGAGTAAAAACTACATTTAAGACACGCCCAATGTATGTATTTTAAAAATAATAAAATAACTGCAGTTTCATATGCATACAACAAATACAGCTGATCAATGAAACAACAAAGTATAGCTAAAAACAAAAATGTCATGTTTTAAAGTTGGAATTACACAGATAATCTGGGCAACAGTAAAAATACGAGTTAAATAAAAACGTGAGTAACAATTTAATCCAAATATGTTAACAATTATCAATGTTTCGACAAACAATTACAACAATATTGAAAACAATTATGAATGCTTCTGTCAACTGTGACCGACTGCGAGAGACCCTGTAAAAAGATCAGTAAAGTATTTAAATTACAAAGGAATTTACTACTGAGATTTTTTATGTTCTATACCAAGAAAAATTTGTTCTTCAAAAAAGAAAGTTAAAGAAAAACCTTAATAATAAATTTATTTTAAGAATTGTGAGGCTTATACTCTGCTTTGCAAAAGAAAGTATTGAAAATTCGAAATAAACTTCAAAATAAAAGTTAATACTTTTATAGGCCTTAATAATCTATAATCCATTTACCCAATTAGATTTATCTGGATTTAAATAACGAGTACATATGTTGAACCTCAATTATTTATTTGATGAATGTTAAGTGGATTGATAAAATTTACTATAAAAATACAATTATTTTTATTTTATTTATTTATTTGCGACCTTATAAAAGCGACATTGCACGAAACCCATTCAGAATTTCTACTCGTAGTACACAATGTGGTTAGAGCAAAAGTATATCTTTCGGATTATATTCCTGCTAACATTCGGAGGACATTCAAATGGAACCACTTATCGGCTTACTCCTGAAAATGAAGATGTATTTAGCGATTGTCCAAATCAATTAAGTAATGTTCTAAATGTTTTTAGCCTCTTTAATATGGCAGAGATAACTTTTGCATTGGATATACAAAATGATCAGCTAAAAATATCGGGCAATTCTACAACCGTTTGGAAAATTCAGAAAACTGATCGTATTGATGTAAGATAAAAGAGGAAATAACAAAACTTTAAATATATTTATTATTATCCCTTCTGTAAATTTTAGGCACATTTTGAAGCCTACAAATTTGATCGTGGTTCTTGGCATCAAACCGTTTATAATATGGTTGTGCCCAACGTTTGTCCTGTACTTTATGATAAATCCCAATATTGGTACAAGTTTTGGACCCGACACATAACCAATTCAGATCAAATGAAGGACAATTGTCTCAATGTACCTGGTGTAGGTTTTACAATATAATCGATTTATTTATTTTTTTTATTTATTAATTTTTTATTTTTTATTTTAGACCAAATTTATATACGAACCTTTTAACACGGATTTGGCTTTCGATATTTCTGGACAACTTTTAGAAGGTCGATATAAGATTGTAATTAGATTGAAAGCATTTGATCACAATGTGCCTAGAAAAACTAGCATCTGTGCCGAAGTTATTGGGGAACTTGCAAGAATTTAATAAATTGTGTACTACTCGATATACTACATAAAATATATTATTTTTTTTTTATTCATATTTATTTTATTAAATAAAAATATTAGAATGCATGAGAAACCACAGGAAAACTGTAACTGTGAACTGTAGACTGTAATATTAAAATCTAAGGATAAATTCATAATTTATTTAGAGGTTTTTCCTGTAGCTGAGAATTTTCTAAAGCGATCCCGAAGCAATGTAAATCGAAAACCTACTGATCAATTAATTATATCATAATAATAATAACTTTTTTTTGTATATAAATAAATATTAAAATTATTATTTGTAGCTACTTGATTTGAAAACACAACATTATTTTAATTACTCTCTTACAACAAATGTAAATTAAAATTGAGAACCTGCGTGCTTTTGTTTAACTAGGAATAATATAGAAAAAAATATAATAAAAGTAGATTAATTGTTTTTTATTTTGGAAGCTAATATTTCTCCCTTTAATATAGCAATTAAAACCCTGAAATAAATAAGTAAGACAAGAGAATTTTATATTATTTAAATGAATATTCAGAATATGTTCCCACTTCTACAACCCAGAATTCAATAAAAGAATAGCGAATTACAGTTTTTATTTAAAGCCGTTTTAATTTTATAATTCTTCAATAGTGATACGCTTTTGCATATATCATTTTTTATAATTTCTTTTTTTTTTGATTACACATACAGATAGCATAAATTTCTTGCTGTTTCTCTTGATAAAACAAATCCAATTTTCAGCATATTCTGAACGGTATCCTTAGCCCATTTGCTGCTTACGCTCTCGAGTTATATTTCTTTTATTTTTTTTTATATATATATATTTATATTTGTATTTTTTATATATTGTTATATATTGAATTTCAAATGTACGTACTATACTCGTATATGCATATAAGTGGAATTTGCTCGTTTGCTCATCAATAGATTTAGCTTTGTTTTTTATTTTTTGCTGTTTTACATTTATTGTGTGCATTTCAATTGTGGATCAGCATATCATTTAAACGACGCCAAAAAGTATTATATAAATCAGCGCATAATATAATAGTAATAATAAGTATAGGTATGATTATTGTAATTACAATTCTCTCTAATATGTTACAATTCGAAATTATTAATAATAGTTTAACAAATGTTTACATTTCGCTACAAACTCATACTCAAACTGCCCAACGCTTAACGTTCTATTTCCGTATCGAAAACAATCGAAAGCGTTCCAATAATATGGGGAGACTCACTTAATATCACCAAGACCAAGTGACCCCAATCTTCTGGCCCTACAGCAATATGTTTTGCCCGCCGCCCATCCCGGCTTAAGCTCGTGCCTTGTCCGAAGCAAATGCAAATGAATGTTGTATAAATTTTGGGGGATTTAAATATACATAGTTATATATATAATTGGATCCGGTAATTTGTGTGTATAAATATTGCATATATATTGCATAGTAAGCGCATTGCATTTAGATGTTTCTTAGAAATTTACAGGTGGCCTGGCATTTTAGATAATTATTATCAAAACTACGTTTAGTATATTCTTCGCTTTAAGCATTTTGCAGGTGGTTCCTTGAAATCGAAAGAGGACGCAGAACGACAGTTACATACATTGATAGATATATATAGAGAAAGTGTAGGTGTGAAGCATTTATATAATTGTTGTATAAAACAAAAATCGGAAAGCAATTAAGCAGGCCAATTCCTTGGATTGGATTTCGACTATATGCAGCGATAATAAAGCGTATTTACTTTGGTATATTGCAGTGCCATTTACATTGTTCATAACTCTTGTGGCTTGTGTTTAATGTAAAGTACATTAATTTGCACTCACGTACATATAGAATAGTAATAGTATATTTCTAAAGTCGTTTTAACAAATTATTCGTAATCGTAATCGGGTTTTTCGCAATTCTGCTGAGCTTGCGCTTACTTTACTTTACTGTTTTTGTTTTTTTTTTTACTTTTACATTCTATATACTGTACGGTCTTTCTTTTTAACACACACATACACAGACATATATATGTTATATATATGCTATAAGTATATATATGTATTTGTATATGTATATGTTATTGCATTTTCATATGTCTTGCGTTGACATGCGTTTTTTTTTCATCCTTTTTGTTTTATTAATTAAACAATACATCATAAATTGTTGAAAATCTTTGTGTATAAACAGCAAATATATACGTTTTATACAATATTGTTTTATATATATATAGAAATATATATATATATATTTATATGTATATATATGATTTTAATATGTTTGTTTAGTTGCTCCTTTAAAATGCATATAAGTATGTTAATGCTTTTGTTTGTGTTTTTTGGAGTATGTGCTGTTTTTTCTTGTCGCCTTTTAAGCATTTTTTTTACTGTAACGTGTATCGTTAATATAAAATAAACATTAATTCGATTGTATTCAACATAATATCACTTGGAAAATCAATTTTGTTCGGCAAAAAGTATGAATTAACTAATGACAATATTTCTACAAGTCAGAAACAAAAGCTATTTACAAAACATATGCTCTGTCATAATATATATAAAACCCAATTGATAGGCGAGAGCTGTAGAAAGAATGCCACACTTTTCTAGAGCTGCCTAGCAAATTGAAAAGTACAAAAATAATTACAACAAAATTCAATACTCAATATAGTCATGTTGTTGCACTACCTAATAATTACGTACGCTTTGCATTTTGGGTTTTATGTTTTATGTGTCTGTTTGTGTTCTTATGGTCATATGTTCTTAACATGTTTATGCACTATAACAAAAACATGTTTATGCGATGGAATCCTGCTATCTATCATTATTTTGCCGGTTGCCAGTTGCGCCGCATCAAACTTCTGCCCATGCCCAGTCGCTGCAGCCAGCCATAGCCTGCGTCTCAGTAAACCAAAACGGATTCCATCGTAATTGTATCTCATTTATTCGCATTATTTGGATTCACTGCATTGCTGGCCTGAATCTGTGAGGCCGTTTGCGATGCTGGCTCCAGAGTGCGACGTGCCAGGCGGGATCTGCATGAAAACAATTAAGTTAGAGGCTATATACTTATAGGAAAACCTTCATAATTACTTAATCTGGCCAGCCAGCAGCGGATTGATGGCATAGAGCCAATCGTGCACCTCCTTATCGCCAAGAGTTTGCAACAGGTAGCCACGATGTTTGGTCACCACGCTAAATAAATTGATTATAAAATGCATTGGTTATTCATTTATATTTTTATTTATAGCATGAAGCTCACCTGAATGTATTGGGTATCTTAACCATTGCTGCCTGATCCTCACTGCACTCCACATGAGCTGTGGCCAAATTCAATACAGCACGCTCAACGGGATCCTTTTCCGAGCGATAGATAAATACGTAAGGACGTCGAACAATCTGTTGCAATAAAAAAAATGCATTAGGTTCAGCTTTAGCTAGGGTTATGCCTACTTACCACCCAGCGCTTCTTCCAGCCCGAACCACCATGTTCCAGGACATTCAATAGACCCTTGCGTGCTACCACGGGACTAACACGAATCTCCTCCAGCTCTGGAACGTATAAGCGCAACGGCAACGCCGGTTGAGTAGCTGGCGCCGGAGCCTCCCAGCCATTTGGCGCATCAGCGCGATCCGGTGAGCATAATCTGTGAATGATTAAATAAATTAGTTAGCATAGCTGCATTAATTTAAGATCAGATCTAGAATTCTTGAATAGAAAAATAAAATTACCTGTGTCGAATTACAAATTTGTTGTTTCTAATTGTGTAAAAAAAATCAAACGAAAACAAATATCGAAATTGGTTTTGAGTTTCGTAATTCAGCTGAATCGGTAAGTATATAAGTTTGGCGAATGAGATAGTGAGTGTGCTTCGAGCGATAATGATAAACAAGCAGTAACAGCAGTAACAGCAGCAACAGCAGCAACAGTTGCAACAGCTGCAACAGCAGCAACAGCAGCAACAGCTGCCACAGCTTATTAACTGAATTCAATTTAGTTGTCATTGGTTTGCACAATGTTACGCATGTTGCTGCTGCTCTCGTTGATAATGTGCCACAGAATATTGGCCATAGAGGTCAGTGAGGTGTTGCATCATTACACTGCAGTGGAACCGGAACGCAAGAACTTTATATGGAATCCATTTCCTGCCTTCTGTGGCATCAATGCCACAATTGTGCGCTGTGGCGGCGTTTGCCCCGAAACCTGCACCCACAAAACTCGCAATTGTTTGAAACATTGCGGTGTACCCTGCATATGTAAGCCTGGCTATGTCTTCAACGAGGATCTACTCATTTGCATACTGCGTAGCGATTGTCCGGCTGGAGTGCAACAGCAAGAAGTGGAGATACATCGTGTATTTCAGTGACAAAACAAATTTTATAATTTATTACACTTTAGAGCTTTAAATTCGATAAAGAGCTCATTGAGTTGAAAAACTTTTAAAATTCTTATATATAATTTTCTAACCAGAATAAATGCAAATTTAAAAGAAGATTTAAATAGAATTTCACAAATGACGAACTGCCTTAAATCTGCTGTAACTCATATTGAAATTCCTAAAAGTCATTAATAAACATATAAAAAAAAACACTTGTTCCATATTTTCCCAATAATATTAAAGTTTATCGACCAGACCTCAAATAGCAATTGTTGTTTATCATATATATTTAAAAGCCAGCTCAATTTCAATGAGTATGGATTATTGGGTAGTTAAATAGTGTGCCAATTTGTTGTGTTTAATTAAATAAACCAAGGAAGCAAGGATGGAAATGGATAAAGCATGCGTCACATTAGATTTCTACTTACTCCATGGAGTTGCTGGATATACAGCTAACGGTCATGTCAGCACAACCCTCATCGCTGGGCGATACATCTGACTGGGTTTGTGTATCGCTGGGTTCTGCTTTATTATAACGACCTAGAGTAAAATACAGATTTTTAAGTAACTCATCTAAGCATGGTTTAGAGTCTCACTAACCTTGCACTAGTTTCAAGCACTTGAGCATTAGTTCCTGCTCACGCTGATTGTATTCGCGCTCGGGCAACATTTGTTGTGGATCTTTGATGGGAGTTTGTGGCGATTGTGGTATAACCATGTGCACTGGTGAAGTAGCTGCACGTGCTGCCAAATTGCAAACATCCTTTTCGGTCTTGGTGGTCGGATTTGGATTGGTATCCATGCCCAGGCGTTCACGCAGCAGCAGCAAATGACGCATACGGCCTACTTCCTCTAGACGCGTTAATTTCTCCAGTTCCCATTGATGATCAAAGATCAGTGAGTCGCCACGTGGTCGCCAGCCATGCAAATTTTCCTCACCCCGCACATAGGTGGAACTGGTGTCCAGAACGCGACGCTGGCGACGTTGAACACCTGTCAAGACAGCGTATAAGAAAGGCATACAGGATTAGTATTAAATTAAACACTTGAGTGCGAGCAAAGTACGATTACAACTACACTGAGAATTGCTACCTGGACTACCTGCTTCGGATGCTCTGCGCAGCGATAGCTCATAGACGCCTGAAAGACGATTGGCCTCTGGGTTACGGTACTGTCCGGAGAACAGATGCTTTAGCGAACGCGGCCCGGTGCGTGCATCACGTCCGTATATAACCATGCTAAGGTCTTTGGTGATAATAGCAGGGCGTGCACAGTTCTCGAGCTGAAGGAGAAAGTACAGCAGCTCATTAGTTTATCCACAAAACAGAGCAAGAGACTAGATATACCTCCAAATAGGCGCTGAGAGTTATATAAATGGTTTCGCCACCTTGTGAGACACGATTCAGAAGCGCCGAGTTGTGCAGACTGGAATCCCAGGCGGCCTCGAATCGATAGAATGAGCGATCATCACCAGGCACCTCCAGCACCTCACCAGGGAACAGGCCTAGCGATAAGACGCAAGCGTCTTCATCCTGTTCATCCGAAGACTCGGGCGTATTTCGTATACGTCCGACAACCAACTCATTGATATCCTTCCACTTAACCTCAGGTGTAGGCTCATGCACAATGGTAATGCGTATGCGTCGCTGTATGCCCTGATGCAACAGAAACAGACCACGGCACGGAAGATCATCGCTGTGCTCGACCACCTGCAGAATGTATAATTGTGGCATAAGTTTCAATTGATTGACAGAAAGTTGTTTTACTTACCGATGGCACATACTCGCCGTTGGGTGCCAGCTCACAGATCTCGAACCACACCAGCACATCATGCTTCGCCAAGACCGTAGAGGATGGCGGACAGGGCAGCGGTCCAAATTTGGGACTGCGCACTGGCTGACTTATTGGTATGCTTGGTGGCAGCATGCGTCTTGGTGGTGGACGAGAAACGAACTCCTGTTTGGCATCCTTGTGCAGCGGATGAGTCTGATAGTGACCAAAGATCTTAAACATGATCGGTTGTGTTTTCAAATACTCAATAAAAGATTTTGTCACGGGTACAGTTATCTAAAGTAAAAATAAAAATAAAATGTTAAAAGCATTCATAAAATTTTTGCATGATAATACACACATTCTGCACATGGTAGAAACCGAGTGGAGCACCCGATGCGGAATTCTTGACCGGCTCTGTGGAGAAAGCTTCTTCATGACGATGCAAAAAGCTGAAAATAAAAGTATGAAATTAGTAAGTTACTGATATTTTAAAATAAATATAAACTTACTTAAACTGACAGAATATATCCGCGTATTCGGCGCCAATACCCGTGGCCTGCAGCACGGTAACACGGAAAGTAAACTCCTTGCCAATCTGCAAATGTTCGCCCGGTTCTTCAGCGTTTTCTTGGTAGTCCGAGGCCGAATTGGAATCAATGCCACGACCGGAATCAGCATCCTCAAGTTCTAAAAATATAAAACAATTAGAAAATGAATTTTTAATTAAAAGAAAAATTATATTGTTGGAACAACTTTAAGGAAAAGAAACCGAATAGAAAAAGAAGAAGACTCTACGCATACTCCATGACCTTAAAATTTTTGAGTTTTACATTTTTCTTGAATTATTTATAATTACATTTTAATATATTCATTTTAAAAAATAAATTAGAAATAATGTTATTATTTTTTATGTAAAAGAAATTAAACTAAAAATATTGGTTTATTGTTTTTTTGCCAAAAAAGTAAAACTCAAAATCCTGCTAAAACATTTTAAGAAAAATATGGCACAAAATCATAATTCTTGCCCAAGTTTTATGTAAAAATCAGAAAATAAACGGCAAATTTTAAATTTATATGAAAAAACTCAACGAAATGAATTACTGTAATAAAATAAATTTCTGATTAACGTCAACTCACCCTCAAGCTTGCTGTCTATCCCCCCATTATCAATATAACGCTGCACATCGTCCTTTTCGTTAAGGGCACGGTATTTGGGCTTGGCATCGTCCTCATTAAAAACGAGACGGGCCGACTGTTTAACCCCATTGTTAAAATCAATGGATTCCTCATCCAACACCGGCTGTACGGCAATTCGAAGATATCCACGAACATCGCCACGTTCATTAACAATGGCCACCTTATGTACCAATGGCACAGGATAGAGCAAGTTGCTCAGATAGATAAAAGAGCGTCCAACCATGCGAAACCAGGGGAAGCGATCATAAAAGGGATCGCCACCAGTTAGGCTCTCCACGTTGTAGTCCGGCGAGGTGGGACTTAGCTCAGCCTCATTGTGATACATTTCGCGCATTAGTTCCAAACGTTGTCTGCAAGTAGAAAGGCGTGTATAGGAGAAAGTCTTTAGGTTGCATAATTAACAAGGATTTAAAATAAAAAAATATATAAAAGCACAAATACACAAAGAGCAGTGCGAATAGCAATTAAAGCATAATACATACATAGCCTAGTGAATAAGCAAACCAAATCTAAGCATTTGGGATTTTGAAAAAGCCATTAGGGGGGAGTACGATGTCACTTTCTGAGTAATACAGGATAAAGGATATGAAAGCAACAAAGAAATATCATGCAAATAATGACTAAAGCAACTACACTATACATACAAATGAAACCTCGAATGGAAAGCAAACCTAGAAGGTATTAGATTGGCCAATGTCAAACGTGATGGAGATGCCTGACGGCACTGAGGCTTCAGCTCTGCCTGTTCCACCTGTAGTAGTAGCTGCTCGGCCTGAGGCTGCGAAGACTGCATTATGGCGGATGGAAGAGATGCCATCTCGGTCAGAGTTCCTCTATTAATGCTAACCTCAATGCTGGACGTATCGAATAGCATAGATGATGGTGGACTCTCGACATTATACACTTGTCGCATCAATTCGAGGCGATAGCTTTTGGGTAAATCGTAAATTGTGGGTAGAATTGTGTTGGGATATGGGAATAGGAGACATATGATTTTGGTCGGAGTTTTGTAAGAGAACCGAAAAAGTTCAAATCATCATTTGGTTAAAGCCTAACTAGCTGTGTGATTTGTGAATGCAATGGCAATGAGATTTGAGGCGTAAATGGTGGCGGTGAACTTTGCGATACGCCAGCGATTTGGAGCGGCTTTTTCAATGTCAAGTTAAGCAGTTCTAGAGCTTTTTTTTTATTAAATTATTAAAATTAGAATTCAAGAACTACAACCACCATGCACGTACCAGAAACGATAAATAAATACCAAATAAACTCAGTCAACTTTTAAACAAAAGTGCAGAGAATAATGAATGTGAGCCACAACTGCAAAGGCTAATGCCAAGGCTTAATGCTTACCGTAACTTTTCCAGCGACCAGTAATGTGTAGCTCCGTTCTTGGTATCGGTGACCTCGACGGCGACCAGTGTCTTGGAAACTGGAGGTGCTCCATATTCATCTTCTGGCTGCAATGGCGCCACGCTCGAGGCCAGCTCCGGTGGCAGCGGTGAGTACAAGGTGTCGGTCAACAGAGTAAATTGGAATTGCACCTGTCAGAAAATAATAAACTCTTTTATAACAGGCAATACTACGATATATACAAAAACTATTCCACCTTTTTCTTTAGTTCCACAGATATGGCATTAGCCTCCTTGAGGAATATAGCATTGCCCCAGAGATCATCGCGTAGTGATGTAAACTGATGATAGCGCCATTTGCGGAAGGCCCAAGCAGCTAAGCCTGCCTCTCGAGCTGTCCAGCAAGACTCGTACATTGGATTAGCTAAGAGTATATAAAATATTTAATTTAGTTTTTAGCTAGTAAACAATCTCTGCTTACTGTAGACATCCTCCTCCTGATGAAAGTCCTCTGGTGAGTAGCTGCTGTACATGGACATGGTCATGGATTGTTCCTCCACTTGTTTTTGCAGTGCATCGATGCGTGCCTCGTAAGACTTGCGTTGCTCCTCGAACTGCTGATCGGCTTGCTGTTTTTCGCGTTTATATTGCTCCTCCAAATTGTCGAGGCGCTTCTTCATCTCGGCCTTCAGATCGATGCCCTGTTTCTCTAGCAACTCGCACTGAGCAAAGTTCCAATCGACTTGTTGAGTGTCCGCCTTTTCTACCTCATTCTCTGCCTCATTCTCGGTGATCTTTTCACGCAACTCGCGCGCTTGTTCCGGATTGGTAAAGCGAAAGACATGATTCTTGCCCAGAATAACTCGAGAGCCAGTTTTGAGCACCTCGGGCTCGACCAGCTTGCGGCCGTTTATAAAGATGATGGCATCCTTGTGGGGCAGCAGCGTGACGGTGCTATTACGATTCTCAAAGGTGCAATGCTCCTTAAGAATGTGCGAGCCCGACAGCTGTATATCCTGCGGCACATTGGCCTCATGGGTGCCAAGACGCGTTATGCCATCCTTGATATAATAAAGCAAACATTCGGACAAATTTGGATCTTCATTCAGATTAACCAGATGTGGCGTCTTTTTGGGCGAGAAAACGCCCACTGTGATGCCATCCTCCTTAACGGCCACGCCCATCTCGGCAAAGACCGCCTCTCGCTGCAAACGTATCTCCTCGGTGCGCTTTAGTTTCTCCTCCCAGGTTTCATTTAGCTCTGAAGAGGTAAAAGGATTAATTAGGGCAACTGACGAGTCCTATTAAGTAGAAACTTACCTGCAATGAGCTTTTCGCTGGCCTGCAGCTGATCCACGGCCATTTCTGTAGTGGATCCATTGCGATTGCGTCCCTTGCTTGGTGACTTAATCACCGAAGACTTGGTTAGCTCATCCTCTGCAAAAGTTGATTATAAATTAATATTAATGCACTTTAATTGGCTGTGCAACAAGCGCAGTGATAAGCGTGCTGAGATTAAGTTGGATATATAGATAAATATATTTAATATATGTATGTGAAACAAAGCGTTGCCGATTCGGTTTGGTGAGTCTTGGGTACAAGCCCAATTAAATATCTTTATTACAATTCAGAAAATCGCATAACTCTGGCGTGTCCACGTCTAGCCCTAAAGTAGTGCGGACTGCAAGGAGTATGTGCCTCATTTTTTTCTCTGGGCAACATAAACATAATTCTCAGTGGGAGACAAGGAGCATTTTGAGAAAATTTTGACAGATCAACAGAGATCTTAAACTAGTTGTAGTATGATGTTAAAATCAGCTCCAATCTCCCACTGTGTTCAAATTGATAACAATAAAACGCAACATAAATAGGACATGAAAACATTGAGTATTATTAATATATAATTATATGATATGGTAATGTAATTGTCCTAAAGCGAATTAATGTTGACGTTACAACAAATTACAGATAAGTACAAAACACACACAGTTGATAAGACCGTTTGTTGGTTAACTATACTCATATTATAACGCATATATGATTACACATATGCTTATATATTTATATATCGAATAGATAATACAATAATTTGCATGTGAAGCCATTTGATTTGTTGTAGAGAGCTCAGAGTTTTTTTTTGGGCTTTACTTACTATTTGCATCGCGCTTCTCACACACCACTTTGCCATCGGGTCCTAAATGAAATAGGTTTGGGGTATTTATGTACTCGAGCATTTACTCTAGTTACTGCTAGACTACAACTAACTTAATGTAAATTTGTTTTAATAACTCTTTTTTTTTTTGTTGTTTCTTTTGTTGCAAGTGTAACTAGCATTTCTCTGAGGCTTAGGTTTAGGCTTAACAAATGATCTGAACTTAGCTGCTATTTACATACTACGTAAAATTAGCTAAACTTACCTTCCTGCACCTCAATGCCCTCAGCTTTAAGCAGATCCCGCAGTTTCTGTATCTCCTCCTTGAGCTCACGTATAAGTTTAGCATTGGCATCCTCATTGACAACAGCTTTGCAGACAATTTGCTTAGCACGATCCGCATAACTATAGTTATTCAATTAAAGGTCAGAGGGCATACAAAATAACACAATAAAAAACACAAACATACCGTAAAGTGCTAAGGGTTTCATCATAGTTAATATCGGCTGGCGATATGGCAGCTATCATAGCTGTCTTGGAATTGCCGCCAAGATTCTCCCGTAGTAACCAGGTCAGAGCCGAGTCACGATACGGTATAAAATCGGCCTTCTTGGCGTTTTTCTTCTTGGAAGCCTGCAGAAAATTGAAAATAGTGTTAAAGTGAACCAGAAAAAGATTTGCATTAATATACTTACAGACTGTTAGTTAGAGAAACAGCATGTAAAGACACTCTCAATTAATAAATGTCTTCCCAATCAAACAATTTGAATACTTACAACCTCCGCTAGAGCCGATATGACTTTACCCAAAGTCGTAAGCGACTTGTTAATATTAGCACCCTCCTTCAAGCGAGTGCCCTTAGCTCCAGTTGAGTCGGCACGCTCCGAGCCAGCCAAGTCCACCAAGCTTATTTTGGATACCTTTTCGGTGGTCAAGTCGGTCATGGTATCGTGACGACGCTGTGTAAAGAAGATGGTGAAGACCGCATGGGAGCGAGAGCTCGTTTCATTCATATTGGTAGCGGCCACAGTACTAAAGAGTAAACAAATTGAAAATTAGGAAAATTTTAATTAAATTTACAAAATAATTTCACTTACCGCGCCTTGTTACCCTCGTCAATGAGATCGTGTATGTCCTGATAATCAGTGACGGCCAATTTAGAAAGGTCCTCGACATAGGGACCCAACAGCGGATGCTCGCGCACCCTCAAGTTGCCCTTGTTCTTGGGATTTAACAAATCCCGGACACGCTCACAATAGATTTCCATATAGGAGACCTCGACGGAATACTTGAGCTCATCGGTTTCGGTTTCTTGAATACGACCGAATAGATCTTTACATATCATGGGTATAATGCCCTCCTGCTGCTCCTCCTGCCTGCCCATCATGGTGTAAGACTTGCCAGCACCAGTCTGTCCATAGGCAAAGATGCACACATTGTAACCATCAAAGGAGTGCTGCAACATCTCCTCGCCAATGTCCTTGTAGACCATCGATTGTGTGGAAAAGTCCGCATCCCGTGGCTGTAATTTGTAAAAAGAATAAATAAGTATTGTGTGGAAGGGTGTCTTGGGATGTTTCTTACATCATGTGACCAGTAGGAGTAATCAAAGTTGAAGCGTTTCACGGATTCGCTTGTGTTGGGTGGTACCTTCGGATTGGTAATGGCTGTAAAAACATTGGAATAAGTTATTGTGCTCAAATTTAGATAGTTTTCGATTGCCTTACCCGTTGTGGCACCGCTCATCTCGATGATGCATTTTGATTCCCGTCCAATCTCCCGTGAGTTGAACGGGCGCACACGCACCGCTACCTTAACCGACGACATCTTGGGCAACTCTATGGTGGCCCCGGCACCGGCGGTTACTTGGATTGTCTTAGGTTACGGTTAACTGGAGTGAAAGAAATGAGCACAACAATGTGTTAGAACTTGGCCAAATGATATGCAAGCCACAATTTGTGGCAGGGCAATTGGCCCATAAATAAGCCACAGCTGCAACCCCACAGCGTCCATTTATAATTGGCCCGACTCCATTTGTAGAAGTGGGAAAAACTCTGTCTGTGTATATGTGTAGTGTATGTATGTGTCAGTGTGTGTGTTTGTGAGTGTGTGTGAACTGTGACTCATGCAAGCCGCAGGGGGGCTTGAATCAAATTTATATGATTGCAGTGAGTGAAGAGGAAGAAGAGGAGCAATGGAAGTTGTACGATGATGAAAAGGCAAATACTTTTATCGCTTTAATGATATAGACTCTACGCTTATGAGTAATTGGAAAATAAAATTATGGTGTACTTGGCAGACCCATTAATTTAAGTTTTTGTTTAAGAAAATCATTTTTGTAGTAAGAAAATATTTACTTAAAAAATTAAATTAAATTATGTAAGACTTTACAAGAAGAACTTAAATCATTCAATATATGTATTTTTTACAAATAATAAATAATTTTGTATTCAATTTACTTAAATCGCTGAACAGATTTTACATGTTTGCATTTCCAATAAGTTTTCATTTATTTAAATAGATTTTGCTAGCCAGCAATCAAGTTTACTTGTATTTAAAAAAAAAAAGGAATTTTTCCTTTTAAACTAATTTTCATTAGTTTAAATTTTGTTTATTCAATAAATCAATAAAATAGGTAACCCTTTTTAAGTTAAAAGGTTTCTACTTTCCGATCTTTGGCCAATTCAAATTTAAATACATAATTCTCAAAGACCAGCTAGCCTCGAAACTTATAATAATGATTATTTGTAAATTAACAAAATTGTATCCTTTAAGGCATATTAAATATAAAACAGTAACAAATTTAAATTTAGAACTTCACAACATTTAAGAAAAAAAAACAATGAAAATAAATCAATTTGAATTTCTTTGAAGTTAACACATTTTATGTTTTCCCTAAACGATAATTTGTATTTATTGAAATAGTTTCGTGTCACCTGCTACCCTGCTGACTTTTAGTAATATTGCATGACCCCCCCACCTCCCCTGAGACACACACACGCATATGTAAGAGTACATACTAGAAAAAATTCCACAATCCACACTTCCAATAAAAGCGCAGCCCGAGTGTCAGGCACTCGAATGAGTCATCAGCAAATACGAAGCGAAAGAAAAAAAAGAAAAGGATATCCCTCACACCCCATTAAAAAAATATAGGAAAGGAAAGAACAATAATCAAATGACAAGTACTTATTATACGGGCATAAAAATTCAAATTAAAATTGAATTTCTTATTTACCTTTAAATTTTAAGCCAACCAAATGCTGATTTATAATAGTTTGCTGGACAGTTAAGAGAAGTTCTTAGATTTGTTCATATTATGAGCAATTGAATTTGATTTGTACAATTGGTTTTATTATCAATTGAATTTTTATTGAATTTATGAATTTATTTAAATTTTAAATTTCAATTTATTTAACGCACATTTTCAGTTTTTTAATGCCGCACAGAGTTTTTTTCACACGACCAAACGATTTTCATATATTCGCGCACAGTAAAGTCCTAGAATATTGAGACGCAGAACAAGGGAAAACTTTAAACACTTCCAATGAATTAGCCTAGAAGTTTGAATGATGCAGTCTGCGCAATTGCGAGAAATTCTTTTACAGAATTGCGCTCTCTCTCAATTTCTTACTCTCACTCTCTCTCTCTTTTTCTCTCTTTCTGTGTTCTCTCTGTTTACCTGGTGAACAGACTTTTGTTTATATTTTTGATAAAGCTGTCAAACAATAAATGCAACAAATGACTGCGAAAAGTCTGGGAAAAGTCTACAAAAACACATTGCGCATAAGCAAAAGAGCCAGAGGAGAAAGAGAGAGTGAAAGTTATGAAGAGTGAAATGAGAGCATTAAAAAAATATTTGTGAAATGTTTATAATTTCGAATGCTATTATGTTTGCTGACGCGATTTAAATGTGCTACAAAAATAAAAATAAGAAATAAGAAAACATATTTTAAATGCACAAATAATAAAAATAAAAATTCTAGCTGAATACTAAATTGATTGAAATGTGTGTTATACTATGTTATATATATTATAATATTTCTCATAACTATAGACAATTTTTTAGAGAATTATAATTTTAAATAAGACTAACAAATCTTTTGGATTTCCTGAAACTGCAAAGCAACTTTAATATATTCTTACAACGCAGTCTAATTTAAAACTATATATGTACATATTTAAGTAAACTTTAGCTATTCATGGGCAGTTCTTGAACTTTCGCAAGTCCTGCGCTGTCTGTTAAACTGTGGGTCCTTCAGACACGTACAAGACAATAATCCTTCACATTTTATTTCTTTATTGCGGTGCGTCATGTTGTGGCGCTTTTATGGTTTCGAGCACTTCAAGAAACATGACCATTAAATTCCAAGTCCATGCCACAGCACACACACACACACACACACACACACATTTGCGAGGACTGTATAGCATATCCTTCGCACGGGTCGTCTTGACCTTTATTAATAAATTTCCATGTTGCCTTCGCCATGGAGCAAAACTCTACACATAAAAAACTCTACACAGAGAAACTGCTACTAGGCACATTATTTTCGAGGCTACTGTAGAAATATATATATGAGAAATAATAAGTATCTTAAGAAATTATATAAAAAATCTGAGAAGAGTGTGTGTGAGAAATGAGATTTTGTGGACATTTGAATTTTGAAATGTTTGCTTAGCGAATTGATGAAATTTTGCAAAATATTTTTTCAACATATTTTTGAAGCATTTACCAATTGATTGGGCGGGTAAAACACAAAAAAAACTCAAAATAATTTCGGCTTGTAGAGCTGCTGTTGTTGTTGTTGTTGCTGTAGTAAGTCCTCTTGTTGTTGTTGTGGCTGATGCTGCTGCTGCTGCTGCTCTGCTTGTGTATAATTAAAAACTAGTATAAAACTATCCATCATAGATGTTTTCGAGGAGGTGGCAAATATAATCGAAAGCACCAAAATTGTTGTCAGCAATAAAGCGAAAAATAATAAATAACCAAATGCGCACATTCGCGTAGCCTTAAACTTTTCGTAACGTTTTATATATATATATAAATAAGAATATGTATCTGTATATATGTATGTATATATTTCGTTTTCTTCTGTATAACAGCGAAAATTTTCACACAGCTTAACTAAGAAGCTTTATGGCTGTCTAAAGGCTTAAACTCTGCTGGTTATATTTGTAATTTAAGGTATTTCAATTTGATTTGTTGAATTTTTTTCCAAAATTTTTTACACAGTTCTTTGCCACGGACAACCTTTTGGATTTTTCTGCACAAAATCGATGGCCAAAACGAGGCAAGGGCCAGGAAACGCGCGCGTATTAAACTAGAATGAACTGCACCCGTTGGGGTTAGACGACGCAGTGAGCCAAGTTGTGCCGAGATATCAAGATACCGAGCTGACAAAAGCAGGAGGTGACCAGCCCTCAACCAAAGCGCATGCGTCAAAACATTTTTTGGTATTAAAGGTTGGGGGTTGTTCTCGGGATTGGGACTGGGCCTGAGACGGGGACTGTGACTGGAACTGGAGCTGGGGTAGCATTGGCATGACAGCAATGCTAAAAATTTTCATAAAGAGCCAGCGCAATAATAACAAAACGCATTGCCTGTCAAAAAATAACGCATAATGAATTTCATTATGCCAACCTGTCACGCTGGTACACTTATTCCGGCCGCCACTGTATACAGTAACCCCCATTCAGAGTGTGTGTACTACATAGTTAATATACGACCATCTAAAATCTTATTATGCCGCTGCCGGCTTAACTAGCAGCCCGATGACGTAAAATGAAATTTCTATTGATTTCTCATCACATGGCTGCCGCATCCATTGGATACCTCGAGCCAACTTGACGCAGGACAGATAATTTTATTTGATGTTTTTGCCTGGTAGTTTCATTGTTGCCAACGTAATTGCTTTGACATTGAAATTGTCGTGTCTACGTTGGCAGCAAGTGCGATAAGAGAAGGTATTTCTTTCTTTCTCATAGAGGTAACAAAGTCTACCACAAAAGCTACTGACTGTTGACAATGGCATTTAGTTTGATGATGCGTCAGAAGGAAGAGCATTTGAAAGCATTTTACAAAATACAAAACTATGAATGAACCCGGAAAAAACTGTTCGTGGAAAATACGAAAATACAAAAAAGAAAATTAGATTGAGTATTTTAACAGTTATTCACCGTTAAGCATAGATCATCTACTATTTATTATAATTACAGTTCCAACAAAGTCAGTCTTAAATTTGCAAGTATTGAAAATTTATCATTATTTTTTCGATAAAATCTAATCAATTAGTATAAGCAAGCAATCCTTAAAAAGAGTCAATTTAATATGTATTAGTAGTTATAATTTGGATATATTAATATTTTCTCTTCCCAAATAGATTTCATTCCCATAATCTCCTTCTATCTACAGGAGTATGTCATGATTTATTCTATTAAAGATTTAGAGTCAAAATTTGGTAGGAATATTATAATTATATAAGCTTCAGACTCTCGACCCCAAATCTCAAAAATAACGCACATTTTCAAAAAAAATTGAATAAATAAATTGATTAAATTTTATTTACCTAAGGATGGTCTTTAAAAATGTATCCCAAATATTGACTGCAATTATTTTGATAGATGAGGAAACATGAAATAGTGCATTCTAAATATTTCAATTTTTTAAATATACAAAATCCAAAATAATTATTAATATACATATAATTAAATTATAATTTATGAAGCAAGTTGCACAAGAACAAAGAAATTAATTTAATGATTTGTTAGGCAATACAAAAATATATTAATATCGAATTGAATTAAAAATTAAAAAAAAAAATAAAAATGGAGATGAGTTTAGTCGGCTCGAGGTCAAATAAAAATAAAAATAACAAAACAATTGATAATTTAAACTTTCAAATTGTAAGCACAGAGAAACAAGGGAAAAAACTATTTTAATTCAACTCAATTTAGCTCAATTCTATAATATAATATTAAGATTTTAAGTATGGTAGCCAATTATTTAAATATTTATACATGCTAGTTAATTGCTTAAAGACAAATCCTTTTCAAGTCCTTGTTTTAATACATATGTTGTCTTTAAGCTTATGCGATTTAGTTGCAAAATGTCAACAGATTTATTTGAACGTCGCGACGCCCACGCAGAGCAACTCTCTAGAAATACTCCTGCCACATATTAGTATATTCAATGACGTTGCGTCCAAGGATTGTGCGTGGGTTGCCTTTGTGGCATGTGGCAAGTGACATGTGTGTGTGTGTGTGTTTGAATTACGGCGGGGAGTAAGTCGGAGTTACTTTTGCTGCGCAGTATAAAACGCAACACGCGAACACACGCCAGGCGGTAACCAACCCAAATAATATCGAACGGATTTTTAAATAAATAGCAACAAAAACGGGAGGCAGAGGCAACTGTGGAAGCTCAAGGAGCTGCAGGCTGGCTCACGTGGGGCGGGTTCGTTGACGTATTCTTCTGTTGACTTGCCATTGACATGAAGCACATTCGCATGCCCATTCCAATTGCTACACATTTTGCGTCAATGTCAATGACAGTTTTTTTTTAGCGACATCATGCTTTTGAACCTGGCTAGAAGTTCGCTGAGTTGAAAGTCCTTTAAAATGCACACTTGAACACCTCGAAATGAGTTAAAAGTCTAAAAGCACATTTTTAATTGAATTCTGTTTTAAGCTTTAGGTTATTCCTATTTATGTAAAGTGTGTAGCTCTTAATTAAGCTCAAATCAAAATATATAGAAACGAGTGAACACTGCGCACAGCGAGCGGCATTTTGGCGACGTCTGTGTATTCCATTAAGTCTAGTACATAAACCAAATGCGATTTTGTTATTTAAATTAAAGCAGGACGAGCAAGGAGCAAAAGCAGCAGCGTATATCCCACGCAAAAACAACACACACACAGACACACACACAACAGCAGAGTTCACAGTTCACAGTGAACACACACAACAAAACCGGATGACTCATTCAAAGAGTCCTCACACAAAGGCGCATGTTCGTGCCAAGTTGTTGGTGGTATATATACATATATACAAGATATATATATGTACATATATATGTATGTTGTTATTGCTATACATTTGCTGCTTGAACTGGCACCTACCAAGTCAACAGGAGCAGCAGTCAAACTGGTGAATCATCTTTTGAGGCGCCCCGCATTGCCTGCCCACACCCCAAACACAATGAGCACACTTGGTTTTTATGAGGCAAACAACCAATCAACTGCTGTCTGAGTATACAAATATATAAAGAGCTTTAAGCTAAAAATAATGGAAAAATTTAAAATATGTTAACTCTTTTATTTAGATGTTTTTTTTTATCATTTTTCTGAGTAAAGATGCCGAATTTTCAGACTTGATTGTTCATAATTAAAATGTAAGTGTGAATCCTAAAATTTTCTCTTTAAAGAATTTAAAATTCAGCTGATTTTTATATATAATTTAATTTGGCAATAAAATAAAAAGATAAAAGATATAAAAATTCAGCTGATTTTTATATAAATTACCAAAAAAAAGTTACTAAATATTGTAATAATAATAAAACTGTGAAAAAAGTCTTTTTTTTATATATATATAATTCCGGTAAACCCTTCGCTGTGTAAACACATACGAATTTTTATTTTTATTTATTTTCTTTAATTCGGATTTAGCATATTTTTTTGCATATGTTTTTGCATTTTTTCACTATTATGATACAAAATTTAATAAAAATCTGATGAAAAACAAACCAAAGAAAATAAAAAATATCTGCAAAATCCGAAGGATATTTATTATATCACATTTTTATAGTCAAATTTTCTGCCAAGTATAGTTGCCGCCTACTTTTTAAGTTCTATCTCAACTTTGTTGTTTGGTGTAGGCATTTTTTGCCCAAGTAACTCACAATTATAATAATTTCAAGGTCTATTTATGTTTTTTTCCTCTATTTTTTTTTTGTCATTTTCTTTATCACGAACACCCCTAATGTCCGCATTGCCAGGAATGTTGTAACTTTCGGTGCCGAGTTGTCGCCGCTGCTTGTGTGTTAGTGTGTGTGTGTGTGTGTGTGTGTGAGACCAATAATATGAGCATAGTTTTAGGCGCGCGTGCCGAACGTAGCGAAAGTTGGCCATGCCAGGATTCAAAAGGTGACTAAGTGGCGACCGCAGTGTGTCCAGGCCACGCCCCTTTCGCCCATTTGCCCATAAAATGCAGCAGCTGCAGCGTCAACTGCAATTTGAGAGTAGTCCAATAAAAAAAAAAAATTGGCTACTCCTGCGGCAAAACTTAAGGAACACTTAAAAGTGTCCGACCACATAAATCATGCGACGTGGAGCAAAAAAAAAAACCACACAGCGGCGGTGACTTGGAGCAAGTTCCTTGGACGTGGCGTTAATATAATTCTTTGCAATATTAAAAACAAAGTGACAGCATGAAATGTCCACCAGGAAGCCATTATATTGTGGGCATAAAGTGCACGGTCAGGTGAACCCTGGCAACTCTGTCCACTGCGTTGCGGTTATGCACGAAACTCCTTTTATCCGGCTTTTATTTATTAATGCCCGCCCCGCTCAACGGAAATTTATGTTTATTGCTTTGCTGCCCTCACACAAGCCAAGCGGAATGGGTATTACCAATTTGTCAAGAAGTTAAAAACTCGTAACAAAACTAAAGAAATAAATGCTCTAATCGACTGTATGTGTTCGGATGTACGCTATCATTTATCAAGTTTAAAAAACACTAACACATTCAATAGTAATAAACTTTTTTCTTAAAACATTTAGTCATATTATACTGCTGTTCAGTTATCTTAAAAGGTATCTAAGCTTCGGTACTTCAAAGTATATTCCTTTTTTGTATATATTATGTTGAAAGCATGTTTTTAAAACATTCTCATTTATTTATGCATTGAAGAAGCCACATTATGTTGCGGTTTTTTGTTGAATTTGCGAGTGCTACTTAAGCTGTCTTAAAAAAAAAAAATTGGAGAAATATAAAATCAATATTGAGCACAGAAATTTCAAGTACAAGGCATTGTAGTATTGACCAATCCTAGTCAATAAAGAACAGAGTTTTTATTTAATTTTAGAAATAAAATATCAATAATAAAAAATAATTCAAGAGACGCTCTATCGATTTTAAGTCATGTTAAATTTGCATTATTCACTGATGCCCAAATAGGAAACAGGATGCCTACAAGCAGTTGGACATACGGATATGGACATTATTGTTATCTCACATACAAACATGACATTTTGTGTTGTACTGAAAAGGTGAAGGATATTCGTGTGAAAAGTCAAAGGTTATGTCCAATCATGGACCAAATATTAAAAGCTTTTTTTGGAATAATAATAGAATATTATTGAGAATGTTAGTCAGCATTCATGAATATATTTTTGCTTTTAATTGTTATGTTAATCTGCTGCGTAACTCTGTTTGCATTTACGCAGTATATTTCATGACGTTATTTAGTTTTAAATAAACTATACAAAATTCACGAGAAACTTCTTTAGTCCTCTGTTCAAAATGTTATGTATACTTCGCTTGCTCTACTACATTATAAAAAAAATAAAAATAAAAATACAAGCAAATACAAAGAAACTTCGCGAATGAATTTTAAGTGCGCAGCAACTAAAAAGATTAATTTTTCCTGTTTTTAATATATGACATCTCTCTCACTCTCTCTCTTCAATTGCATTTTTAACAAGTATATATATTTTTTTTTAATAAATGAAAAGCTGTAGTTGTCCACAATATATTTTATTATTACTCAGTTGTTTATGTTAATAAAAAAAATTCTTGAATAATATATAATTTCACTAAGTACTTTGTAAAAACGCTAAAATGTATGCTATTTGAAATGGAAAAAATTAATATGAGCAATTGTATGACATACTGTTAAAATCCAAATTTTCAGCTACGTTTGTAGCACAGTTCTTCAAAATTTTCCAAATATTACAAGCTGAAATTAAGGAGCGGCGATAGTCCCGGGAAAAATCACAAATTTTAATAGTACCTTAATTTTTTCCAGCTTTTAAATTTGTATCGTAGAATCGGAGAGAACGGGCAGAAACTGGAGAGAGGAGGATGGAGATCGGTGACGAAGTAGGGGAGATTTGAGAGACTATCAAGAGCACAGACCTTAAATACTGACTTCCAAAACCGTTTAAAAATTACAAGCAATATTAATGAAAAATTTTAAAATTAAATTAAAATTGTTTATACTCAGCTGAACTTTTAGAATTTTAATTTTTAAAATTGAACGATGTATCTATTTGAAATGTACGATTTTAAGATATTATTCATATATCCTAAAATCGTAAAATTCAAATACAAACATCGAATTAAAATAACATTATTGTTTTTTGAACAACATTTGTTTCCGTGTATTACATATATTAGTTCCTCAAAATATCAAGGAAAAGTGATTGATTTTTCAAACATCCGTCAATGTTATCTGTTATCTTATACAATAACAACGCCCATGCACAATAGTTATATAATTAAAAAATAAATAAAAAGTATTACAGATGAACCCACGCATTCAATTAACACACACTTGTCAGCTCAGAAACTCGGCAAATATTTATACTATATATTTGAGTGTCGCTTGACGTCAGTTGTTGGTGGGGCATGCGGTCAATTTGCAATCTGATAACGACAATAACAATAACAACAGCAACAGCAATGGGAATAACTGTAAGGCAAGCGTGGGCAGCGCCTGGCGGCAGGCAACGGTAAATGAGATAGCGTCTGATAGCCGACGGGTCGGCTCAACGCTCAACTGATGCTGATGACAGGTTGCACCATATGTTCGCCGAGGCAATTTGCACAAATAAATAGGAATAAAGTTTATTTTTAGCAGTGGAGAAGTTTCTGTAGAGGATGGCTGGGAATAGAGGAATGGAAAGGACGGCCAACAGCTGGCAACAACAGCAACAGGATAAGCACAGTTTGTCAAAATGTGCGTGTGTCTGTGTGTGTGGGTGATTTGTGCGTATGCGCATTTAAGGACGCTGTTACAGTCCTGTCTTGGAATATCGATTTTTCACCAAATTCCTCGAATACATTTTCACGCTGGCCATTAGTCACCGATGACGAACGCGTATAATAACAAATTGGTTTAAACAAATGAACGCGTTACTCACATTCAATACAAATTGGCTGCTGCTGCTGTTTTGGGCTTCTTCACAATTAAATTGCACTAGTTGTGTTTGAAATGTATACTTTGCACAGTTTTGGGCCTCTTTAAAACGATTGCATTTTCAAATTTATTGGCCTTTGTGTCACTTGCAACGCATTAACATTGCAATCTTCCGCAAAGCCGAACCGAACGCGAACGCACGCTAAGAGAATCTGATTTTTTTGTGCATGTTCGAAATGTTACGCGTGCTGGATATTGTTTGCAGTTGCGCACGCGACGTGGGAAAGCAAGGAAAAGCCGCGCTAAGTGAGTTTTCCGCCCACCCAGGGCCAGCCTGAGTTTGTTTTGTTGTGGCCAGCAAACAGCTGATGCTCTGGTGATGGCATTGTCAGCCAGTGTTGGCAAACAGCTGCAGACAAAACAGCTGACACAGGGTGTGTCGAGCTAACATTACATACATACATAAATGTATTGAAATATTAAATATTGCTACATTGTATATGTACAAATAAGGCAATGCACTTGAGGATTGTTAAATATATTAAAGGCAAAAACTCATAAAATATATATAGATATATCTAAGTGTAGTGATAATTTTTGGTCACTAATTTATTAGGCGAAATTTCAGGCTGAGCTTCAAGCTACAATTATTATTTTAAACATTAAACAGAGATATGTAGCTGACTTAAGCGCTTAAGTAAGCTTCTTGGCCTCCTGGAAACGGCACGAAATGTCATTCCAGTTGGCAATATCCCAGATAGCCTCGACATACGAGGGACGCACATTTTTGTACTGCAAATAGTAAGCATGCTCCCAGACATCGATGCCAAATAGTGGAATAAGACCAGTGGAGGCCTCCAACGGATCCTGGTTGGGCAATGCAGCAAGCTGCAACTTGCCGGTCTTTTTGTTGTAGCCAAGCCAGCCCCAGCCGGAGCCCTGTACGGCAACAGTGAGAGCACTGAGTTCCTTCTTAAAGTCCTCAAAGCTCTTCCACTGAGACTCGATTGCCTTTTTCAAGTCATCGCTGGGCTTTGACTTTTCGGGCGAGAGATTCTGCCAGAAAATGGTGTGATTGATGTGGCCACCGCCATTAAAACGCAGTGCCGGTGCCAATTGAATAAGCTTTGTAGTGTCACTCTTGCACTTTGCCTCTTCCAACTGCTCCTCGGCTGCGTTCAAATTGTTGACGTAGGTCTGGTGATGCTTCTGATGATGCAGTTCCATGATTTCACGGCAAATAATCGGTTCCAATGCTGCATAGTCGTATGGCAGCTTGGGTAGCGAATGCTTAGAACGCACGGCAGCAGCGACGCTGTAACGGGGTTAAATATAAATAAAATCTTATAAAGTTATCAAGTTCAGGGCCGCCGTCATTCAATGTTTTTGCTGTTATTTATGTAATCGTAATATGGCGTCGACCGGCAAAATATGTATTTAGATGTTAATTCCACTTACCGTGTGCTTTTGGTAAGATTGCGTGCCAGAAACATTTTCAGATTTTCTTTATTTAAATTGAAAGTGAAAGAAGATTTAGTTTTCTACAAGAAAAAATTACAAATTAATTGCTTATACTTTTTACAATCTGATTAGCTTACCTGACGTCTAGTGTGACAGCACGCAACAAACACTAAAATACTAAAATTTAACAGCAATACACAAGAATACGTTAACAGAATACTCCTCCAGTTAACAGAACACTCTTCTCATAACATTTGCCGTTGCTTTTTAAAATTCAATGGTCGACAAATACTTTATTAAGCAAAAAATTTATATAAATATAAAAAGTTAATTAATAGACTACAAAAATACGCAGAAGATTTATTATTAATATTCTCTCAAACACTTTCCAATAAATAAAATGAAATTGAAAATAAATAAAACAAACAATTTCAGTAACGCAGCAAACATGTCAACATTTTATGTGCCTTCTAAAATTGAAATCGACATTTCCGATCAAAGGGCACAACACATTCTCTTTAAATCTCTAAAGCATCGTAAGTTTTCGGTTTAGATTTTAAGATTTTCATTACTTTTAAATTAAACACCTGCAGCCCTTGCTAAGATGGACAATCTTTCCACTGCTGTAGTTATTGACAACGGCTCTGGAATTTGCAAGGCGGGCTTTTCAAACGAGTCTGCGCCCCGAGTCACCTTTCCCTCAATTGTGGGCAGACCGCGACACCTAAATGTGATTTTAGACTCAGCCATTCAAGACTGCATCATCGGAGATGAAGCGGCCAACAAACGTGGCATTCTGACCCTGAAATATCCCATTGAGCACGGCATTGTTACCAACTGGAACGATATGGAAAATATCTGGAAACACACTTTCCAGCTGCTTCGAATTGACTCTGACGATCATCCTGTACTTCTCACCGAACCGCCTCTTAACCCAAAGAAAAATCGCGAGAAGATGACTGAGATCATGTTTGAGGTTTTTCGTGTTCCCGCACTCTACGTGGCCATCCAAGCGGTGTTGTCACTTTATGCCACCGGTCGTACCATTGGCCTTGTGTTAGACTCTGGTGATGGCGTTACCCACATTGTGCCCATCTACGAGGGTTATGCATTGCCACATGCCTGTATGCGCCTGGACTTAGCTGGTCGGGATCTTACCAATTATCTAGGTGAGATACTCAGGGAGCGAGGTTATACTCTTACCACCAGTGCAGAGCGGGAGATCATTCGGGAAATTAAGCAGAAACTGTGTTATGTGGCTATTAATTTCGACGAAGAACTACTCGAATTTGCTCAGAATAAGTCCAAATTGGAGGAAGTATACGAACTACCCGATGGTCACATAATTCATATTGGCAGCGAGCGCATCCGGTGTCCTGAGGCACTTTTTAAGCCAAACATGTTGGGCCAAGAGGCGAGTGGCCTGCATGAACTTGTCTGCAGCTCAATCCATAAATGTGACATGGATCTACGCAGGGAAATGTACGCCAACATTCTGCTCTCGGGCGGCACAACCATGTTTCCCAATATCGAGATGCGTCTACATCAGGATATATCCAAGATGGCGCCATCAAATATGCGCATTAAGATTATCGCCAATCCGGATCGTTGCCTTGCCGTTTGGTCAGGCGGCGCTGTGTTGGCCTCCCTCTCCAGTTTCCAAGATATGTGGATCAGTAGTGAAGAGTACGATGATGTGGGTCCGAACATAATACATCGCAAATGTTTCTAGCTAGTTAATGGATCTGAAAAGCAAGTGAAAGTGAAATGTTAGTGTGTAGTCGGACATCAAATTTCAATGTTTATATTTTTATTCATGTATATTTTTTTATTTGAGAGTGCCAATGAATATATTTAAGTTAATATAATATTAATTATTCAATTAGCTAGTTACATATATCCTAGTAATTTTCATTTAAAAAAAGAGTTATAAATACCGTAATTAAATGGCAAATATATATTCCAAAACACCTATAATAAATACTTTTAAAAATAATTAACAAGTTAATGTGATCACAATAATTATATTTCAATTGAACATCCTTTTTTAAGCATATTTTGCACTTTTTAAATTAATAAAAGAGACAAAAAATTCTTGATTTAAATTAAAATTGTAAAAAATAAATATATTGCTTTTTTTTACTTAACATATTTACTGAACTTTCATACTAGATTTGGATTGATTCCGACTCTATTAACTATTATATTATTCTGCTCAGTTAATGCGCCTTAAATGCTCCTCATTAGCATTATATAACAATGACAATATTAATTTTTAATTGATTGCGAATTTATTAACTAACATTTAGTGACGCATACAAATGAGGCGCTTGCCAGTTGTCTGATTGCAACATCGACCGGCAACAACAACAAACTGCACGCAGTTGCAGTTGCAGTTGCAGTTGCCATCGTTGTAACCTCAGGTTCCTTAGATACCCAATGTCTGTTCCATCTTTGGGACACGTGCAGCGGGCGACAAGCAGAACAAAGTCGAATGCGAATGCGAAACTTATGACAACGCATTACCTTCAACAGCAAAATAATCATTGACTTCATCATTATCATTATCATTATCATCATCATTATTGTCGTTGCCGACGACGCGTCTTCAGCTGCACTTGAGGCGCTTTTGTTTGTGCACTTTAAAGATACAAAAATTTGATGGCGGATCTGCGAGTCAACTTGCAGCAGCAAAACTCGAGGGTCGCGCGTGGCGCACTGCAAGCTAAAATTTGTGGCAAGCGTTGCAGCTGCATTAGCATTGGCTCTAGCATTGCCATTAGCCCTTCTAATTACATCTACAATTTCAATTCCAATATGAAGTGTAAAGTTCAATAAACTTCCTGCGTTTAGTTTTGCTCCATTTTTTAAAAATGTGCAAATAACATTTCATTTAGCCAGTCAAGTGAGGCCTAAACCCAATTGACAGCTGCTGTGAAGGGCGCCACAAACTGTGTCAACATATTGTTGTTGTTGTTGTTATTGTTGTATTATAGTTGTGTCACTTGGCTCCTCCAAGGTTGCGTAAATTTATCACTTCACTTTGCCAGCGGGCGCTTTTCTTGGCCATATGTATAGAGCGTCTTTTGTTCTTGACTAATATTGGCGACTACTGCAATTTTTTTGAAATTATTTTGGCTTTTAGCTCACAAAATTGCCAAATCTTTTTAATGCATCTCTTTTAAAATACATACCCATACATAAATTCAAATTCGTGATGCTATAAATTAAAAAGGGACATGTACTCTTGTCTCCGACAACGATTGGAGGAGCCATCACCCAAGCGGCGGCGGATTGGATCATTGTGTCGTGAAACGAAAACCAAAATAAAAACAAGCTACAAGATGAGCGCATGTCTATTGCATTTTGTCTCCATCTGGTTGTCGGAGATGTGGATATGTCGCCCAGACGCTAATTGTATATGCATTCGATGGAGCGTAACTGAAAGTGGAGTGTTGGAATCAACAGCTAACAATTTCTATGGACAATTTAAATTTTTTTTGGTAAGGGGGCAGGCAATTGCATGACAGCCAAGTCGATGGGAAAATTTAAAAAAAAATATATATATATTAATGGTTATTTTTCAGTTAATATCAGTGTCAGAAACTTATGTTAAAATGTGAAGACTTTATCTTATATAAATGTAACAGGTTGTAAATGGTCCAAAGTACTTAAAAGTAGGTAAAGAATTTATCATTTATTATGTTAATCTTACACTAAGTATAGAAACACTTTCGATAAAAAAAATAAAATAAAATTCTACAAACAGACTATAAATCTCTACAAAGAAGTGAAAATTTCAACAGTACGAATATATTTTCTATGATATGAATAAACGAAAAAAATTATGGGTTTATAATCGGAAGTATGGATTTTCTACAATATGAAATCCAGGTGTTCTATGAAATGAATATAAAATTCATTGACCTGCAGAAAATTTTCCATGCTCAATATAAATTTTTACAAAATATGTTGACTTATTTCTTTAACCAAAGTAAAGTAATTTTTTTATTCAAATTTAAAAAAATAACGGATTTTTTTTATTATGGACATAAAATTATAGATTTTTCCATGTTTTGTAGAAAAAGTTTCCTCGAGTTATCGAAATAATTAAATAAAATAAATAAAACAGAAAATTTTATCTGCCAGAGTTACAACATTTTCTTCACTTTGTGGTAATTAAATCTACAGGGCATAAAAAATTTCTATGGCGCTATTTCTATCCTGTTTTTCCAACCTCTGACGTCAGTTTTCCACAATTGGATGTACAATTTTTTTTGAGTGTAGGTAAGCTTGTAGCTATTAATTATATGTGGTTATTTTAAGATAAAATTAATTTACATTTAATTATTTGAATATATTTCAAATGCATTTTAAATAAATAAAATTAAGCAAGGTATTTAAAAATATTCATAAAAATAGTAATTAATATTACTGAATTGGCTTTTTTAATACATTTCTATCTATCTGACAATTTATTAAATTTTTTAAAATATATAAGCTCTAAATAATAATAATAATAAATTGCCTCATGCAACAACTTTTACTCTCTGTTATTTTTATGTCAGAATAAATTAAATGAAGGTGACCGCAAATTTATGAAGCTATAAATAAAATTGTTTCGCTAGTCCTGCATCCTTGTTACTGCGCAACTGCCAATAGAGTTGTCATGTATACTTATATATTCTACAGGTAAAAACTGATATGAAGTGAGATACAAGAAGTTTCTAACTTGGTACAATTGTCAATTACTTGCTGTAGTTTTCCACATGTCACCTGACAACCCTAGATAATCAACAGGTTGCCAATCTGTGCGCTGCCACAGCAGATGCTGCTTTCATTATCCTTGCAACCTTCAAGATGCACACCAGCAAATTGAGCGATGCGGATCCAATAAGCAACAAATCAACTGTTGCAAGTGCCACGTCCACGACAAATCGATTGCGTTTACTGTGCATCTCTGGACTGCTCATCTCCATCTACTCTCTGTATGTGAAAATTCAACTGGACCACGATGAGAACTACACCGCCATGTGTGATTTGGCCGAGAAAGTGAGCTGCACAGCTGTGTTTAAATCTGAGTGAGTTCGTGTGTCCTTAACATTGTTAGAAATTCAGTGACTAATGCTTCAACAGGTTTGGACGCGGCTTTGGTTTGACGCAGCTCATCTTTGGTGCATCCTCGACTTATCTAAATCCGCCGAATGGTTCCATAGGCATCGTCTTTTACTCGCTGTTCTTTCTATCCTGTAAGTATATAAATTACTTTGATGACGTCAATATTTAATATCAATATTTTCATTTTCTTGCAGCCTTCTTTGAACGCCGTTGGCTTTGCCAGCTGCAACTTGTGGCTGCGATTGTAACATTGCTGCTCTGTGTCTATCTGGGCGGCCTGCTGCTCCTGGTGCTCTACGACTGCTGCGTGGTCTGCGTGCTCATCTATGGAGTTCACACGCTCCTCCTTATGGAGGTTTATAGTCGCTATAAACGCATCTACACCATCAAAATGGCCACCGAATGAATTATATTTATAATTGTTATATACATTGTATACACAAAGAGTTAATGATAATTATTTTGTGGCTACCAGGTGAATTATGTGGGGGTTAACTTGCTGTCTTGGACGTGCTTCTCCGACTTAAGTTGTGTATTCAAATCTTTTATATCTTTGTCCACAAGTCGTTCACTTTTGACCCTTCTCGGTTTTAACCCGACACGTCTGCATATTTGCGGCTCGAAGCGGAGGTGGAACTCCCAAGCACGTAGTCTGGCAATTAATTTTTTAACTCACATGTGTGTAGGAGGAGTTGAATTGGAGTTGGATTGGTCGGTAGTAGGTGAGAATTGAACGCAATTAATTTAACATAAATCGAATAGGATACAAAGTATCAATCAATTATAGCATCGATTTGACAATGGGAGCAAATGCAATTTTCGAGTTGAAATTCTTGAAACATTTGAATTCAATTGATCAACATTTATCAATTTATAATTTTGTGAACAATCTGCCTTGCCTCTAAAACAGCAACATCATTAAAATTGTATGTTTCTAAACCTAAAACTACAACTACAATATTATCCAATCTCTCGTCATCGAAATAAATCGATTGTTAGGCGTTACAAATTGTTGCCTAGACTTATGATAAAAATCCCTCGAAACGCATTTAAATTGCGCCTTCATGAACAATCCAACTGTCTATCGTCTATCCATGCGATTGTGATCGGTACACATATCCACACACATGTGCCGCACACTTAAAGCCCATACTCCCAATTGGGGTCGCCTTTGGCACGATCTTCTTCAATTTTGACAAGGCAAACAAAACGCAAACTGTGGAGACGTCAAATTCAAACTGCGGCTGTGTGGCAAACTCCGAAGCATTCACCTAGCGACCGAGTAGACTACTTTGCCCCAATGCTTGTCTTTAACCATGTTGCAGCATTGCAGAGGCAGCCAAAAAGGGGCAACTGCAAAAGCTACACAAACACAATCACTAGCCAAAAAAAAAAAAAGAAGATGAATCAGCCGCCTGGCAACCAGCTCAATGACAAGTCACAGCCGGAGCTGGAGCTGGCTTCACGTGCTTAAACTTGACAAACAATCACAACGATCCAAGCTGGAGCAGAGCGCGTTGATTGAGATTTTGTGGCGGGTGGCGATAGAACAACAACAACAATGCAACGCCAAAATGTAACTGCAACTGCAGCTGAGTTGGCGCTTCAAAGATGATCGTATGTGGCAGCTGTTCGCTGCGGTTGCCACACGTAGCCAGCAGCTAACAGCTAACAGCCGCCGCCGTCGCACCATCACCAAGATAAACTGAGCGACATCAACTCATAAGCAACTCTGTGCCTCTGTCCCTCCTGCCTCGCTGTATGTGTGTGCATCCTAGACTTTCAGTTTCGTTTTCGATTGGGGAGCTGCAGTTGAAGCATTTCATATAAATATGCGCAGTGGCTGCACTTCGAGATCAGTCAGAATCTGGCGCTGCTCTGTGGCGCAAACGAGAAGATCTTAGACAAACTGAAAGATTGAAATCGCTCAGGCACTCCGGAAAGCAACTCAAAGTTTACGTGGAATATGTTCAAGTTACTCGGAATAACGCTGTTGTTGACGGCGGCGGCGGTGCTGGCACGCCCAGAGCCGCCAGTGAATTCCTATCTGCCTCCGTCGCCCTCTGATAGTTACGGAGCACCAGGTCAGGGGCAGGGCCAGGGACAGGGACAAGGTGGTTTTGGCGGTAAGCCATCGGATACTTATGGTGCACCTGGAAACGGAAACGGACGTCCGTCAAGCAGTTACGGTGCTCCTGGTCAAGGACAAGGACAGGGTGGCTTTGGCGGCAAGCCCTCAGATTCATATGGTGCTCCTGGTAATGGTAATGGTGGCGGTCGTCCTTCCAGCAGCTACGGTGCTCCTGGTCAGGGACAAGGTGGATTTGGCGGCAAGCCTTCAGATTCATATGGCGCTCCTGGTAGTGGCAATGGAAACGGTCGTCCTTCCAGTAGCTACGGTGCTCCTGGTCAGGGACAAGGACAGGGTGGATTTGGCGGCAAACCCTCAGATTCATATGGTGCTCCTGGTAATGGCAATGGAAACGGTCGTCCTTCAAGCAGCTACGGTGCTCCTGGTCAGGGACAAGGTGGCAAACCCTCTGATACTTATGGTGCCCCAGGCAACGGCAATGGAAACGGTCGTCCTTCAAGTAGCTACGGTGCTCCTGGTCAGGGACAAGGACAGGGTGGATTTGGCGGTAAGCCCTCAGACACATATGGAGCTCCTGGTCAGGGTGGTCAAGGTGGTGTTGATGGCAAGCCCTCAGATTCCTATGGCGCTCCTGGTGGCGGTCGTCCTTCAAGTAGCTATGGTGCCCCCGGACAGGGACAAGGTGGATTTGGTGGCAAGCCATCGGATTCCTATGGCGCTCCTGGTAATGGTAATGGTGGCGGTCGTCCATCAAGTAGCTACGGTGCTCCCGGACAGGGACAGGGACAAGGACAAGGACAGGGCGGATTTGGTGGCAGGCCATCTGACTCATATGGTCCTCCTGCATCAGGATCAGGCGCTGGCGGCCCTGGTGGTGCCGGTGGTGGTGCTGACTATGACAATGACGTAAGTAGCATATAGAATAGCCTGGGTTCTTACTTGGCTCCTTCCACACAAGAACAATAGAAATAGCTCGCCTGGAGCTGAACGCTTCTTTTGCCAATGCTGCACAGCACCTAAATACGCTCAGATCTCTTGCACCGCTCCGTTATGCTTTTCGCCTTTCTCTATCCTGTCAAAACTCTATCTTGAACTGTACTGTCTCTATCTGTCTCTCTCTTTCTCTCTCCACACGCACTCGCTACCCTGTAGGAACCCGCTAAGTACGAATTTAATTACCAAGTTGATGACGCTCCAAGTGGGCTCTCATTCGGGCATTCAGAGATGCGCGACGGTGACTTCACCACCGGCCAGTACAATGTTCTGTTGCCCGATGGAAGGAAGCAAGTAAGCTAGCTAAGTTGGACGCTGGGGAAATTGGAGAATTCATTTCTCAATGCGAACGTAGCTAATTTTTACACCTTTTCAATTGCTTTGCAGATCGTTGAATACGAAGCGGATCAGCAGGGCTACCGACCACAGATTCGTTACGAGGGCGATGCTAACGGCAATAGTGGAGCTGGTGGTCCCGGTGGTCAGAATTTGGGCCAAAATGGCTACTCCAGTGGACGTCCAGGCGGCCAGGATTTGGGTCAAAACGGTTATTCTAATGGTCGTCCCGGTGGTCAGGATTTAGGCCAAAATGGCTACTCCAATGGTCGTCCCGGTGGTCAGGAGTTGGGCCAGGGTGGCTATTCAAATGGTCGTCCCGGTGGTCAGGAGTTGGGCCAGGGTGGCTATTCAAATGGTCGTCCTGGTGGTCAGGACTTGGGCCAAGGCGGCTATTCTAATGGTCGTCCCGGCAGTCAGGAAGGCGGCCAGAATGGATATTCCAGCGGACGTCCAGGCAACAATGGTGGTGGTGCAGATGGAGGTCGCGTGATCATTGGAGGACGCGTCATTGGACAGGACAATGGAAATGGCCAGGGTTACTCAAATGGTCGTCCTGACGGTCAAGATTCTGGCTTTGGACAGGACAACACTGATGGTCGGGGCTACTCCAGCGGCAAACCGGGTCAGGGACGCAATGGTTTTGGACCCGGTGGCCAAAACGGCGATAACGATGGCAGTGGCTACAGATACTAGAACGACAAACTGACTCCGAGATACCCTAGCTAGCATATCAGACGAAATATTTGAAGATGTAGATCAATACCTAGACTTTAAGACTCTTTAGAACTATAAACTCCTTATCGTTAACCTTTAAAGCTGCACGTCTTGTTATGCAGGGAACTTGATCTATCACCCTCATCCTGTACTCTATACACATTTCACGCTATCTCATACTATCTTCCAACCACAATATTTCATAATCCAGACTCAGACTCCACTTAGGATAAGTTCAACTTTTTGTTAATGCAAATGAGAAAAAATATTCTGCTCCTAAAAGCAAAGAACCCAAAAAAATAACAAAAAAATACAATTTAAAATACAAATCAAGAATTGTTAAATTTAAGAATTGCTTGCCAATAAGATTGTGAATTAATAAACACATATTTTTATAAATAACGCTTTTGAAATTATTCCAAAAATCCATACTAAAGTAATGCTAAGGCTTGAAGCCAACAAATTTAAATAACAAATCATTCTTAAAACATATGTATTACTACATAATTCTCAAAAGATTCTACATAAGAAGTTTTCAAGTTTTTAGATACAATTCAATTATAATTTTGAACTTTGAATGTGGTAACAGTTTAAATTCAATATAAACATATTATTTAAGTTCTTCAAAAATGAGTCTGTAAGTTTATTATTTTATTTCACAATTTAAAGTTACCAAAATCGAGTCAATGCCAACGACTTGATTTGTGATTGGATTGCATTTTAAGTTTTTATGAGGCAAGCCAACTCCTCCTGGCATGGTATCTTCTTTCTGTTCCCCATAGTTGCCATGTGAATTACACAACTCGTTCGTCCCACATCATTAAAGCCCTACAAAAGAGATCATTAACAAGCCACCCAATGACTTGTTAAACTCACTTACCAGATCATCTGCCAGAACAAAGATGATGTGCGGCCTTTCGGATTCTCTGAATGGCATAAACCAACTAGGTAAATGAAGATCAGCGGCAAAAGCTGTAGTCACCGGCGAATCGGTGTGGACTAAAGCAAGCGACTCAGTTGCATTGTGTTGTTTTTGGTTATTGTATAATGTGATGCTACGATTAGAGCTTATTATCTTTGTCTAATTACTATATAATGTTGAGATTCAAGTATTAGATGTGTATGTAATGTCAACATGGTAACACTAAATTCATATATACATATGTTGTTGTACTTGAGTAATTGAAATTGTTACCATTTGATTATCCATTTTCTATTACAGTAATCACAAAAATGTTAATGTGTATTTTAATAAGCAAACCAAATATTGTTTATTTCCAATTGATACGACACTTTCATTGTCGGTTAAATATTATAAATGTATTAAATATATTTTTAATATATAAATATAATGAATCCGCTTGAAGATCTTTATACTCTAGCTTGTTCCTAATATGCCCTCTAAATTGAACTATCATTCAAATCTGAAAATATAATTCTTTCGACTTTTCTTTGAAACCGCTCGCAAGGTTTTAATTATAATGTGTATTTCAATACATTGTTATTTATTAATATCCAATAACCATTAATGATATTCAAATTGACAATAATAATAAATGGAATATGTGATATATGGTAATAAAATTCCGACGGGCTTAGTAGGAACACCTCAATCGGTCAAAGTAATCGCTAAAATTTTAAAATTCGTCTTCAAGCTCTGATAATTCTTCGTAATCATAGTATAAAGCATCAAAATCAGTGGTTGGTACATCATTAAACCAATTTTCATATGGTGATGCATCGATTATATCCTTAGCAGCCACATCCGAATTTTTGAGACCAAGCTCAGTGATTTTGCTTCCACGCACGTTAAGCTTGATTGGAAGCGGACGATTAGTTTGATTTTGCAAAATCTGTTGACGCAGCTTGTCAATAATGCCAGAAAGTAGCTTGTCTGTAATATTCATACATGCCTCTAGATGCAATACTTGCAATTTAGAACAGGCAAGAATCAGCCGAATGACGGCATTGTCGCTGACATTGCGACAAAAGCTTAAATTGATCTCTTCCAGCTCTTGTAATTGACATAGCGCATTCAACTCACTATCTTTGATCGAATAGTTGTATGGCAAAATCAGCGTTTTCAATGCGCTCAGCTTGCTAATCGGATGTATCATCTCCGGAGGTATGCAGCACTTACCAAGTGCCTCAAAGTGCAGCAACTGTTGTGACTTGTATTTCACAAGCAAGTCAAGCAGCGTTTTGCTGTCTTGATTGACTTTAACACTTAGTTTCTTAAGATTTGGCAGCTTAGCAATATATTCGCACGCAATGATTGTGTTAGGGAAGCTGATAATAGTAAGAGACTCTAGGGAGTTAAAGCATTTGCCATCAACCAGCTGTTGAATACCCGAGTCTATTGAGATCCCTTTCAATTCCTTTAGCTGCGGCAACGCCTCGGAGATTTTTGGCAAAAATTCCGGTATTAGTCCCATGCAGTTCGAAAGATTCAAAGACTCAATTGAATGTGGTAACATGTTCATAAACAAGCCTTTCGATAAAGCGTTTTCTGATATATCAAGTTTCTTAAGCTGTGACAAGTGTTTTAGCGCCATCAATTCGTCATCGTGTAGACTGCAACTTCTCAACTTCAAATTCTGAAGTTTATTTAGCTTCGAAAATATATACATATTGCGCGATAAATCTGTATTCCACACATCCATTGATTTTAAATTTGCACATCTACGAGCTAGAAAATTGTACAGTCGCTTTCGATTGCGCTCTGGAACAATGCCCGAGATTTCCTCTACGTGACAGCCAGAAAACATAAAAAAGTCGCGCAAATCCCACAAAGTCATTTCAGCGAATGATTCAAATTTCACAGATTTATGCAATGACGGCGACACATTGTGATAAACACTGCGGATACGATTGCAAGTGCGTGCAAAGTGGATACGATCGGGCAGCGATAGCAGACGCATTATATGCTCCATACAATCATCGTTTAGATTCAATATAGCTGCTGGTGGAAGATTGGCATCATTATCACACAAGCCGAAGGCGTCCGGCTGATTCCAACTATCGTAGGGCGTTACTTTGAAGTGACGTCCATTAAGGTTGTGGTGAAACTTGAGATTCAGTACTCTGAAAAGTGTGTTTCAATAGCACATTAGCACAGAATAACGTATTGTCACTTACTTGGCAGCGATGACCGGATCGTCAAAGGTGACGAAGCCTGTTCTTTGTTTTCCTTTCTTAAATAATTTTACTTCCACCACAGAGCCAAACATCTCGAAATACGGTTGCAACATTGCCAGATTCAGCTGGAATACATACATACATATTTGAAGTGATAAGCAAAAACAAAGACAAATTACAATTGTCTATTTTTTACTAATTTCTTACATCTTTTATATTATAGAAAAACAGTTTCTTCACTAGCACGTTATCCTCGGTGTAGACTACATCAGATTTATTTGGAAGCTTAGACATTTTATGGCGCTTTAAATTCTTGTGACATGAACAAAGAAAAATGCCGCAACACTTAATGCTGACTTCAAAGCTGATTTTAATGTACTACATTTGCTAGTGGTGGTAAACTGTTCACAGCTCTAACGATAGTTTTCACCACTATCGATTGTTTTCCAGCTAATTCCATATTTATCGTTGATTTGATAAATTATTTTTTAACATTGACCAACCTCAACTGTAAAAAAATAAATAAATTTTTTAAAGCAAAGCAGGACTCGCTTCATAAAATAAATTCATATGGAGATTTTTATACCCTCGGGAATTGTTTAACCTATCGAAGTAAGCGTTTTTCAACACTTTTAATCTTTTGCTTTGACAGATGCTCATAAAGTGGTTTTTCGAATGCACCAACCCAATAAAATGATTCAAACTTTTTATATTAACACTAACAGATTTAATAAGGCTTCCAGGCACAATTCATTAACGTGTTAAAAATGTTATTTACAATACCCTTCTTTGAATCAGGAAAGTCACCAAAATTATTCCATGTATAGTTCCAAAGTTGCGGAGCACCACGAGGATCGTCCGGTTTGTTAGATGGCGGCACTGCTGTGGCATTGATCAGCTGCAACTCTTTCAGCAACACATCCAGCACTTTGGGATACCTGGAAAAATTCTAATATAAGATTGAGACTGTGTAGTACCCTTATCACTTACTGATTCGCCAGATTATGTTTCTCGCAGGGATCTTCACGCACATTAAATAGACAGGGTGCCTTCAGTGGATTGCATATAATATCAATTTCATTTTCTTTTGGCTCCTTGCACTGCACGGTGGCTGCCTCACGCAATCGTATCTGATCTGCGTGTTTGGGTAACATTTTAAGATTTTGCATAGCCCTTCCTGTCACGCTATCGGCCACCTGTTTCCAATTATAATCGTATGGGTTACGTTGGCCCTCCGGCCCATACCAGCCATCCCATGATCCATTGTAGTTGGTCCCTTTGACAAGTTTCCAGTCGGCCAAGGTGAGTGCCGAGCTGCCCCAGATGTCATCAATATTGTGCAGCACGCTTTTACGTGGCGAAGTCTCGTTCTTGACCAATGGTTCCCAGAGACTTAGTCCGTCCAGCTTCGCGCTTGTGAGATTGGCCAACGCTGCCTTTCCGCCAGCAGCTTCCAGCAACGTTGGCAGCCAGTCCACCATATGCATTGTTTGTTCGGCTATCCGGGAATGTTTAACTATCCGGGGAGACCATAGAAGAGCTGCACCACGTACTCCACCCTCCCACAAAGTGTTTTTAACGCCTCGTAATGGATAGTTGGATGCAAAGTTTGTATTAAAACCCTCAGCTGGGCCGCCGTTGTCCGTAGAGAAGATGATAATGGAATTCTCCAGCAGGTGATATTTTCGTAGTTGTTCAACAATCTTGCCCACAGAGCTGTCCATGTCGGACACCAAGGCTAAAAACGACAATCGACGATGTTATCTATGTATATCATAAAAGTCTCAAATATAAACTTACCTGCATATCGGCGCCGCTTGTACTTCGGAATGTTATTCAGCTTTTGCACGGTATCATCCTTGGCAGGAAGAGGATTATATTCATTACCCGAATGCACTGCCACATGCGATACGTAGAGGAAGAGCGGACCCTTTGTGACATTGTGATCGGCAATGACCTTGAGGGAGTGCGCCGTTATCACATCCGTTGAGTATTGACCGTGCAGATTGTAGGCAACCTCAGTTCCATTGCGCATATCTAAGCCCCAATATCCGTGTTCCATTGCTGTGTGATCATTGTAATCGTGGTGACCCGACCAGCAGCCCACGTGGCTGCTAAAGCCGCGATATAGCGGCGTATAGACCTTCTTCCAGTGACCCAAATGCCACTTGCCGGCTATGTGCGAGGTGTATCTATAAGTATATAGGTATAATGACACTAGTATCAGGGCCAAGCTAGTTAAGACTTACCCCAAATCGTTCAGATATTGGGGCAGAATTTTTAAATCCAAAGGCAATCCGCGCGGCTCAGCGGCATAGAGTACCGTATGTTGCATGCCTGTAAAAAGATTAGCCTAAGGACAACATATGTTAAAAGATCGTTTTATTAACTCACCTGTGTGTATCGGATATTTGCCAGTCATGAGCGCAGAACGGGAGGGTGTACAAATTGGATTCACATAGTAACGATTCAGTATGAGACCCGAATATGCCAGAGCATCGATATTGGGCGTGGGAATTTGCGCCGATCCACGAAAGCCTACATCATTAAAGCCCTACAACAAGATCGGATCAACAAAAAGTCACAGAAAGGCCTGTTAAACTCACTTACCAGATCATCTGCCAGAATGAAGATGATGTGCGGCCTGTTTGTATTCTCTGATTGGCATAAGCCTACCAGGTGGATGAAGATTAGCGGGAACAATTGTAGTAGCCGGCACATTGGTGTGAATGGATGCAAGAGCTTCAATTGCATTGTTTTGCCTGTAACATTATATGGAATGCTGCGATTATATTTTAAAGTTTCTCTGTCTAATATATATAAATATAATATATATAAATACGCTGCCACAACTGTATTATATCTGAGGTGGGTTTATTTTAAGGGGGATAAAATATATCTTGATGAATAACTAAATATCTTTCGAGAGAAAAGTAAACTTTTTATAGAACAAAAAAATTTGAAAAATTATTGGAAAACTGCCGTATAAAACTTGGTTTGTTTTTACTTTCAAAAATATTTCACAAGACTCTCTGCAAAGATTTAAATTAACTCACCAATTTTCAATTCTTCTGGTTGCAAAATAGTGAGAAAGCGAGGCGGTCAGCTAATAACTAATTTAACTAATTTTCAAAAGCTCTATACAAAAAAATAATAATTTGTAGTGTTCACAAATTTAATATAAATTTAGCGTAATTTGTTGTGTTTTACACCAGATTGACTTCGAATTAAGTTACGGTCCCATACACAAACAAAGCACGAAAATTGTTAAAAAGTTAGCAATAGATTCAAATACGTCTATATAATTTGTTAAAAGATTAAAAATCTGTCTTAATCATCTGCTTCCTGAGTTCTCCTGCTTTATATAGGGACATTTTCTTTAGCTGGAAATAAATATTTCCATATTTTTTTCAATGATTCAATTAAATTCAAAACAAATATCCCGCCAAGTCTCGTGTAGTTTGAACTTAGTAGCAACCACTTTATTTTAAAAACTTTAAATTTAGTATTTTTGAAAAACCGGAATGTTATATTTAAAATAATTATATAATAATCTTAACACTTGTATGCTTGTAATGTGAACAAATAACATTGAATTCGGGCCTGTGTGGAACTATGCCGAACAATTGCAGTCGCTCCAAATTGATTGCCCATTGAGTTTTGTCAATCTGAATGACATTGATTTCCATTACAGCAAACTTAAAAAGTGCCGACTCATTTTGTTTGTGGTATCTGGGCTATAACTGGAACTGAATCAGCAGAATGTGTATCGTGTCTCGGTTGCTATTCGATGTCAAGTTTATTGGGAGATCTCAATTCGTGAACGATACGACTTTAGCCACCACTTTCATCCAATCTATCCATCCAATTTGCTCATTGCGCAACAAATTTGTATGGTAGATTTTACGGATCAGATGGATTTAAGCCTGCAGTTGAAATTTAAATAATGAAAAAAAAAAAATGGAATTAATTATGCGACGCATAGCTCGCTGTGCCGCAGTCAACTAATTAGCATGCGAATTGAATGTGCAGTTTGTCGACCCTTCCCCATTAATGGGTCAAGCTACAGACCATTCGCAGCCTGTTGAATTATTGCTGAGAATTGTAAAAAAAAAGGCAAGTTAGATAATTCGATTTGGATATAGACGATCCGTGACATTTAAATATGTATAATATATTTATAAGGTTCAATATGTTAGCCATAAAAAAATAATTACAACTTGTTATTTAAAGTTTTTGAATTTTTTAGAACTTGACCGATTCACTCACCCCTATATATTTTGTTTGTACAACTTGTTGCGATAATTTTGGTTTACTTAACATTTATGATAAACAATTACTGCTCTTTGTTTACACTTTAATAAAAAAACTCAATATTTTTAACTTTTTTAATCAGGTTTTAACAACAGCGCATGCATGCCATTAATTCAATTGTTCAACAGTTAACGCGCTTAACAAGTCATTAATAATCTCTATTATTGTTTCAATATTTCATGTTTATTTATGCGATAATCAGCAAAAAAAAAAAAGAATAGCATACAGACCGCGGACCGCTTCAAGACACGCGCCACATCAGACTGCGAGTGACCAATAGCCAAATCCAAAGCTTTGGCTCTCTTTAGTTCTGTGACGGCTGCGCCGACGCTGCTGCCTCTCTGCAAGCGATATCAGTGAAAGCCGCGTGCGCTGTTAAATAACAGAGTCAATAACATTCAACAGCGGCATCGGCAGCGGCTGGTTCGACACACACAAACATCTGCCATAAACTTTCGATATGCAAATTTAAGCGAAACTGAAAACTGTTTTGGGTTATTAACCGATAACAAATTATAATTAATTGCATTAAGCTTTATTGATTATATTCATTAACTCAACAGATTACTATGATTATTTATAATCTGTTTAGTAAATGTCACAATACGTAAGCGGAGAATAAGGCTAAGGACAGATTTTACTTCTACATTTTTAAGTGTCGAATCTTAAAACAAATATTTTTTAGTTTTATACGCACATTACGAATCGAACTCTGAAAAAAAGTTACCTATGGTTGTAACATTTAACAACTACTAAATATTTAAGCTTAAGTTACATTTTTTTCTTACTACTTTAAATCACCTACCCAAAGAACAGCCAGAGAATATTTACCAAAAAAAAAAAAATACACCACTATCTGATTTAGGTTTCAAAACACAACCGAAATAAATACATAATTCAATATAAATTTTGATTCTGAGCCTTAAAAAACATATCCAGCAGGTCCAATGCACCAATTGGAAAACACAGCAACAAAGGCTTTAGAGTATTTCTAAATCGACGTGACGAATTTCAGGAAATTGCGTCTAAAATGACAATAAAATGGTTGTTAGTTACACAAATTGTTTGTTGCCAATTGATTTATACGCACGCGTAGATTCATTTCAATACGATCAATTTCGCCACCCATAAGGTCCACAATGCTCTCACCCTGGACTAGCAAAAAGCTCTCTAGATCATCCACATTACGGAATTCTCGCACAGTCTGTAAAATATTATCTATAGCATAGTTTGGCACGACCAATTGACAAACCTACCGCAAGCAGTTTGTTCAGATCCTGTTTGTCCAAATACGATCGCGTCAATTCACGTCCATCAAAATCCAATTCAGCCTGCCAATAAAAGAAAAATAAATCATTAAATTAGTATAAAATAATAGAAAATTCTTGGTGAATTTAACAAACCTTATAGCGTACTCGGCCATTTCCAATGTCTATGCCTTTAACATCGTAAATGGCACGAATCATCACATCAGCCTCCAGCGCTGTGTTCATCTGTTCCAAACGCTCCATAGATATGGAGATACCCACTAGCGCATTGGTATTTGTGTAGATAATAAATGAAGCAACGCCGCCTAACAGTGCACCAATTACCAACGAACCGGCCGCATCGAACAGCGGAGATCCTGTATAGCTGCTAAGACCCATGCAGGCGGCGGCGATCATGACTCCAGCAACGGCTGCAGCATCTTCGCAGAGCACCACATTCACACAGGGATCTTTGCCACTCAGCACTGCAAAATGAAGAACAATATAATCGTTATTTACGCTGGTTATACAGTGATAGTTGGCGCAAAACTTACCATAATTCTTAAAACTCATATTGTTAACTCGCGCTGCTCGTTTTAATTCATTAATGGCAACCACAAGCGTTGCACCTTCTGAAACCAGCGAGCCCGCTAGTATGCAATAGACCCAAAAGAGATCTGCAATTGGCTGCGGATGAATGATGCCCTCGATACCATGGTAAATGGATAGACCGCTGCCCACACAAAAAATGCCAACGCCAGAGATGAGAGAGGAGACGTAACGCATATTCATATAGCCATATGGATGATCAGTGTCCGGTAGCTGTGATGACTTATAGATGCCAAAAGCCAAAATCAATTGATTGATCAAATCCGCCAGCGAGTGTATAACCTCCGCAAACATGCTGTGAGAACCGCTGTACAACCAGCCACCCGCCTTAAATAGCAGATTGGCTGCATTGCTGAAAGTAAAGATTGTTTATAATTTATATAATTCAAATAGACAATGATATGCACTCACATGGCAATGGCAGTAGCCACCACTTGTCCTGACTTTTCCGCATCCTTGGTGTCGTCTAGGCGCACTTTAGTGCGCGAACCCACCTCCCTCCGATAGTCGCGTAGGCGGCGCTTCACTGTAAATACATCTGAGCAATCGTTTCCGTTAGCAATTTAAGTTTCTTCTGAACTGGACAAGCTAAGCAAAGAACTTACTCTGTTGATACTGTTTGCGTTCTACCTCACGCTTCAGGCGCTCTCGTACTAAGCCTTCACGGGAACCCCATACCTCTAGTGCTTTGGCCTCAACATCACGTCTCCAGTAGACAGTCATGGGCGGCTCCTGTTCGTAGGGTGAGCGACGCTTGATCTTAGGCAACTTCTCTAAATCTCCCATTGTTAGCATAAAATCGGAGATGGCTCTTGCCGGCGTTACAAAATTGCGCTCCAACGACATGCGGTAATCAAAGCGCGGTCGTTTTGCTGGCGGTGCCACCGGAGGAGCAGGTGCTGTGATGGCTTCACTTTTCACAACTTCATTTTGCGGCAGCGTAGGAGCAGGCTGCGCGCTTGATGGCGGAGGCATATTATCCATGCCTTTTGCATTTGACATTATCACCAGATTAAAAGCTGGCTCATTCAATTGTGCTACTGGCGAAAGTTCGGTCTTTTCGAATACAATTTCATTGATCTTCGAATCCTCAATGGTTGTTGTGATTGAGAGTATACCCTTAGACGTTTTTACTTCAAAGTTCTTTGTTTGTACATGTCCCGGCTGCGTTGTTGCTGTCTCCTCCTCCTCCTTTGACTGGGCAGCTGATCCAGCTGCAACCTCTGGTGGCAGATCTTTGATCCGTTTGCCATCACTGCCGGTGCAGCGGAGCTGTATTAGTAATCCTATGCTATTTCCACCCCCACCCAGACGACTGCGAGCCTGAAGACGAAGCGGTTCGCACTCGTTGCGTTGCAGGCCATAATTGTGAATCTTTTTGTAAGTCCATCGACTAAGCGCTCGCACTAACTGTGGCTGCCTGCGGTGTAACAGCTGCACGCCGCGCAACAGCATTTTTGAGGCAGCGACGGAGGCAGCAGGCGAAGAGCCCTAAAATCATACAACATGCATTAATACATATACTTTGCATATAGTTTGGTAGGATTTAATTACTATGCCACTTGCTCAGCTCGCAGCTCAAGAATATCTATCAGTTGACGTCGTTCCGTATTGTTGCGATCTCTGTTTTAGGTGGACTACGTCATACCAAAATGTGTGAATTGTAGTTTTTGATCTCGTTGCCTTTTGATCTCGTTGCTGATGGTGAATCTTAAGGATTTGCGTTCATAAAGGATTGTAGAATCTTTATTTTTCTAAAAATACACTAGTAATTTGGTTGATTCGCTATATTTACAAATTTAAGTAGCAATAAAATTTAGATTAGAGTGCCCGGCTGCAGCTAGAAATAGTCGAGCATTTTTGCGATTAAATAAATATCGATTGACGATGATTACCAATTGTTGTGGCTGAAAATGTTTCGCAACACTGTCATTCATCAGCTGTTTTTATACTCTTGTTGAAGATATAAACATGCTGTGACAAAATTTGTAACACAAACGAACATTTTGTATACATATGTATTCACAATTGTATTTTGAATGTAATAATGATAATTAATTTATGTATATAATGAAATTATTATAATGATTTTTCAAAAATGTATTAACAGTCCTGATACCACAAATTTTAAAGATTCCGCCTGTTTTTATATAATTAATATATATTTTTATTGAACAAAGCTCACTATACAACAAAAAAGTTTTTTAAAAAAATTAAAAATAAAAAAATCTAAATAGTTAAAAGTTCAATGCGTTTGCAAGAGTATTTAAGCTTCGACATAAAAAATTCGATTCTTCTTCTTCACTTCACTGCTCTTTGCTAATCGCTGCCGGTTTTGTAACCATAATTTTCGTTCTTTTGATTAGTTTGCTTTTGTTATTAAAAGTTAAACATGTCAATAATATTGCAACGTGCTGCAAGACTCATAACACGGAAACCTCTGCAATTGACAACAGCAAGCAGATGCTATTCCGTTGACCCGATATTAGGCGACGGTAATGAAGTTCTTGTAGAGCGTCTTGAGGGCAAACAGAAAGGAATAACAGTGCTGGGGCTTAATAGGCCGCAAGCCAAAAATGCCTTTAGTAGAGGTCTGGTAAATACTTTTGGCGACATCCTGGAGGACATCAAGCGAGATAATGGGTCTCTCGTGGTTGTGTTGCGCAGTCTCACACCTGGCATTTTTTGTGCAGGCGCCGATTTGAAAGAGCGCAGAGGTAGGGGATGTAGCTCAGTGGTAGAGCGTTCGCTTTGCATGTGAAAGGCCCCGGGTTCAATCCCCGGCATCTCCAGCAGCAAAAATTTTTTTGTTTTCTTTTTTAAATTTATTTTTTGTTTTTTTGTTAATAATAATTTTTTAATTTTACTAGGCATGAGCACGGAAGAGACAAAAGAGTTTGTGACCCAGCTGCGTGGCCTACTCATCAGCATTGAGCAGCTGCCCATGCCGGTTATTGCGGCACTCGATGGCGCTGCCTTAGGCGGCGGCTTGGAAATGGCTCTGGCCTGCGACATACGAACAGCCGCCTCCAATGCAAAGATGGGTTTGGTAGAGACGCGTCTTGCCATCATACCAGGTGCAGGCGGTACTCAGCGTTTACCTCGCATTCTTTCACCTGCACTAGCCAAAGAGTTGATTTTCACGGCTCGCGTGTTGGATGGCACAGAAGCCAAAGAACTGGGCCTGGTTAATCATGTGGTTAAACAGAACGAATCAAAAGATGCAGCCTATCAGCAGGCCATAAAGATTGCGGAGGAAATATTGCCCAATGGACCAGTAGGCGTGCGCATGGCTAAACTAGCCATTGACAAGGGCATGCAAGTGGATCTAAAAACCGGCTACTCCATTGAGGAGGTGTGCTATGCCCAGGTCGTACCCACCAAGGATCGGTTGGAAGGACTTGCCGCATTTGCAGAAAAGCGCAAGCCAGTCTACAAGGGCGAATAAGTTCGAGATGGTTGCTATTATTTAAACTACAGATTTGCATTTATTTGTTGTTGACTTTTTTTTCTTGTTTTTGAATAAATAAGATTATTAAAAATTGAAAACAAAAATTTTATTGTAAACAGTAAAAATCATTATTATTAGATTGCAATTTTATTTTAGACTCTGAAAACTTTTTAATCGTTGTGGTTTTTGTATTATAAATAAATATGTATATCTGATATAAGTTAACGCAGGTCCAAATTGTTGAAGCACTGAGTCATGTGAAATGCTAATTGCAGCAATTAAATCTCAGCTTACCTGTATACGTAATTTATGTTGTCACAAAGGCGAATCATATTGTATGCAAAATCCACCTTCATTAATGCGGAAATTGCAATTTCTATAGAACTTTAGTTTAGAAAGCGCCTTACATCAGTATTGCGCAACTGTAAATTCATTTATTGTATCATTATTATGCACATACAAATTCATATACTCGAAAACATGACATATTGTTGTTCAGTTATTTTGGAAGCCCGTTTAAAACAAAGAGCTTTTGTTTTGTTTGAGGTGGGTGCTGAATAAAAAAATAAACACGTTTTTAAAAAAATGAATTCAATAAAAGGCGTTAACTGGTAGCTAAAACAAAAGTTGACTCGGGTTCGATTTGTCGGCAATATCTCAAGGAGGCAGGCATCATCAACTATCAACCGTTTGTCTCCTACATAGTATGATGACCCAATTGCCATATTTCGTTGCCACGCCCTCACCCACATCCAAGTCTCGGTAAATAATGCAAAAACATCAAACGCCCATTCAATTAACATGCGACATCATGTTTGACATCACACAAGGTCAACAGCCGAGTCAGGTCTTGACTGGATCGGAGTGTGTGTTTAAGTACATATTTCAAACTTAACACGGATGACTCAGTATATCGAACTTAGCCAAATCGGATGCGACAATCTTAGAGACTACTAATGCTAAGCGCACTTTGCATACTAATCAATTAATTGATTGCTAAACACACGGATAATGAACTAAAATTAAAATTCAACCGAAACTCGATCCCAAAACATTATTTCATAGCCGTAACCAGAACGAAGGCAAGTTCCGGAATCAATTTGCGGAAGCATATCGAACTGTTAATATCAATATTATTATTATTATTATAAGCATTTATTTTATTAACAATAATGTAATTGAATATTACACTTCGCGGAATTCGCGTTAAACAAAAAACGAGTTTCGTGCATTTTTAATGATCTTTTGTTCATTTGATGTGCAAAATATGTATGTTGGGTCGCGAGTCGCGACTTGCATTGCAATGAAGGAGCAAGGGGAACACCCTGTATAACAATTAACAATTGAAACATTTTCCTGGAATTTGTACTTAAAACGAGACTTGAGTTAAATGTGTACAAATAATGAGATCAAAATCACGTAAAATCGGTAAATTCGATACATGACTTAAGATATATCTGGGATATTTTTGTTGACGTAACACATTAATATAATATACATAACGTAATGTCTTATAATGTTTCTAATTTCGTAATCATTACTTACAATACTTGAACTTTAGATAAAGCATATATTTTTTATATTACTACATATTATTTATTATATCTAATAACATTGCATTGAACATAATGTCAATAATACGTCATATCTTTTTTTTCTTATAAAATTTTTAACGTATGTAGTTGCTTGTTTGTCTTAAGTACAAATTAAAGATACAAGAGCTAACAAATTAACAAGCAATCAATTTAGACGATTACGTCAATTTTAGATATGAGAATTGACGCATTCTTATTAATCTTTAAGACATTTTAACAATGCCACAACTAGTTTAGAAAACCTTAAACTAATTTCAAATTTACATTTATTTATAAAAAAAAAAAAAAGCAAAAACCGAATAATTAATGATAGACAACTTTTCAAGCGTTAGGTGACAATTTCAAAACGCACAGCACGTGAAAATTGCATTTCAATTTATGTATAAAAATTTTCCACTGCCCCACTGAATGGAACAACAACAAAAAGCAAACAATTTGAACGTTTTATAGTTTATGGACAGACAACAAAATCGAGTGACAACAGCAACAACAACAATGTCCACTTGAAACAAGTTAATCACAACACTCCATGATCTGTCTCCAAAGAGACGCCTCAAGGCGACTACAATAACAACAATAACAACAACAAATATCCACTAACTAATTGCCATGTTTAAGTACTCTCAACTAATACTAGATGCCTTGGCAGGGAACATAAACTACAACTAAGACCCCACAATCAATACTACAGAGCTGTTTTAGGCGCCTGACAAATTCTTAAGATACAATGTTCAATGCACTCTAATTTGAGACGTCTCCCTCCTCAACTCTTGTCGCCATATTAAACCAAATTGGAATAGTATGTAGTAGCAGTGAAAAAGCAATTGACAACTATCATAATAATAATGATAATGACGATCATAATGATGATGCTGGCAGACATTGTGTCTCTTATACATACAGGGTGTTTAACAGTCGACTAGCATTTGAAGTGTTTGTTATTTAAAAGGTTTTCATCAATGGCAAGTTCAATAAGCTTAGGCATAATTTAAGATTAAGTTTTATTTATTTACTTTTATTTAATTTATTTATTTAGTAGACAATTTAAAATGCTAACTACCAATACAATTAGTTCTCCTTAAGGTATGCATTTAATTTAATTTTTTACTACTCGCAATTTAGAATAGAAAAATTGAAATTGAATGTCGTGAAAGTAATTTCGTGACCGATATTCAAAACACTAAACTTAAGCCTTTTTTAATAAATATATTTTTAACGAAACAACTATTAGATTTCTTGGTTTAAAGATAATTATAGCAAATTAATTAAAAAATTTGATCATTTGAACAGCAAAAACTTTCAGTACTACTCAAAACAATTAAAGTTTATTAAAATAGTAAATACTTAAAGATAACAATTCTTTTAATAAAGCACTCGTTTGTCAATTGTTACAAATATTTTTATAAAAAACAAAGTATTTCAAAATTTAAAGATAAGAAATATTATAGCTTGGAAACACACTGATAGCAAAATTTGTTACAAACTTAAAAGAAGTTAAAGCCATTGTGTTCATTATATTTGCGCTGATTATTTGTGGTGATTATCATTACAATAAGTGACACTCATAAACACGTCATTTGACATATTACGTTTGGATGATATTAAAATACATATAAAAAATATTTTTAACTTAAAATTTAAATTTTGAAGACTTCACTGCGTGTTAAGTAAAGGCTCATCAGTTAAAATTAAAATACTAGTACTTAGTATGTTTCATTAAAGATTTTAGCATACAGTTTATTTATCCTAAAAGTCATAAGTTGTTGTTGTTGTTGCCGGTGCATCCATTGAGGGGCCACCCTGTGCAAGCGGCAACATAGCGTATGAGCAATGGAACGAACCACAGACTTGTCTCGACTTGCCCAAATTAAATGTTGTAGAAAGCACACGCATGTAACACACACACACAACAAACATACACTGAGCGAGAAGCCGACTTCGCCCCACCTGCGTCACGGCGGTATTTATTGTCCGCTGCGCTAATTGCCCGCCCTGAAGTTGCCCCCTCGTATCTCATCACACAGGTGTGTGTGTGTGTGTGTGTGTATGTGTGTGTGCTTCGCAGTTGCTGCTGTTGTTACTGTTGTCGCCGGCGGCAGCAGCAGCAACAAATTCAAGCACAAACATTGGCTTAATATCAGTCACTAAGTGATCGCCAGCGAGTTAACAACAAAAAATCAGAAACCGCGCGCGATTTAAAACGCTCAACATATATATCGACAGCATTTAGTGACTAACTTAACAAAAGTTACGGTTACTTAAACATAGCAAAACCATTTAAGCAATTGTCTTGTTTTCAATAAAATTAGCATTTAACTAATTGTTGCCGTTTCTGTGTGTTTGCAAAGCGCGCGCGATATCGCCGCGATTTTTTTCAAGCGATTTGCAGGCGATAATTAACGCAGAAGTGCCAAAAGAAAAAAATTAATTTGTGTCAATGTTAAGAGCAAACAAATTGACTAACGCCTAAGCAAATAAACCAAAAATTGTGCAAAAATTTATTAATTAATTCTAGTGCCAATAGCTTTGAAAGGTAATTATGGAAGGATAAAATTTTATTATAAAATTTAAATTATTTTAAAACCTTTAATAACATACTAGTTAAGCTAGAGTTCTATTATTGTAATTAAAAATCGATGAAAAAATGTTTAATTATAATTACTGCCTGTTGTAAATAAAAGTTGTCACATTTGACAAAATTTTTTATATTTATTTAATTGTAGTACATGATGCTACAATTTGTGATACAAACAAATTATTTATGATTAATGTGTCTCAGAAATCACATTTTGAATTAAGCTCAGTCACGTTGTATTTATACTGAATTGAAAATTGCACTCACATGCGAATTTAATTTGATATTTAGGAATTCCTCTATATATGTATATGTACAATAATATATATAATATAATTATATCTCAATCTCAAGTCACTGGCCCCAAAAGCCGTTTGAAATCTTTAGACAAACCTTTGATAACAACCGACAACAGAGCTTGATCTGCTATATAGTAAAAGATTATTAACTTAGTTTTATCTCTTAGCTACTTAGCGCTAAAATACATCCTATATTCAATGTAGCGTTTACATAATACTGCTATCAGGACAAGGTTGCCGCTTTATTATTATTGATAACGTAAGGCCCCTTAATTATCGGATGCATATGCAATTTTAATATTACAAGTACATCTGCTACTTCATTAACAATGCAGCTGATGCCTTGCTGAATTTTTACATATCGAAAGTGAACCCATCCCAGACTATATTCATATATATAATTGAATGACACTGAGTGTCTGGCAGCTGAATGAAAAGACGTTTAATGCCACTTGAGAATTGATGAATTGCGTTATTGACAATCGTTCGGAATCGGGATCGCGAACAAGTTTCAGGTATAAATCTGAAGCACGTGAATCGAAGGAGAAACAAAAAGCAAAAAAAAAAAGAAAAATAAAAAATCGAAACAAGAAATGAAATACTCTTCGCAAGGAGTGAAACAAAAAGCGGCTTTTGCCTTAATTTGGCTTTAATGCAATGCATTGACCCAAAATTGAAACGTTCAACAGATCTTAATTGAAATTCACTTAATAATTAACATTTAACGGTACTACTTATACCTATATAGCAGGGCGTTGCTCAAGATGGTAATATATATGTCTGTACATTAAAAAAAAAAAAAATTTGCCATAATTACGAAAAAAATATCAGACTAAAGCTCAACAAAAGTAGTTTATATAATGTAGAGAAAGGAGGATTTTTTTTAATGAATCAAAAACTGAGTATTGTATAGTCGTATATTTCAACTGCTTACTTTGTACATTAATAATACGTTAAAATATTATTTAGGAGATGAGATAAATAACCTGAGTCAACAACAGTATAAACATTTAAGAGCCTAATTATTACTGTACCGCATTTGATATTTATTTGCTTATTTGTTACTTCAGATTTATAGATTTGCAAAACCTGCATAAATTCTATTTAAACACATATACAAATTTCGTCACAATTCCGTTTCACTGATTAAATATCGAAATCTGGTTTAGAAAGATTCCCGAGAAAAATGTCATTGTCAATTTAGCATAATCATAAACTAATGACGCAGTTTTTGCCAAATTTTAATTAAATCATTTGCATCATCAACTCTTTGCGATTACAATGCCAATCAAGCGTTATTAAACAGGAATAGTATCATAAATATATAGATGTATTATTTATGATATTATTCCTATATCTAAACACTGATATGACATCAAAAAACTAATCGAAGTCCGTTATGATTCATGGTCCCCTGTCTTGCGCGTGATGTCGAATAAATCCGCTCGGTAATAACAATTTTAAACTGGTCAAAAAAAATAAAAAGAACTAAGTAAAATACAGTATCAACTTAAAGGCTGTCATGATTTCAAAATTTATGACCTATTTGTATGGTTGGGCAGTAAAGATTTACTATCGATTGCCTAGTATATATGTATAATCAGGTAACTGCCAGGTATTATTGGGTAAACAAATTGTAAATGAAGATACACGGGAATATTACTTGAAACCGCCTTATACAGCTTTAATCTTATGGTTAAGGGTGTCAATGTCGCTACAGAGATATATAGATATTTATATAGACATATATATATATATAAAATATATTATATATTTTGTCCCTAATTGTTCGATACTTAACCAGACTAATCTAATCAGTTGACATGAAGAACAAAAAATAATAACACAATTTCTTAATCGTAAATTTTTTTAGATACTCCATTTAATGTCACTTATTAGAAAATAAGCTGTTAAACTCATTATCAAATTCAATGAAAAACCATAATTCATAAGTTAATTCGTTGACTTTATATTTTAAAATTATAATGTGATTTCCGTGATCTGCTTAACTCTTTTAAATCAATTCTGAAATTTCTCTTTCAAGCAGTTTCAGGGGGGCGTTGCCAAACACCCGCTTATCGTTGTTATCAGTTATCAGTACAGTCTTATAATTGATTTTAAAGGTAGCTTTAAGTATTTATTACGAATATGTTGTTTGTGCTTGTGCTTTATTAATTACTGCTGCTTGGCATTTGCCTTTAGCCGTGTTATCATTGGACACTTGCTGACACCGTTTGAGGTTCGTCTTGAAGCCCATTCTTGGGCCATTGGCGCCGGGGAACTTTCAGTTGCTTTTGGGCCGAGGACGCGTTCGGTTCTACCAATAAAGTTGTTCTTGACTTATTCTACGAGTATTTAGCTAAAAGTAAAAGTAAGTGCCTCGAACTTTGATCCATTTGCTGATGTTTATCGAACAGGATGCGAAGGGCTTATGGCATAAGTCAATAAAATAGATTAAGTGTAGAATGAATGAATATTAATGTGACAAGCTTAAAGACAATTTAAATATGCTTAGAATTTGATTGTGTAATAAAAATATATAATATGAATAATAAGCAGTAACATCAGTTCCTCCCAAAAAGTTATTACATTTTTGTTTTTAATTAAGAACGCTTCTCTAAAATAGTAAATTTGTTATTGTTATTGTTCCGGTAAAAATTTGCTAGCAATTAAAATAAATAACATTTTTGCACATATTTTAATTTGTCATGCAAATAGGCAGAACGAAAAATTATAATTTATAATAGCTCTGAATTTATATACTTAATAATACGACTATTCCCACATATTCATTATCTTTTTGAAGGTTACATCTGCCATCAAAATATTTGATACAAAAAATTATTCAATTAGAAATTTCTTAAAAACAATGATATTTTTAAAAATAAGTTATTGTGTTCAAATCTAATTACTTAATCTTAGATACGAGTATATTAAATGAGAAGTTAATGTTTTTGTTATTTGTTATTGTTCCCCGTAATTGGAATTTAATTCTGTGATTTACAAATAAAATCTTGATAATGTTTCTATTAGTTAATTAACAATTTTCACATTAGAATAACACATTAGAACAACTATTATTTCCTGCTAGTTTTACGACTTTAGGATATTGAGTAATCAAGAATTATTATAAGGAACCCACGTGCTACTAAAATCTAATCAGTTCATAAAAGTCCTCATTATAAATTTGGATAACCCACGAACATGGTTGCCACCAGTTTAACCACTTCAAAATAGCCATAAATAGCGGTTTCTAGCGATTATCGGGCTAATCAAAATTTGCCTATTTTTCAAGTACAACCATTAGTTAATTCTATTTGAACTTGATGGACGCTGGTCATATGACCATGAAATTTGTATGCATTCCTTATGATCGATAATAAATATGCCCCACGTACTGGAACTGGGTAGGCTACCATTCTTAGATGCGGATTTATTACGTCTTTTATGAGGCAATATCGAAATTATAACGAAATTATATGGGCCGTAAACATTGAATGAAACTGTTGCCCGGGATTATGATCGGTGTGAACGGGCCGGGAAATCACAGATAACAATCGTATTGGTTGTTCAAAACAGTTCTAGCTGGAAACTCCACGACTTGTGTGTAATATATACTTGAAAACAATATATACTAAAGCTTTTACTTGAACTAACACGATAAGATATCGCCGGCATGCGCCTTGCCAATATCTGAAGTGGATTAGCCATGGCCAATTGAATCACTTAGGAACAGTCTATCGCATGTTGCTTTATAAACATACATCAAGCCCGTAATTCCTATTGCGTATATGTATTAATCGAAAGTGACATACATTCTTTTACCCATAGATGACAGATAATAGAGGTTATTTGCCGGATTTGGAAACGGAAGTCTTAGGATCAGCGAAACCGAGACCGCCGTCCTATAACACTGCGGTAAATGACTTTAACTCCAAGTAAGTGCGGCTTATACATAATTATAGATTAATCACTTTAATAAACTCTATAATTCACTTTTTTAGAGGCAATTTAACGGAGAAGGAGGCAGCTTATAGTCCATTTGAGCATCGTGATCCAAATGGAGCCAGTGCGGGAGGCGCTTTGGCGCATTTATTAAAGAGTTCGCTGGGCACCGGCATCCTGGCCATGCCCATGGCATTTTATAATGCCGGTCTGGTCTTTGGTGGCGTCATGACCCTCATTGTTGGCTTTCTCTGTACGCATTGTGTGCATATTTTGGTAAGTAATCAACCAACCAAAAAATGTATAATAATTTTAGCACCTGAAGCTGCTATTGACGCATTTCATGGTCTGGCATTTTGGGGTTTACTTAATAAGCGCTGACGTATTGTCCAAGGCAATCAAAACCACAACCAAGTCCAAAAGCCGCAAAAGTCTTGTAAGCATTTGGTAATAGACGCGATAAAGCTGCAACAAAGTTTACACGCGTTTAAAACCGCGTAAAAGTCGCAATCATCGAAAGCGGATATTTCTAAAGTCTGTCTGAAGGTTTTATAGATCTGCTTAGCACGTATTTATAGTCGATTTTACGCTAACCAGACCAAAATTGATATATTTCCTAGAAACGCCAGTGATTTTGCACTTTAATAAATTATAAATTGCGATTCCTATTTCGGGAATACCTAACTACGAATAGTAGTTAAATCAGCACACTCATTCATACCACTTGAGTTTGGAACCACTTAACCGCAGATTTATGGTTGCAGATTTAATCAAATCATTTTGGATTAACGAACAAGTGCAAGCAACTAATGGACTACGACTACGTATGTAGTACATAGAAATGGATGTTATCTGAAATGATACGAGTACAACCTGGTACAACCAATTACGTAGTTGGACTCTTGTATTATCACAATGCTAGACAGTCTCAATGGCTTCACAATCATGATTGATTTATGATAATCGTTGCCATGGATACTATGTATGTAATAAGTATATACATTGTAACCTGATGGAACTACGTCAATTGACTGCAATTTCTTTAAGTGTAAGAATTTAGCTCAAGTATGATAATGATAATAAGATAGCTTTTAAAAAACTTAGCGATAGCAGAGGGTAGGGTTCATATTATAAGTATATATATCTTTTGTATACATTATACGAATTTCGAATTTTATTATTTTCCAGGTAAAAACATCCCACAATATTTGCCGCGATGCCAAAGTTCCGGCTCTGGGTTTTGCAGAAACGGCTGAGAAGGTATTTGAATACGGACCCAAAGGAATGCGACCCTACTCCAATTTTGCCAAGTAAGTTCTTATAGATGGTCAAAATTATCAGAATATGAAATTTCATATCACTTTTCATATGAATTTATTGTTTTCGAAATCAAAGAAATAAATTTACAAAAAATTTGTTAATTAATTTAAAATATTCGCAAAATTATCGCAAAGTTATTAATGTTGATTTAAGCTTATATTCTCATTAATATCCTATTATTCAAAATACTTATTATCTTACAAATATTTTATTGATAAGATAATTGAATTTGAAACAGTGTGAAGGTAATTTTTTTGCACCAAGAATAAATACCCTTACAGTATATAATATATAAATCATAAGTTTTCTAATTTAAAGATATAATAAATATATGTATATATATATATATATAAAGTAATTCTACTTATATTATGCATGTCATTCTGAGTAGAAAGAACGGAATTAAATATAATATAAATAATATAATATAAATCTATTGCTATGACACAAACTGAATATAAGGTGCGCAATATAATGTTAATACAATTTAATACACTATATTCAATTAGTTTCACACCTCTTGACACAATTTTAATACACCTAACAAAAGGTGGTACAATGTCTTCATATATAATAATATTCTATTTCCAAATATAGGCAATTTGTGGATATTGGACTGATGGCAACCTATTATGCGGCATGCTGTGTCTATATGGTCTTCATAGCGACCTCATTCCACGATGTCATCAACTATGATCTAGGTCTCAAATGGGATGTACGTATTTATATTGCAATGACTGTGGTGCCCTGTCTGTTCATTGGCCAGATCAGAACCCTTAAATGGCTGGTGCCCTTCTCGATGATGGCGAATATATTTATTGTGGTTACCTTTGGCATTACACTGTACTACATGTTTGATGAGCCATTGGTGTTCTCAGACAAGCCGCTAATTGCCAAAGTGTCGCAGATACCCTTGTTCTTTGCCACTGTGATATTCGCCATGGAGGGCATTGGAGCTGTTATGCCTGTCGAGAACTCGATGCGAAAGCCACAACAATTCCTTGGCTGTCCCGGCGTGCTCAATACGGCAATGATCTCTGTGGTGTTGCTGTATGCAGTTATCGGATTCCTTGGTTATGTAAGTATTTGCTAATCAACAGTGTAAGTTTTTTATAATTTTATATATACAATTTCCAGGTAAGATTTGGCGATGATGTACGCGGTAGCATAACGCTCAATCTACCCGATGGCGTCTGGCTTGCAGACACGGCTAAGCTATTGATGGCAGTTGCCATTCTCTTTACCTACGGTCTGCAGAATTATGTGTAAGTACAGAGATCTGAATCTATAAGTCTTGAATTGTTTAAACAACTGCTGCATTCCCGTGTAGGCCCAATGAGGTGCTGTGGCGCAAGATTCAACACAAGTTCAAGCCGGAGAAGCATAATATTACGCAAATTTTGTTGCGCTCTGGCATCATCCTGGTGAGTGGTGGCATTGCAGCGGGCATACCCAATCTGGAGCCTTTCATCAGTCTGGTGGGCGCTATATTCTTTTCGCTGCTGGGCATCTTTGTGCCCAGTGTTGTGGAGACCGTCTATCTGTGGCCCGATCGTCTCGGCTGGTGCAAATGGAAACTGGTTAAGAACATTTTACTTGCCATCCTTGCAATTCTGGCACTGATCGCCGGTTCTGCCGCTAGTATTGGTGAGATGATTCACCCTAACAAAGAGTAGTGGAGGCTTTCGGCCATGACACTTAAGTAGTATTAATGAGATGCAGGTGCTCCGTCTGGAGAGCGTGTGAATAGATAGTTCTAAGAGCAGCAGCCCATGTTGAGCATGGCAAAAGCAGTTGCCGCTGGACTGCATTAACAAGATGATATTAATTCTTAAGCCTTAACACCGATAATGCACATATATGTTTATCTTATGTGTGCCTAGTTAGTACCTGTATCTATATACATATATGTATGTGCCAATGTGCGCACTTGTTATTAAAACTAAACTGCAATCAATAGAATTTATAATCTTATTAATTAAGTTAAACAGTCTTTTTTTGTACGCATTGAAAAAATAAAAAAAATGTTAAAGATAATGATTTCTATAAAAATATTAACTGTGACTTATCTTTATCCATGCATAAAAATCTATAATGGGATATATACTATAATATGGTCCGTACTCAAAGAGAATGAAATATAGACAGAGTGGAATTTCGCTGATTTTAAAAATTCCTCTCTTTGTCTTTTGTTTCTCTATGGCCCGTACTATACTTTGATTTGAGTTTTTAGTAGCATACATTTTGGGGCCTTGGAAAATTAATATTATCAGCCGAGTATATAAAAAATAATATATGTTTTCTTGACAAAATGGAATAGTTATCAGACATACTTGAATCCATTTTAAGCTTTAAATTAAAATATATATGTCATTATTACTGCTGGTTTCTCAATGTCATTGTATATTTTTCCCAGCTTATAGACGCACCCGGAATATAAATATGATACCGATCCGCATTAGGGCTTCGAATGCCTCCAGAAAACATTTTCTAGCTACTTAAAAATAAATATTTAACATCCTAAATCTGGCAATATTTGTACCACCTTGATAACCTGCACTTAATAAAATTAAACACAATTCGAATTGAATTTACTTTGCGGTTTGTTGAATTATTTTCCATACATATAAGAGTACATAGATAATTTGAAACTTATATTAGGTGGAATAGAATACAGCGGCGTGCATATATTAAATAGTATGTAAGTATTTGTAATAATAAAATTAATCATTTTCGCGAACATACTTGCTGCCAATTAGGCTGCAACTGAATAAATTAAGAACTAACAGATGAATTTAATCTTCTTGTGGGGATATTAATACGCTGTGTATGTTTATATGTTGAGTGTATTATTTAAGTGGATATAATGCAGAATCTCTTAATATATAATAATAATATATAATAACACTCAACATAGAACACTACACATAGTATTAATATTTATATATTATGATGATAATTATAATATTAATGTAGTTTATAAAAATTTACTTCTTCTTCTTTTTAGCATTGGAACTGGTGGCAACTACTTCGCTCTTGCGCTTTTGATTCGCTTTGGGTTGTGGCGTTGGGGCAGGGGTGTTAGTGCTGCTGCTGCTTCCAGGTGTCTTGGGCGTTTTCTTCTTCTTCTCGGCGCGCTCCTTCTCCTCCAACTCGAGATTCTCCCGCTCAATAAGCGTAATCAGAGTATTACAGCGTCGTTGCAGCTCCAGCGCCGTGCGTGATTTGATAAACCAATCAAAGCGAAACTGAGGCGAAGCGCTGTTATGAAAAAGTATAAAATTGGGATTAGTTAACATATTGGACAACTAAATAGTTTGCCACTTACCGAATAGCTGCGCGCAGTTCCTCGTAAACGTTCTCCTTGTCAAAGCCCAGCTTGTGCAGCATACAGACAAGAAAACGATCCTCAATTTCTGTATAGTTTTTGCCCTTGTTGTTGCCATATTGTAGACGCAGTTGATGGAAGGGCGCACGGTAGCGTGACATCTGATAAAAACCAAGAAATATGAATAAAATAATAATTGTGTTGCTAAAATTAAACTTTAGAACGTACCTTTTGATCGAGAGCCTTCTTGATGGACAGACGTCGCTGAATTTTACCCTCGCCGCGCTCAATCTGTCCCATAATCCGCTCAATGTCCTGCAGTTCGGTGCAACGCTCCCAGAACACCGCATTGTATTCAATGACCTCGTCGGGCGTCTTACCCTCCACATCCTTGGCAATGTTCTCGATATCGTCACGGCCATACTTCTCGTTCGCCTTGATGAACTGATTAAAGTCCCGCTTCGTCCATCCGGTGAAGCCCTGCGAGAGAAGCGTTTCCTTCTCAATAATCTCATCATCCGAAAGCGGCTCAGATTCGTCAATTTTGCGCTGCTCCTCGCGCTGCACCTTGCTGGCCTCAGAGCCGAGTTCTGGATTCTTGGGCACCTTATAGTTGACAGTCTTGCGGAAATAGTAAATTTCCTGATCCAGCAGCTCGAAGAGACGTGGTGGAAAGAATTGAAAGTCCTGCACAATTGGCTGTTTCGGTGGACGTGGCGCCTTTGGTGCTTTTGGCTCAGATACACGCAGAGCCTCCCGGAAATATGCATCGACAGCATAATTGGCCTTGCGCTCACGCTTGGGTGGCTCAATCCAGTTACCCAGTGCATTTATCTTTTGTTTCTCACGCCAATCCTCACCCTCAAACTGGTAGACAGACGAGGAGGCTCCCTCGCCGTTTGTGTCCATGGTAAAGGTGCGCAACGAGCTCTCGCCCATGCTTTCCAATTGCGCCTTCTGCTCGGCCGTTTTAGCCTCGCCGCGTTCTAGTATAACATCGATGTCCTCGTCGGTGATGTCAGTCTCCTTTGAGTTGAATACTTGATTGGCGCCAAAGCGAATAATGTTCAGCATTTCGTCCTTGTTGAGTTGTGCACGATTGTCCACAAGACGACCGCCCTGGATGACCATTTTGTCCAGTCGCAGTTTGACCTCGGCACGCTCCACAATCTTTTCCTCAACGGTGCTCTCAGTGATCAGGCGAAAAACGCGCACCTGCTTCTTTTGGCCAATACGATGAGCACGATCCATGGCCTGCAGATCCATCTGTGGATTCCAGTCAGAGTCATAAATGATGACTACATCAGCGGTTGCCAAATTGATGCCCAGGCCGCCAGCACGAGTGGACAACATGAATATAAATTTGGTGCTATTATCCATATTATACTCTTGAATCTGTCGGTTACGATCCTCGTGCGGTGTCTGTCCGTCCAATCGGCAATAATTGTAATTACGCCAGTGACAATAATCCTCCAGTATGTCCAACATACGCGTCATCTGCGAGAATATCAACACACGCGATCCCTGCTCCTGTAACTTTGGCAGCAGCTTGTCCAGAATGGCCATCTTCCCGGAATTGTACACCAGATGTGTGTCCGTTGTGTATGGTGGTCCCGGTTCGGCGCCATCAAACAAATACGGATGATTGGTGCACTTGCGTAGCTGCATTAGAATATTTTGAAGTCGCATCTTCTCCACTTTGCCGGCACCATTCACAATGTCTATGTCCTTCAGCAGTACCTTGGTGTACCAATCGCGTTGCATTTTGGACAAACCCACAAAGATTTTTAATTCCTTTTTGGGTTTCAGACGCTTCTCCACCTCTGCCTTGAGGCGACGCAAGAGGAAAGGCTTTAGCACAGCATGCAGTCGTGTCACAAGCGCATCATCGCCCAGGCAGGTGTTTGTGTTAAACCACTCATCAAAGTCCTCTGAAGAGTTAAATACATCCGGTAGCAAAAAGTTCAAGAGTGCCCACAGTTCGTGCAGATTATTCTGAAGAGGTGTGCCCGTAATGAGCAGCCGATTGGCCGTTTTGAACTCTCGCAAAATCTCAGATAATTTTGATTTTTCGTTTTTAATACGATGCGCCTCATCGATGATCATGTAGCGCCAGTTGAACTTCTTAAATACAGACTTCTCGCGTATACACATCTCGTACGAGGTGACGCATACATCCCATTCTCCTGGCAGCAGCACATCGCGTATAAAGGTGTTGCGCGTGTCCTGGTCACCAATCAAACACACAGCGTGCAGTGATGGACACCATTTCTTAAACTCGTTCACCCAATTCTGCAGCGTTGATTTGGGCACAATTACAATATGCGGTCCAGCTTGGTTTCTGTGTGAACGAATTGTACATTATTTTTTTGGTATTATCTTTTAAAAAAAAAAACTTAATTACATATTTTTAATCAAGATAACTATTCAAATCGATTTTTTAATTGAAATTAAAACGATTTCAATTTGGAAAAACTGCCTTATACATGCTTGTTTATACTCACTTGAAATGCTTGAGATAACCCAACAAGGAAATGGTCTGCAATGTTTTACCCAGACCCATTTCATCGGCCAGAATACCGTTGATGCCGTTCTCATAGAGTGAGATCATCCAGTTGAGACCACGAACCTGATAATCACGCATCTCACCACCTTTTATATAGGCCGGTGAGGCATCAAAACGGAATAGCTCCTTAGTTGCCGAATCCTCAGCAAGCAGTTCCTCATCCTCCTCCTGTTCTGTTTTACGGTGTCGATGACTGTTGCAATGAAATATTATATTAAATTACACAGTTTTTTAGTGAATGTTGATGTGTCACATACTCAGCTACATCTTTATCCTTGTCTTTATCCTTGTTCTTCTTCGGTCTTCCCTTGGGTTTGGTGGGACTTTTTGCGCTGTTTGTCATGAAATGCGTAAATATTTCCGTTTGCTTAAGCAAATAATCGAAGCGTCTACTACGATCAACTTCAAGTTTGTTGTCAAATTCCGCCTCCTTTTCACCTGAGGAGCTAGTTGCCGCCTCCGAGGTTGTCTCATTCTGTCAAAAAAATTTTGTTAGGAAAATTAACACTTTAACATCTGTCAAAGCGGCATGCGGCGTCTTCTTTTCAGGCTGGCAAAAATATGTAGCAAGCTCTAAGGTTTGCTAAATTCAACTTACCGAGTTTTCCTCGGTGGTTTCTACTGTAGCAGCTTCTGGTTTTGACATATTTGCAATGTCAGGCGATGGTTTTTAAGGTATAATTATAAGTTATTGAGTTTTCCAAATTATTTTGGTTAGCGAGAGCGTTTTGCTTTGCTGCGTCTGTATATGTGAGCATCAGCGGGAAAAAGTGTTGATGGCGGGGTTGCGTCGTGTTTTAGTCGATACATCGATAAGCTTGCGTCACTTATCTAGCTATCGATAACGAACGGCATCAAGTGAATGCTCGTTGCGCAACACTAAATATAAACAATATACGTTTTTTAATACACCAATTACACAAATAAAACAGGAAAGATTGATCGAAAATTAATTAACAATTTAAAAAATTAGATTAAAAATAACTACATATATTGTTTTTAAAAATCAAAAACTGAGAGTTTTATTAGTCTGTCCCCCAAGCGGCGACAATAGTAATTAATTGTAATATGACAATAATACTGCAGTATGTCCAGGAATGACGCGACGGATAAATAAATAACAAAATAATCGTTATTTACGGCTGCAACTACATTACAATTTTCAATAGTTTTGCAATAACTCAACGTGAGCTCTACGCCGACTAGGACTAAAAACAATTAATTTTAATTATTTAAAACTATTTTAAAAATGTCACTTCTCACCTCTGTATTTATAAGTAATACCAAGTTTTCCAAATTATTTTGGTTAGAGAAGCCGCAAACTTCTAACCTATTGAACCTTATAGTGTGTTTAAATCGATCTGAAGACTTCGAGTACTCTAGATCTTTATATAATATAGTTTAATTTTATTAAAATCAACTTAGATATCAAATTTAAAAATCAAAATAACAATTTTTTTATCCTATGCATGTATTTTTCTACAAAATATATGTACATTTATGTTACATAAAAAACCAAATTTTTACACGAGAATGTTGCTACCAAAAGGTACAATATAATGCAACAGTACGCCTTATAAAGATCAATGACATGATGTATGATGCGTTAATGTGTTGAGCGTAATGTACTCTTCCTCAACACACGGAATGAAATGCAACAAAGTGTTTAATTTTCTGGAATACATGTATATAATATATGGCCGCTTGTCACAGCGTTAGCCGAACTCCGTTCCGTTTCGTCACGTTTCACGCCTCCATAAAGATCCAGACATAATACCAATTAACCCAGCCAATATTCAGTTTCGTACGGAGAACAATTGAACAATCTTGCTCGCATGAGACTTGCAAAATTCATAGCAAATTTTGCCCGTTCTCTTAAGCGCCTCCGATTTGCTATTATTGCTGTGATTTGTTGCCACCGCCAAATCACCATATTGAGACGCAGCTGGCACGGACTGTTGGACTGTTGCTATTGTTGTGGCCGCCAGTTGATGCTGCGGAAACATGCGTCGGAGCACATAGTTGAAGCCACTCGACGCTTTGTGGCCGTTGACTTTGAAGCGCTCAATACCAAAGGCTCGGATGGCGCGTGAGAAGCCAAACACCTGAGAGCTGATGTAAGCCCGCCGAACTGCGAGCGTACGTCCGTCGCTTTGTTCGCTGTAGACAACGATTTCATCCACTTTCTAAAAGATATGAAATGTTAAATCCCTGGAGATTGAATAATTTTCAAAACTACAAAAAACTTTCTAGGCAGGTAGCACTGCAGTTGTGTCACCCTGTGTGCGTCCAAAGTTCACTTACCATTATCTTTTTCATACCCAAGTTGCGGGTAAATGTGGTAAATGTCTTTTTAACAGGATCCAGCACCGAGTCCTCAACAATTTTGACCGGCACATTGTTGTAGAATCGTGACCCCCACTTGGGCACAGGATTTGTTTTGGACAGCAGACGGCGTGAATACAATTTGCCATCGCGCACCTCACGCTTGATGGTGTCTTCGCTCAGGACATGAGTGCTGCACAGAAATGGAAGATTATAACAGCTGTTGGAATTAATTACTTGCAGCCCACCTGGACGGATTCGGATAGCGGTTCCAATAGGCAGAAACAACATGCTTCCAGCTGTAGTCAAACACCGTCTCTGTGAGGCACGTGGACGCTGTGACTACCATTGCGACAATAGTGTTCAAATAGTATTAAAAGCGATGATGCCAAAACGAAAGTGAAAATCAAAGTCGGCCGCTTCGTCCCTGAACCAAAGAAAACCAAAAATAAATCAATAACTGTTTGCATGACGATGGCTATTAATAACCCATCGGGTGGATCGATAATTGAACGTACCTTTACCTCCAATGTGTACGTCTTTGAAATGCTTATTTTCGTTGTATCCGTGCGCCCCTTCGTTGCCTCCGAGGCCTACTAATCCAGACTGAGAATTTTAATATCTCTTAGCGTTGTGTAACTGCGTCACGAACAGGGTGTTTCCTGTGTCAGATCGTTAACTGCCAATCGAACGCTGTTTTGAATTACCGGCAATCGTTACTGCTATTTTTAGCCATCTTTTGTAGTTTTAGCAGACTTGCATTTTATTTTCAATTAATTTTGCTTTAAATAATTTTAATATTTAAGCCAATTCAACTACACGGCAAGAGAGCCAACCGGAAACAGCTGACGGGCTCAGTGTTGCACAGTTCATTAGGTATCGATATTTAATGTTATTCATCGATAGTTGATTCGGCATATCGTTGCTTTTGCTCATCTCCAGCTCTTTCGCACACTTTTCCAACGTAGACGCAGCTCAGCGCACGGTACAAATTATTTTAACGCGAGTTTAACAATAAATAAACGCATTAAAAATGGCTTTCGGTGATGTCAAGACTCCACAGGGCCTCAAGGAGCTCAACAACTTCCTGGCCGACAACAGCTACATCAGCGGGTAAGCATTTTGCAGCATGTGCCATCTAAGAGTGAGGTTATGTGCGACCACCACGTCGGCATTCAACAATTTATGTATAAATATTTAAAACTATACATTTTTCTTTATAGCTACACACCAAGCAAGGCCGATTTGTCCGTGTTCGATTCGTTGGGCAAGGCACCAGCTGGCGACTACGCACACGTTGCCCGTTGGTACCGTCACATTGCCTCCTTCGAGGCTGGTGAGCGTTCTGCTTGGACTGGTGCTCCTCTGCCACAATTGGCCGGTGGCAAGCCCACAGTGGCCGCTCCAGCCAAACCAGCTGCCGATGATGACGATGATGTTGATCTATTCGGCTCTGACGAAGAAGAGGATGCTGAGGCTGAGCGTATCAAGGCAGAACGCGTTGCTGCCTACTCTGCCAAGAAATCAAAGAAACCCGCGCTGATTGCCAAGTCGTCTGTGTTGTTAGACGTAAAGCCATGGGATGACGAGACCGACATGAAGGATATGGAGAAAAATGTGCGCACCATCGAGATGGACGGTCTTCTGTGGGGCGCATCCAAACTGGTGCCAGTCGGCTATGGCATCAACAAGCTGCAGATCATGTGCGTCATTGAGGATGAGAAGGTCTCTATTGATCTGCTGCAGGAGAAGATTGAGGAGTTCGAGGACTTTGTCCAGTCCGTTGATATCGCTGCCTTCAACAAAATCTAAAAGTTGAGATTTATTTTATAACAACAAACCTAAATAAACATCAAGCAAAGTTTAACTTTCGCCGCATTTAAATGTACATGTTTTTTTTCATCTGTGTTATTTCAATTGTATAATTGCAATTTGTGTGATTATCGTTTTGGCAGCTGAGTCCAATTAATTAAATTAAATTGTTAACTTATAAACCAATAAATGCAGCGGCTTTAAAATAAAAATCGAAAAAAAAGCGACGTCCAGTGAAGTTTATATCTGTCTCTCTCCCGCATTGTGCTTTTAGCGCTGCCCAAGTTCGTGTTCCAAGTTCTTCGTTTGAGCGAAAGCTTTTAAGCTTCACGAATGTAAGCTCAAATATAGACTATCTCTCTCAATTGTGGAAGCTCAGTTACTCGCCCACCGCGGAAGCGTACGGTTCAGCGCTAAAATACAATATAACAACAATTAAGTGTTTGCGATCGTATATTTTCGCATTTGCATATAATTTAAATAAATAAATTGTTGGACAATAAAATATATTTACTATGGCTGCCAATAAATTGGGTTGCACTTTGGCGATCGGTGCTTTATTGTGCCTGGGACTGGCGGTGCTCATCCAGGCGCAGGGTGAGTAAAAATAAATAAAATTCAGAACATTCTGATCACGAACTCCATTAGAAATTTTGTCAATATGTTATTTTAAAGTCAAAATGGAAATACCTGTCCACCAGTTACGTGCATTTCATTAACATTAATTAGCAATCATATAAATTCAAGATTATTGTATATAACCATATACTTAATACAACTATTGTGTTTTTTTCGGGGAAATGCTGTTTCTCCATAGATATACTGGATTTTTATCTATTTCCCGGTATACAAAATTAGCTTCTTTATTTTTCTTTTGTTGATCTGGGGTTACATCCCCATTAGAGTCATTGAGGATTTCAATTACAAGGCATTGCCAAGCACTTCCGATATTATTAAGCTGAATTACCTGGAGCGGAACTAAGCAAAATTCGCTTTAAATACATAATTTAATACAAACTGCATAACTTAGCTGATGAATACATTAATCGAGGTTTGTTAGATATAATGAGCTGTGCAAACAATTAAATAAATGTATAAACAAGTCAATGCACACAAGGCTTGAATGAAATAAACAAATTGTTGTGTGAACTGAATAGGGATGTACACTACGCGAATTTCCCGAATATTCAACATACCTATCAAGATTTTGTGATCATTGTTTAATTCTTTATTAACTTATTGCTTAATCCGGGAAAAAGTCCATATTCGTGCTATGACATATTGTTAAGTACTCTCAATTACCTATGACGTACATCAATATGTTATATTAATATAATAATTATTATAATCTCTGGGTTTGCGGATTGCTATAAATATTTTCTATAATTAGCGGATCTTTATTTAAAAAAGTAGTCTGGTTAGTCATCGCTTTTAGTTAATACTCTGTATATATAATATAAGTTTAATACCTAAAATGAGTTTTTAAATTGGAAATTATTTTTATTTCCCATTTTTTAAATATTCTATTGCTTATATATTTTAAATTAATATTTAAATAAAATAAATAGAAACTAATCAAATTTAAGCAAGCCAATTCAAATTTTGACCCAAATTTGGACATTTTTTTTGTTTGAATATTTCTTATGGTTCATTGAACCCGAAAGAGCAATTCAACCAATTCCAAGGCGTGGGCGAAATGAAAGGAGAAAATGGATCGTAAATATAATTAATAACAATTATTTTTGACGGTCTACACTAAAAGATACAAATAATTGACAAAATGAATCTAAGCTTTAAATATCTGCTTGCTAAATTTTTTAATTTTGGCTCAGTGTAGAAATATTTTTAAATGTTAAAAAAAAGCGACAATATTCATGTTAAAAAATAATGGAATTGAATAGATAAATGTATGTTTAAACGTCATGTTAGACAGTTGAAAAATAAATTAAATAAACATTATAGTACTATGAAACGCAATTTGCATACAAAATATGTACAAATGTTTTTTAAAATTCATTTTTTTTACACTTAACAAGAAACATCTCTGTGCAGGTGACCTTGAGGTTTAAAAAAATAAATAAAAACAGAATTTAAACAAGCGACAGCTTAATAATTAAGGAATATCACAATTTGCAAGAATCGTGGTCTTGATACGGTAAATTGACTCATGCGTTCTTTAGCCCACGATCAAGCAAGATCGAATTTTTTATTAAAAAAAAAAACAATACAATAAAAAAAATAATTTTTTAAAGATGTAGAAGCCTCAATGCTGCCATTGGAAGTTGCAAAACTAGTTCGGCGTTGATTGCGAGATACAGATACAACGGAACGTAAGGTTCATGGGCGTACAGACTTGGGAATTTTATATTTTATTAAATGAATATCATATTCCATATTCAAATAATTTAATTTATATTTTATTAGCTTGCCGTGGAATTGAGTTATACCTTATATTTTTTTATTTTATATGTTTGTTTACAATTAAGAGAAAGATTTAAAAACAACAATCAGAATAAAATAATGATGACATCGGCTCGCAAATATGTAAAACATATTTCCAGTTTTTTTTTGTATTGCCTTTAAAACTCAAAGCTTGTTTCGTTATTCGCATTGATACGTCATTTTATAGGTCAGCTAATCGCGCAACTGTTATCAGTTATTATAGACTATATATATATATATATACTTGATCTTATACCCTTTGTTACCCTACAGATAAGCCCGTAACTGATGTGTGTTTGGGCTGCATCTGTGATGCCATCAGTGGATGCAATCAGACCCGTTTCTGCGGCGCTGGCGTCTGTGGATTATTCCGCATCACCTGGGCCTACTGGGCAGATGGCGGCAAGCTGACCCTGGGCAATGAGAGTCCTCAGTCGGAGGAGGGTAAGCTATATAAATAGGATTTTTACCTGTTTTTTTATGCATTCAACTCCCCCTTCCTTTGTCCCCTAGCCTTTGCCAACTGTGTGAACGATCCCTACTGCGCGGCGAATACCATTCAGAACTACATGGTCAAGTTTGGACAGGATTGTAATGGAGATGGCGGCATTGATTGCTATGATTATGCGGCCATTCACAAGCTCGGCGGTTACGGCTGCAAGGGTGAACTGAGTTACCAATATCAGAGTGTTTTGGATAAGTGTCTTACCACATTTTCGCCTTTGGATATACGCTCTTCGGCCTAATTCAGTTTGCAAGCTATAATATTTATATTTAATAATTATTTATATGCAGTTTTGAGTTGGATATTTGTATTTGAACGTTTTGAATTGTGCAAAATCATTATAACAATTTCAGTAATCGAAAGTTTTATGAAAATAAATTGAAATTACATGTAATTATAACAGCATAATATATTGGGGAGTGTGGAGATTAAATAGACGATTGTATGTAAAGTGATCATGCGGAAATAGAGAATTTAAATTTGACAACAGAAAAATATATATTAAATTATAGTAGTTGATAATTTTTGCAAAAATAATGGAAATTAAACGAGAGAGAAAATTTAGTGTAGATATAGATAGATACAGATCTTCCACATATTTTTCTCGCATTCGTATATTTACTCGCTATAAATATGAATTATAACATCTTTTAAAGTTTTAAAATTTAAACAAGTTTTTTCCGTTTCTAGAAGCTTACATATTTTAATTGAATTCTTTATCGGTAAGCTTTTAAGCATTCGAATGCTAACGGAACGGCAAAAGCTTTGTTTGGTTTGTGTCCTGGGTTAGAGCTTTTTATAGAACTCGAACTTATAATCGAAGCTTTTTTCAAAAGGCGTGCTTTGCGGAATTCCATTATTCATAATTATAAGTAGAGTTTTTGTATAAGAACAGGCTTATTAAAAAAAGTAATGTATTTATTTATATTTAAATATATGAATGAACTTCTCAAATGGCATATTAGGTTTTCGTCCTTATATCTTTTATAGTCATACTTATAGATAGACCATTTATTTATATATTTTGAAAATTTCAACAATTTGGTAATAGTTTAATAAGTTTTTTAGTTTGCATAAATTGTTGAACATTTTCAAAAGTATAAAAATCTTTTATATATATTTTATATTTTATTGCATTGTTTACAAATATTGCTTTAGCCGGGTTGAGCTACCCTCTAACCCAACCCTGCAGTGCTCTCTGAGCGTATGCTTGATCTGTCTCGCTGAGTTTACTGGGCCCTAAAAACCAGTATTATGATCTGTTATTATGTGACTACGAGTGCACGGCGTAAGTTAGATGCATTTACGCCTCAGTTGCGAAAGTGTTAGAACGTGTTTTTTCTCTAGACGTCGCTTGATTCTTTCCTTAAAATGCAAATTTCACTGTTGTTTAGCTTATGGTTTGCCTGCCTTTTGTCACCTAGTTTAGTGCATGGACAGGGTAAGTATATATTAAAGTATATATAGACTAACTGCTTAACTGTATTAATCTGACTATTGCAGGACATTTGCTGGACAAACCTGTCACCGAACTGTGCCTCAACTGCATCTGCGAGGCAATTAGCGGCTGTAATGAAACTGCAATTTGCACCAGCCCGGAGAAAGGTGTTTGTGGCATCTTTCGAATAACCTGGGCCTATTGGGTGGATGCCGGCAAGCTGACCATTAATAACGATTTACCGGATTCGGAACTCGCCTTTATCCATTGTGCCAATGATCCAAAGTGTGCCGCCAATACCGTACAAAATTATATGCAAAAATTCAATCAGGATTGCAATGACGATGGCGAAATGGATTGTCTTGATTATGCGCGAATTCACAAACTGGGTGCATATGGTTGTCATGGAGAGTTACCCTATAAATATCAGAGCACATTCGATGACTGCATTGAGAACTATGAGGATCAGGGATACGGTGATGATTAAATTGAAAATGCAAACGTAAATTCCCAATCTACTTTTGATAAATTGCTTTAAATTATTTAAATTATAAATATGTGCATATTGATTATTGAAAGGTTTTTCCCGCTTTGTAGTCTAGCATTTATGCATATTTTAAACCATTTTTTTTTTTAAATTAAGCTAATATAAATCATATGCATAAACGTAAGAGAACTAAGCGGGAAAAGCCCTTTGTAACATATTGTTATTTAAAATTAAGCTTATATAAATAATATATAAATAAAATATAATACAATATGTTACACATTTGTTAGTATAACTAAATATCTATTATAAATACAACTGTTTTGTCAGCAGTGCGACATTTAATGTAAACTATACATAGCTTAGATAGTTTATAAAATCTATTGCCGTTTAATTATATGTATGTATATATCTATAATATATATTATAGACCAAACAAATTGCAAAAAGCTTGTTTGACTGCGACGCACAATAAAAATCCACAAACAACACTTGAAACCTTTCAGTAGCTCGAGATCTGTTGAACATATCGAAACGGAAGTGCATAGAAAACGCTTGGAAAACTCGCATCATGTCTAGAAATGGCAAATTGTTTTTATGTCTCTGTTTGACATTGATGGTGGGCGTGGCCTGGATCAAGGCGGAAGCACAGAAACCCATTACGGAGACGTGTTTGGTGTGCATGTGTGAGGCATTAAGTGCTTGCAATGCCACCGCAGTGTGTGTAAATGGCGCCTGTGGCATATTCCGCATTACCTGGGATCAGTGGGTAGACTCGGGGCGTCTGACAGTGGCGGGTGATTCACCCTTAACGGATGATTGTAAGTGTTGCATTCAACAGCATATAGAATAGAATTTATAATAGAGTTTTTAATTTTTTTCCAGCATTTACAAACTGCGCAAATGATCCACACTGCGCAGCCGATACGCTTCAGAGCTATATGGTCAAATATGGACAGGACTGCAACGGGGATGAGCAGACGAATTGCTTTGATTATGGCGCTATACATTATATGGGCCCATTTAACTGTCAAGCTGATATGCCCTATACCTACGAGAGGATGTTCAAAAGTTGCCTCAAGCGAGCCGAGCGTGAAAAGCAAAAACAACAATTGTCTGAGACTTGAGGCTCTCAATATTGTTATTATATATTTGTTATTGCATATTTATTTATTCTAGAAAATTGCAGTTAAGTTTTTCAACTAGCTGTTTATAGTATATATGTTTTTCACTGGTATTCGATTAAAACACAATTTATGTACATTATTAATTTCCGCATTTCCAGTTTGATCTTCTTTTAATACATTCACATTCATTGTCGCTGCTCAGTTCTCTACTAAACGTAGCGGAGTCTGCATCTCGGATAGTAATCGGCTCCGCCTACTAGCCTGGTCTACAAGTTAATTAATTAATTGTTAGTCGATTAAAATGTTTACCAGTCTCCGCTTATTGTTGTGCAGTTTATGTGGGTTGTGGGTTCTATTTGCTCAGTGGGACATTGGAACAGCCAAAGATGGTAAGAGATTAGAACTTGGAATTAGAAGCTAATTCTTTATGGAAGTTGGTTAAAAAAATATCCTTAAAAATTAAAACATTTTTTACGAATTTTTTAAATGAAATTTGATATTAAATTTTAGTTAAATATCAGGTTTTCACACTGAGACGAAAAAATCACTATAAAAATTTTTTTACAATCCACCGCTCTACTAATTCAGTTTACAAAGAGAACATTAAGTTATTTAAATTATTATCTCACAAAAAAAAAAAAAAAAAATAATAAATAAATAAAATTAATCCAAAACACGACTGCCCTTATATACCCTCTACTAGCACTGTTTGTGAATTTTTTGAGCCAGCGCAAAATCTGTGCCTAAAAGTATGCAACATTTGGCATATATTTAAATAAATTTATTTTTTATTTTTTTTTTCCATTTTTTATTTTTTGATAAATATTTTTATATTTATATTAAAATTTTCTTATTATACTCAAATAAAAACTTGTGATAATGTTCTCATAAAACACAATAGAGCATTAGTAGTTTTTTTTGACCACCGATAAATTGAGAACTGCATAGTGTAAAAATAAAACATAGTATAATAAAAGAAAATCGTTTGTACTTAATTTCAGAACGATATTTTTTCTAAGTGCACTCTCGGCACAGCTTCCCTTAAATGTTTCCATTAAATAATAATTATAATTGAATTTTACTTGACTTTGATCTATTGTAGAATTAAATTGGCTTGACATTGGGGTAGGTTTCAATTAACTAGCTGAACGGCAATAAAAAGAATCGAACCGCTTAGGGGATAATTAATATAAATGTTTTAAAACATTTTAAATTTTAAAAATATATAAAATTGTGGAGCTTAAATGCTTTACAACGAAAATACTACCATAATCAAAATTAAATTGTAAATTTATTTAAAGAGCTGACTTAACAATTCCCATTTACATTGCTTATTTCTTCAACAGTTCTATACTCTTCTTATTTAAATATTTAATTGTGTTATTTCTCATAAAGTTTGTCATAAATTCAGATAGTTTGAATATTTATTCATACTGTTCTAAAAGCTTTATTTATACTTTTTCCATAATCGTCGACTTTTTATAGTTCTTAACTTGATTTATGCATTTTCAATAAAAAATTCCCCATATAATTAAAACAGTGCATGGAAATAATAAAACGATTAAAATAGTTTTCATTCCAATAATAAAACGTTTAAACTTAGTTTTCATTCCACGAAATTTCATCTTACATTTTATTAAATATGCACCACTGTGCAGTTGCGGTGTGGGACTATTATATATAATTATGATAATGTAATTCGTCGGCTTCGCTGTAATAACTACTAAGTATTCGTATTTCAATTTCAATAGAATACGACTAACCTGTATGCTAAATAACTCATACTAACCTCTGCCTGCTACTCACCCCTTGTCTCGTCTATGTTTAGTTATAATCAAACCCGTCACGGAAGACTGCCTGGAATGCATGTGTGAGGCTCTAAGCGGCTGCAATGCGACTAGAATTTGTGTTAACGGTGCCTGTGGCATCTTCAGGATCACCTGGGGCTTCTGGGTGGAGTCGGGCCAGCTGGCGTTGCCCAATGACACCTCATTGTCGCAGGAGGGTAAGAGAAATTTAACAACTTATTAAAGGAATATTTTTTTTAACTGCATTTCAAACTGCAGCCTTTACTAACTGCGTGAATGAGCCGATCTGTGCTGCAAATACCATCCAGAATTATATGCATAAATATGGCCAGGATTGCAATGGAGATGAACGCGTCGATTGCTTGGACTATGGTGCACTGCATAAGCTGGGAAATCTCAATTGCCAGGGTGAGATGCCGTACACTTTTGCAAGGATGTTCAATAAATGCCTGAAAGTAAAAGAGCGACAGGCAAAGGCAAAGGATATGTCAGAGATGTAACTAAATAACTTGTCTTTATTTGGTTGGGAATGTTTTCGAAAATAATTAATAATACACATTGCTTATGTTTGCGTTTTGAACAGTTTCCAATATAGGTATAGAATCTATAGAATCTATAGTTATTGTACAATACATAGTATATATATATATATATAGTTAAGTAGAATGTATAGATTGGTATATGAAAACTACTTTAGAATTTTTTTCAACAATTTAACACGTTTCAAATTGTCAACGTTCACTAAATACATTTTATTGGATTCAAAGAGTTCTTAAGTACATAAGTATATATCCCGATTTTATTTGTTATTGCTGCTCCCATTGACTATAGCTTTTGGTTTGTTCTATCTGAATTGTTTTGGTATTAAAATCTATTAGGCATATAGGTTAACATTTTGAATGAAATGATTTTTATCTCAGTTTGTATAACTTGAACCTTAAGTTTAGAATTCTGTTTAATTTGTTAGTATTTGTAATAAACAATTGTTTCGAACAACCTTTTAAATTATGAGACAGATGAGTTAGTTCAGGCTTGATGATTACAATAAATTAAAAAAATAATTTAATACAATTTCTTTAACTTTTTAACATGCTCTGTTTCTAAGGCAGAGTCATAAAAGTTGACAATTTTTAATAAACAAAAAAAACCATTAACTAATAAAATAAATAAAAACAAAATCAAAAAATTTGTTCTTTAAATTTGTTGCACTAAAAAACAATTTTTTGTGTATTTATTATGTTTTGGTGTTGAGTAGAAAATTAATTTATTAATATTCATACGGCTAAATTAAATAAGTATATCCTATAAATACAATCAAGCTCGTTACATGTGGTGTGTATGGAGTGTGTGTGTGTGATTATGACTATATGTCTGATATAATACATATGCTTTTAGTTTAAACATTAACTTTTCTTGTTCATTAACTTTATTTCTTATTATTGCCATCATTTGCCAATAATAGCTCCTTGGCCTCCTTCTTGCCCCGCTTTTTTTCCTCTTTCGCATGCAATTTGGCCAGACGCTCCTCCTCCTTGGCTATTCGCTTCTCCTCCTGCAAAATGAAATATATACAAAATGTGCATTAATTTTTTAATATACCATTAAATCTATAGAAACTTTTTAAAATTGTGTCTTAATTAAGGTTTTGTGAGAATATTAAGCTTGTAGGTGCCCCATTAATGCATTTTCCTAACTTAAGATGAATGGAAAATTTTATTTTTGGAAAAAATTGCAAAGATTGCTATAATATAATATAAATTATTATATAAATTATATTATAATAAAGTGGAAGTTCCGAAATTAGAAACACTTTGTTGGTAGGGTAATTCTAATTTTTGGACTTTTTTTTTGTATATAAATAAAAAAATTTGAGTTTTTTTTTTCATTTTTTTTCTTTCAATTCAGTACATATTCATTATTTTAATTTTAATATATGTACACATTAAATCAAAAATAAATGAAATGAAATGAATGAAAACCAAACATATAGATTCACTTTAATAACATTAAATTTATTTTCCAGTTAAAAATATAAAAATTTATATGTTATTACGTTAAAACTTAAAAAAAAATATATATTATACAAAACCTTATTCTAATTTCTGAAAATTCAAATTACTGAAGATTCACACTATTAATCGTCGACTGTATTTATTATATTTGTTAATATAAATAGGATTTTCCTTTTACCGATCATTAGTTTAAATCCAAGGGAATTTATTAAATTTTTCACTTAAAATTTTGGTTACTAAAAAATGTGATTTGCACATTAAAAATATTCAGTAAGAAATTTTATATATTTCTTGTTAAACTTAGTAACCAGCTTATAGGATATTTTGGCTGGCGAAAAAGATATTTAACAGTCTAATTGTAAGCATAAACAATTTTTAAAAATATATTAAATAAATTTTTATACTAGATCTAAAATGAAATTAATTTTTTTTAAAAAGCTTTCTAATTTTAATTTGGACACTCAGAATTTTAAGTAATAAATTTTATATTTTTTTGTAAGACTTAGTAAGCAGCTAGCAGGGTATTAAGTTTGGCGAATAGGATATTTATCAGTTTAATTGAGAGCATAAAATTTTCTTAAAAAAAATATAATTTTTAAACTAGCTCCCAAAAGGAGCAATTTCTTTGAATTTTTTCTTTCCTTTTTTAATTAGCTACTCTTTAAGTATTAAGTAAGTATTAAGTATGTCTTTATTCAAGTAAAAATTTTTAAATGTGCTTAATTAGCATCTTCTAGTCTAATAACTATGTCGGCTACAAAACTTTAGCTAGTTCATACATAAAACATGCAATAAATAGACTGCTTAAAAAAGTGCAACAAATGCAAAAAAAACAAAAAAAAAAGAACATTGTGAATTATGAGCTGCTTTTTGGCAGTATTACCCAAATGCCCGAGCCACCCCCTGACCCAAACTTTTGAGGGGTAGTACAATATATGCCGGAGAACACAAAGGACGCGCTCGACCCACGTTTAATGAAAAAGTTTTGCAGGCAGCAGCGGAAGCAAACGAGGCCAATTACAAACAATGCGAACGGGGCGCCACGGCGTGTGGCGCCCCCTGTTAGCAAAACAATAATGGAGAGCATGCCCCACAATATGACTGTATTGAACGTAAGATGAAGGGTAAGAGAGATGGTGAGAGACAGAGAGGGAGAGTGAGAGAGAGAAAAAGTAAGAGTCACCTTTCTGGCTTCCTTTTCAGCCTTCATCTTGAGCTTCTCCTCCTTCTTTTTGCGCTCCATGGTTTCGTTCTTCTTGTTGTCAGATTTCTCCTCTGCAAAATTGTCGAGCGGAACTTAATTAATTTATCGCATCCCTGGCGCCATCAGTTATCGAGATCTGAGAACTTACTGTGATTGCTGCTGCCGTTGCCGTTGCCACTGCCGCTGCCGCTGTTGTTCGAGAAGAGCGGAAAACTGCGACTGGAAGCGCTCGAGTGTGGCTTACAGTTGCCCCCAATTGTGGCAACGCCTGTCGAGCTGCCAACTGTGCCTGCTAACGCGGCCTTGGAGGCGGCGCTGTTGCTGCCCCCTAATGAGGCACTTCGGCCGACTTGTGCCTTGCCGGTTGGCGGCACAGCGGCATTAGGGGGCTTCTTGTCCTTGGGCATCACATAGGCATTCTTGGGCAGCGAGTTCTTTGAGGTGAGCGGACAAATCTTGGCGCCACCAGCTTTTAGTGGCGGCGGTGCCAGCTGTATATTCATCGGACTGTGGCGACGTGGCGGAGGCGGTGATGCTGATTCCCGCAGCAGTGGTGCCAGCTCATGGCCGCTGGACTTCGTATACGAAGCATAACTGGAATTAAATTGGAAGGATTAGTAAGCGGAAGTGTTGCTAGAACTAGAACCCACCGAAAACGCGGATTGCTGACATGCACCGGCGAGGGATGTGGCACTTTGGCAGGACTGCGAAATTCCTTGATGGGTGGCAGTCGATTCTGGAGGTCGAGCATGCGGCTCTTCACATGCCGACGCCCTGGATAGGTGTGTATGGGCGTGGGTGTCATGGTGCCGCCGCTGCTGCTGCTGGATGAGGATGTGGAGGCGGAATTGTTTAACGTATGCAGCGGCTTGCGAGGCACAGCGCCAGAGCAGCCACTGGGACAGCCACCATGATGCGAGTGATGTGTGCCATTGTCACGTGGCGAGAGCGAGCCAACGCTGGCCGAAGAACAGGAGGAGGAGCCCGAGGGCGAGATCACCTGATGCTGATGTTGATGATTATGATGATGATGATGATGATGTGAATTGGGTGATGGCGGCGCCAAATGATTGGCACTGGCAGCTGCAGCTGTTGCCGCCGCTGGCGAGGCTGGCGAGCAGGGACCACTGCTCGATATGGAAGACGTCTTGGAATAATGTGAGTAGCCCGATAGAGTGGAGCCCGCCGAGCCCGTCGAGCTCATCGAGTACAGGCTATCCGATTGCGATACACGTCCATGAGCTCCACGTGTCGCCGCATAGTGATGTCGAGCACCTGCAGCCGTATGCAATGTGGGCTGATGGAAGGCATGGTGTCCGCTGTGCGCATCAGTCATGGAATAGGAGCTGGCCGAGGCAACCACGCCGCCGGCGTGCACGCCCGCTGAGGCCCAGCTTTTGGCACCCATTGAATAACTGCTGGCCGACTCCTGTATACGCCAGCTGCCGGATGACGAAGTCAATCTGTTAACTCGCGCTCGGCAGATCACACAGCGCAGTGGCAACAGTCTTTGTGCCACGGCACTTTGTATGGTCTTCACAAAGCAGCGACGGCAGACGACTCGGTGGCCACAAGGCGAAGTCTGCATGGTGGCGCGCGCATTTATACAGATGACGCACTCGTCCTCTTGCGATGTTGGCGGATCCGGTTCACTCTCCTCCTCCAGTTTGCTCAGCAGCTTGTCCTGAAAGAGAAAGAGTTGGTTAAAAAAATATTTCTCATACCGAATATTTTTGACCGCAGCCTAAAAGTATGCTACAAATATTAATGTCATACTTTCGTAGAAAATTAAATTTTAATGAGAAAAACTTTAAATAACTTTAGTTAATATTTTTACTATTATATATAGTGTATATATAACCACAATTGATCAACATTGAACTACACTAACTAACAAAAATAAAACAAACTAGGTTTCATTATGAAAAACTATATTTTTTATTGGTTTTGTTCATTTATTTTTGCAAAATTTAATTTTGAAATATTAGCATTTGACACTTAATTATTAAAATTATGTTTATATATATATTTGTCAACATTTTACGGTTGTCAAGCAGTAAATGATCTGATCAAGGACACAACCGGAAACCGTTAGACAGCCCCATAAAAATCATAACATTAAAGGCAATAAAAATGGATTTCTCAAAATGGTAAATAAACTAAATAATTAATGCAATCTACGCACATTGGCTAACTGTATTTATACGATATGTAAATTTGATACGAATTGATATGTTTGTTTGTTTTTTTTGCGCACGATTTGTTTTGTCAACTTTAGTATATTGCTAATTAACTGAACAGTTCGATATTCAAATTTGCCAATGGCGCAGTGTTTGGCAGTTGGTAGACGCCATTCAAAAGGTCAGTTTGGTTATTTGAATATTAGCTTTGTCTTTTAACCGGGGTGGGTGTGCGACCTCAGGCTATTATGAATTTATAAATAGTATATTTAATACCTATGGAATTATTAAAAAATTGCATTGTTGACATTTTTTTGTAGCCGGTTTTTGTGGCTTTGCTTTTCATTAATATTGTGATTCAGCAATTTTTTTATTATTAATTTTATTATATTTTGAATTGATTGTTTATGACTTTAAAGGTTTATTAATTATATATATATATAACTGTTGGTTTATTTTTAGCACACTCATTGTGAGCTTACTGTAAATACTTAACAATAAACAATTGCATTTTTATTGCTGAGCAATGTACCCTTAAGAGCATCCATCCATTTTCAAGGCATGAGGAAGTCATAAAAGAATGTGCAATGATTGAAACTAAAGTTGTTCGACGGGTTATTGAAATGCCACAGTGGCCTAGGCAGAGAGGGGTTTTAAAAGTATTTATTTAAATATTTAATATTGTTGGTTAAAATGGTTTAAAACGGCGTTTGCAGAGAGGGGTTTAGAAATTTTTTTTTTTTTTAATATTGTTGGTTGAAATGGTTTAAAATGGAGTACGCAGAAAGGGGTTTTAAAACTATTTAATTAAATTTTAATAATGGTTAAAATGAGCAAATTTTATTTATAAATATTTAATTTCGCTTATAGAAGAAGCTAGCAGAATTATTTAATTTGATTCGAGATATTGAAAGCATTTATTATACTCTAAGCTGTGTTTAGTATATTATTGAGTTATTATATTATTGTATATCATTTTATATTAAATTATTTTAAAATTTATGAACCTGGCAATTAGCATTAACCAAAAACAGAACGTGTAAATAATTAATTGATTTTGATTTCTAGTAATAAAATTACGTTGCAAACTATATTTTAAATAAATACAAACAGCATATTTTAATTAAACATATTTGTACTTCAATTAAGGAACTAATTGTTTCAGTATTAAACACCATTTTGAAGGACATTCTTATATTAATTAATAATTGTGAAATCAAATCAAAAGCATAAGCTGCAAATACAATTAAAATAATCTCGGAATTGCTGGTCATTGTGAGAATATTACAACATGATAATTCAGTTTAATTTAAAAAAAATTTAAATTATTCAATTCATGGCGTTAAAAGCAATTTAAAAAATGGTAACAAGCATATTCAGTATTTACAGTATTTGTAAGGTGGGAATGGAACTTCACCTTGAGTCTTACCCCCCTTGCGTGCGCCGCTGTTTAGCCAAATGCAGTTTATAGCTTGGCTAATGGACTAGAACTTGGCTAGAACGGGCCTTGCACTTGACGACTTTCATGGCCAAATATGTTTTGTGGTTTTGTATAAAACTCAAGGTGGCAAATACAACATACTTAAACAAGAATTGCAATTGCCAATTAGCTTTAAATTTACTGCATAATCAATGCAAAAAAAAAACCGTCTAAACACTCCGTACTCTCTGAATGCCAAACTGCAGTTTTGTGGCTGTCAAAAGCAATTTTCAAAGGCATTTATTTGTAGACTGCGCATCATAACCTGGCCCTGACTACTGGTCTTCATAGCAGAGATTTAAATTAATTCTATGCATAAATCAAAACAACAATATTAGCTTTATAGCCACTAAATTGCACGCCCGCAACTTGAGCAAAATATTTTCAGATGATTAATGCTCTTAAAATGCAAAACTCAGCGACTTACTAATTGACCCGCAACAAAAGAAGAGAAGGCGCGCCGAACTGAGGATGGTCAGAACCGCTTTAAATATTGAAGTATTTATTATTGTTGTTATTTTGTTGTTGTTGTTGTTGTTGCCAACGGTCAACGAAAGGCGATAAACATCATCAGAGTCGGAGACTGAGAGTAGTATATATATATATATTTATATGTATATTATTGGCATAATGAAACCAAAAGTCAGCACTCGGTCAAGGTGAGCCGCAGCTGGAAGTTATACACCGGAGAAAATAAACAAATATTTATGCGAAATCAAATTGTTATTTTTTTTTGTTAATATTAAAATTCTTAAGTTATATAAATAAAAAAAAAGTTTTTATAATGTTTTACACCTTTTTTTTATCTGTGGTTGGTTAATATTAAAATTCTTAAGATATATAAAAAGTTTTTATATTATGTTCCTCATTTTATGTGCAATCATTAATATATAAATGTCTATATTAAAAAACTTTGGCATTTATTGGTTTTCTTTTTACTTTTAATGTTTGTCATGTCCTTGAACTGTTTATATCCTTTTTAACTATTTATTTTATTGATGTATTAACCACAACTTCTGTAGACAGTAGTTAATTTAAATGTTTCGGTTCAGAATTATTTTGCAAATTTATTATTATTATTTTATTATATTATTATATATATTATATTATATTGTATTATATTATGTTATTATTATTCTGGCTCCTGAAAGTTGATTAATATTGGAGAAATTATTATAAATAGTATTTAATATATAGTTTAGTATTAGTATTAGTATTAGTATTAGTATTAGTATTGGAATTTCAATATTTGATTTTTTACTTAAGAAGCCAATTATCTTTTTTAAATATATATTGTATAATTAAATGCCTTTTAGACTGAGTAGAAAACCTGTTTCTGGATTGTGTTCTTTTTTATGTATAATTTTTTAATCTCTCCTGATTATTCTTTTTTTTTTAAATTTAATTTGACGAATAAAAGTAGGCTTAGAAATATAAAATTGGCTTGTAAAAAACTAAGATATATTAATTTTTAATTCGGTTTGCTTAAAAAGTGTCTAGAAAAAATAGAATAATTATCACAACTTAGAAATTTCAATTTGATTTTAAAACGGCAATGCAACATTAAAAAGATCATTTAAATATCTGAACAATTATGCTTAGGATTTAATTAAATTTAATTAAACAGCAATACACATTATTATTTAATAAAGTACACGACAAATATTGTTACAACTCTTCAATGATTTTCAAAATGATTTTAAATTAATAAAAATCATATTTAAAAAAATCATATTTTAAATCGATAAAAATTATATTTAAATACGCATAAAGCTAATAAATATCTAACATTTAGCTAACATATTAAGTGCATACACCTTACAAGCTTAAGATTCTCTGACAATATTTATGACATTCTCAATTTTAAATTAATATCCAGTAGCTCACAGATTCTATTGAGTTGATGCACAATTTATTCAAATTTTTTTTTTTTAATTTTTCTGCAGTTTTTTTTAGTTACAAATAATACCGTGATTTTTGCAAGTGTAATATGTAATCACTGCACAGAATTCTTGTCGTGATGCGTTCCCAGCAACAATGACAGCTTAACTAAAGCCTGTTTTAATCTTGCTGCTGAACTTTAACCCGATAATGACTCAGTTCTTAAGTGCATCCCCCTCTGGCCCACCCAAGTCGATCAAGCTCAACGCGATCTTTGTGCTTAATTTGTATGCTTTGGAGGCGACAAGCGTGCGACATCAGGAAATTAAAAAACAATTTTACGACTTTTTCTATTTGTGGGTGTTGAATCGTAATCGCGATTACCTAATCTAAATATTTGGCACCAGCTGAAAATTGCGACGATCAAGTTCGTTGCCGGAGTCTTTTGTTTTGCCATAGGGCCGACGTTCAAAACTGATTTATCAGACAGAGAACAGACAAGCCGACAAGTTAACAACAACTCAACAACTTCTAGACAATATTTCCAGGCAGCATGCGGCTCGAGCTCTACGCTCAGTTCGTCTACGGAACTCGGCCAGAATAGAGCGTGTTGTCGGTGTTGCCAAAAAGTTAATGAAAGGCGGCAACTGAATTCGAGTGTTTTGAGTTTTGTGTATTTTATTGTAGTCGCACCCAAAGTCGCTTCGAATGCGGAAGCGGCTATCAAAATTTTAAAATCAAATAGTTTTTAAAGTGTGAAATTTGCCTACGATTGAAGTTCATTGAACGCCAATGCTAGCTGGCCCTGCTGATAAAATTATATCACCTATATATATTAAAAAATATATATTTTATAAATAATTTTGTTTATTTTGCAATGGTTTTGCCAACGGCTTCAACATTGTGCAATGTTTTTACATTTCTGCTGGGTAAGTTTATGGGTTTTCTATAACTTTAACTAAACCCCGCTTATTAGCACCCAGTGCTTTATTTAATATTTTAACTCTTACTGTCAGCGTACAATATATTTACTAAAGTTTTTAGTCAGTAATTTGCTTATAAGTTCAAGGCGGTGTGGGTTGTAAATAATATATCTACGCATATGTACTCATACTTAGTTATATGTACATGTATGTATAGATAAGATTGTAGTATTTGATGGTCACAAGTGCCAATTGTTGACATTTGATGCATGAATTACTTTGGGTTAGGCCAGACAATTTACTTGACGGTTTACTGAGCCGTAAAAGAAGGTCGTAATGCCAGTGGACAGCTGATGTACAATGGAGCATCTGATCGGTATTAAATTATAAAAATAATCAAGGTCTTTCTACTTAGTTGCATGCGTTTTTCGATTGCACATAAACAATGAAATATTGTTGCAAAACTTCAGCATGTTTATAAAAAAAATTAAGGTTGAAATTTATTAAAATTGCGAGCTGATAAATATTATTTATATAAAAACAATTTATATAAAAACATATTAAGAACTTTGCCACAGTGGACGCTTAAAAATTCGAACCTTCTGTGATAAGAATCTCCAGAAATTTGAATAAAGATTTTTAATAAATTTTTTCAGTTTTTTACTGAATACATATGGATTAAAAATTTTTAACTCAAAAAAAAAAAATTATATTAATTGAAATGCAAAAATAATGTAGAAAATATATCAAATATTATACGCCTTAAATTAAGAAAAAAAAATTTTGTTGTAGAAATTTATAGATATTTGAATTAGGGTTTGTAATAAATTTTTTTAATTTTTTTCTCAATTCATATCTATTTTTCATATTTAACTAGAAAAATATATTTTACGTAATTTAAGGTTATCTTTATGTTTTATTTTGTTGCAACTATTTTTGATTTAATGCAAATACAAAAGAAGTTCAAAAGTTTAGTTGAAACTGTCTATAGAAAATGTTAAATGAAAAAAAAGTAGAAAATATGGATGAAGCTCCTCAAATGTTGTGCGCCTTAAATTGAAAAAAAAAAAGCTTCAGTAATAAGAATTTCCAGATATTTTAATTAGGGTTTCTAATACATTTTTTTAAATCAGTTTTATATTGAATACATATCGAAATTGTATATATTTAACTGGAAACTATATTATATATTTTTTTAAAATATTATTTTTAATTTTGTGTTCTTGCACCTATTTTAATTTAATGGATACATACAATTGTTAATTAAAAAACAACTAAAAATATTTTCAAATATTTTATATAGTATTTTTAATTTTTCTTTGCTGCACTTATTTTTGATGTCTTGTATGCATATATTTTTAATTAAAAAAACCACTAATAATATAAATTGCACTGGATTGTTTCTTGTTTTTTTTTTTTAATTTAATAACTTTAACTAATGCAAGAGTTTTATTGTCGCTTTTTGAAGTAAATTTTACTATATATTTTTATATTTATATAAAAAAAAAGTCAAAAAATATTTCCGAAATTAGAATTACCTTAATAAGAAACTGTTTCTAATTTGTTAGCTTTCATTCATATAATTTACTCTGTTTTCTTGGCGAGTTTTTAAGATACATTATTAAAAAATTGGAAACTTTTGTAATAATCATATATATCCTACATTTGTATGTTTTGTACTGAATTGCGATTGAGAAAAGAGGCGGAAGAAATAATTTTTGATATTTTATTTGACATGACAACAAATTAAAAATGTCAAAAAAAAGAAAAAAAAAAAATAAATAAAATAAAATAAATAATAAAAATAAATTATAATTAGTGCACAGCCAGTTAACGTATTCCCTTTAAAATTGGGGTATATCAATCATGAAGATTTATCCATGCAAAACCAAAATGTATATATTATTTTAAAGTATTGTCAAGTTTCCGAAAAAATACCCCTTAAAATAACTATGCACAAAAATATATAACCCGACTTTAACTGTTGTGAATCACCCTATTTCCTATTTGCTGTGTTGCCAAAGCTCATAATTTATATTAATAAACAAGCTCGTTACTTTTAATACAATATTAACTCAATATTAAAAAACCATTAGTTTTTTATGCTTTTAATTAATCAGCAGCTCATTGTGCTTCCCGCACATAAACTGACAAACGTAAATTTATTAACTGAAATCACTTTTAGCCTACTGCTCTACACAGTTCTTAACTGAATAAAAAATCCCCTTAAATTAACTAAAGTTTTATAACATCTGCTCATTACTTGGCCCATTAAAATGAGTTCATTTTTATGATACGCTTCAATGTCAACCAGTTAAGAATATATCTTATCTAGAACACTTTAAACAGTTCCGAGCACTCACAAATGTTCAGATACAAATCTGTCAAACAACAATGCGATTATTCATTTACAACAACTTGAAAACTAACAGACATGGGTATGCTAATTAGCTCTGACAGTCAAAAAAACAAAAAAAATACAATAATTAAATAAAAAAATAAAATATAAATAAAATTAAGTAAAATGTTCGCAAACGTGGAAGCGAAGCAAATGAGAATAAAACAAAACAAAACCCAACAAAGAAACTGAGCAACAACAATAAAAATACGACAAGTACAACAAACATTTTGCCATATATAATTATAATATATACATAAGGCACAAGCTCTTCCGCTCTAGAAATGAATTTACATAAGTAGATAAAACATATTCACACTATATACATAAATTTGTGACGAAACTGCGAAACGGAAAGTGTTGAATAGTCGCAAAACTGCAAATGAATTTGACCTTCACGAAGGTCAGGATTAACATCGCATTTTTTTATTTTGTCGCTTCCATTTGGCATCTAATCAAAATCGTATCAAAATTCAAAATCATCGCCAAATTTGTGTAGCAAAACAAAAACGTAAAAAAATTTCCAATAGCAAAATCAAGCGGCGACGTCGACTGAGACAGCGTGACAGCGACGTCATTGACATTGCATTGTTGACCCAGTGCCACGCCCCTATTACAACGCCTCATTGAACATATTGGTTGTGATAAAAACTTGTCAGAAACTTGTTTTGCAGCAGCTCGAAGGGTATATTGCCTTTAACTAGCCATTGGTAACATACAGAATGTAAGAAACAAATTTTTAATAATACTAAGAAAGTAAGATTGCCTTAGTCGAGTAAAAAATTAAATTTGAAATAATATTAATTTTAATTTTATATATTAAAAACAAAATTGCAGGAGTTTCTTATCTTTATATTTTAAAATGTATTCTATGCTTAAATTATTAATACCACACATTTTTTAATACTAAAGTAAGAGTGCTTTAGTCAAGTATATCCTATTACGAAACTAGCCTAAAATTTAAATTAAATTTAATTTAAAATTATATTGTTTTCAATTTTATATTTTATAAACTAATTGCCGTAGTTTCCTATCTTTATATTTTAAAATCTAATTCTTATCTTAAGTAATAATTTACCTAAAAACTATGATCAAAAATAATAAGCTCCACCTTGTGACACAAAATAAAATTATAATAAACAAATAAATTAATTAATTAAATCGCTATTTGACCTAAATAACATATTTAATATACTACATGTAGGTATTTTTTTTTACTAAATTTATTGAAGTATAAATAAAGTATATAAATATAATAACCTAACCCTATTGATTTGTTTTATTTTTTTAATATATATTATATGAATATTGAAAATAGGAGTTATTTTATGTTTTTTTAATTAAAGTTTAAATTTAATTATTATTTCTTATTAAGCTAAAAAATAAGAGAAATTTTTTTATTTTTTAAAATATTTTTTTTTAATACTTAAATATTTTAATAAATATTATATTTTATCAAGCCGAAGGCCTCAGCAGTGCTTTAGTTAAGTTAAGTTAGAGTTAATTTCAATTATATCTAACTTAAATATAAATAAATAAATTTTTATTTTATTATTATTGTTTTCAATTTTGTAGCGAAATATTTTTTTTGGCTATAGTTTATCATTTAATGATTTGGCATTGATTTGTTTAATTATACCTATTTTCTCGAGCTACTGTTGAAAGTTATAATTTAGGGCAAACTTAAGGCAAAATACTAATATTTTACACATTATAGCATCATTATGAAATTTATAATTAAATGTTGTTAACAGTATTTTTGTGGAATTTATAATAAAATGTTGTCAACAATATTTTTTAAAATTTGCATTATTAATTATATTAAACCAATTTTTATTATAATGTTTTTCTTTTTTTTAGGTTTATTTATTTAGGTATTTATAATTAATTTGTGGAGTTTAAAATTAAATATTGTTAACAATATTTTTTCTATTATTAATTATATTAATCCTATTTTTATAATAATGTTCTGTTTTTCTTAGGTTTATTTATTTAGGTATTTTTAATTAGTCTATTACACATTTTTTTTTATATTTTAAAAATAATTTAATTTTTCGATTTTTAGAATTTAATTTTTTGTTTTATAGATATAAGAGTATGGATGTTTCGGTTTTTTTTATTTGATTAGTTTGCTGCGCATATAACATATGTATATATATGTATATGTTTAGTAATTATGTTTGTTGTATGCGTCACGTGCTGCTGTTGTTGTTGTTGTTAGTTTTGGCCATTGTAATTGTTGTTGTATTTTCATTTTTTTTTATGCTAGTAGCCCGTAGCTATAGCTCACTATAATATTGTACGGGAAAGATTCAAGTTCACGGCTTAGTTGAGCGTGGCTACGCTTGGTTGATTTCATTGTAGCCAAGTTTATTGTCGCTGCCTTTGTTGGCTTTTTATGCAACTTGTTGGCTAGTTAACAATTCAATTAGCTGATTTTTAAATAATTGCAGGCATTTTAGCATTAGTTAATTGCAAATGTGATAACAACATTATATTGTTTTTTTTAAATATTTTTTTTTTGATTTATTGCAGCCGGATCTCCAATTTTTTACAGTGCCGCACCGCGTGGCAGCTGCAGCAGCTGCTGTGCAATACGCGAGCGAGAAGATGTCAGGTTTCTGCTGTACACCAGGTGAGCTTCTAGATTCTAGCTGGCAGCTCATGAATATTCAAAGTTCATTTGGATAACTTGCAGGAAAAACCGCAACGCGGCACAGCAATTGCAATTGAGCGACGATGTGCGGTTGGCGCGAAGCAATTTCAATTTCAATTACCCGTTGGCCATCTATCTGCACGGCTTCTCCGAGTCGGCCACCGGAGACCAGCAGAGCAGCCAGCAGCTAAAGGATGGTAAGAATGTACATCATCAGAAATTGTCAACATAGATACTCATCAGGAGTTTGCCTTGCAGCCTTCCTGCGACGTGGCAACTACAATGTGATACTTGTCGACTGGAGTGCCATGGTGACAGTTCCTTGGTACTCAAATGCTGTTGAGAATTTGCCCGTTACGGCACGATATTTGGCCAGGTTCCTGCGCTATCTGGTGTCCAGTGGCTATGCCGTAAAGCATATTCATCTAATTGGTTTTAGCTTGGGCGCCGAGGTAGCTGGCTTTGCGGGCAAACAGCTGCAGGAATGGGGCATCAAGCTGACAAGGATTACGGCCTTGGATCCTGCATTGCCGCTTTTTGAGGGCAACAGCTCTAATCGACGGCTGAGTCCAAGTGATGCGCGCTTTGTGGATGTTATACACACGGATGGCGGCATTCTGGGCAATCCCACGGCCATGGGCCATGCAGATTTCTATCCCAATGGCGGGCGTCCATTGCAGCCAGGATGTGCGCGTCAGGAAATTGCCAATAATCGTTGGCTGGGCATAATTAGTGAGTGATTGAATGACCGATTTACAAAATTTGTAGCTCTAACAATTGATTGTTGTATTCAATGGCCACAGTTGGCTGCAGCCATCAACGCGCCTGGGAGTATTTTGTGGAGAGTATACGGCAACCTTTGGCCTTTCCCACCGAGCGCTGCGAACGCTCGCCAAACTTTGGCAATTGTCGGAATGGGAATGGACGTGCCTACATGGGCTACGGCGCCGATTCGAGGTAAACAATCAAATCGATATATATATACATAGTCCCAGAACGATACACATTATTTTTGCTATTGGTTTTAACCACTTGACAGACTGCGCGGCAAGTTCTATCTGGAGACCAACGATGCCAAACCATTTGGCAGGCACATACCAAGCTCAGTCCCTCTCTTGCCCATATCCTACAAAATGCCAGCGAATGCCACAAGGGAGTTGGCCAGACAGAGGGAGAGGGTGCAGGAGCGGGATGAGGATGACAACAATACATTGAGCAACAACATTGACAACATCGCATTGACGTGATAAAATGTCCAGTGTCCAGACAGGCAACAGTTTCCCTCGTCCTTGCTGTTATCCTGCCCAGCCCTGATGAGCCGCCCTCTTAACACGAGATTTATGTAAGCTGCGTGATTTTGACGCACATTTTAGTTTTAGTTTATAGTTTATGTTAGTTGTTGTAAGTTGTTTTGTGATCTTTCTTATAAGTATTCTTAGCACGTAAGTTGCATTTCGCTTGTCTGAGCGCCTTTAAAAGAAAATGTTCTTAACTAAGTGGCAAGTTGTTTTAATATATAAAATAAAATAGTTTGTGTTTAAATTTTCACTTTTCACTATAGCAGAGTGATTTCAATTTTATTTTATCACTAATAATGGCATTTAGTTTATTTTATAGTTTAATTGTGTTTAATTGAAGCTTAAGAAATGACACTAAGGTTTTCCTAAATAAGTTTTCAAATTGAGAAATACATTTTGAATGTAAAATAATATTTAATAATATTGAAAAAGTTTCGCTCTTGTAAAAAAAAATAATTGCTTATGAATTGACCGTAATAAATATATTATATGTACACATATATCTCATAAATATTTTTTAAAATTTTACGTATTTTTTGTTAGCCTACTTGTGGTTTATATTCCTATTTTTAATTGAGAAATATATTTTGTAAATTTTGTAAATATAATATATAAAATATTTTTATTATATTTTCTAATATAAATATTGCGTCCTTACTTTTATCATAACTATAATTTAGATGAACAAAGTATTTTTTAAAATTAGCAAGGTTTTTTTTTTTTTTTCGGTTTTTTTTATAAATAACAATTCATTTTATTTAAAATAATGTAAAAATCTGCTGTTCGACAAATCGAACAATGGCCTTAAATGGGTTAAAAAAAAATGTAAAAAATATAAACTTAATTTTATTTGATAGATTTATTGAAAATGTGAAAATTAAGTGAACATTTCAGGGTAGCAATAAACAAGCATATTTCATATTCAATCGATTGCAAAACTATTAGCAACATTTATCAACATTTTTAGAGCTGCTGCCTGGGGCAACTATAAAAATATAAATTCCAAAAAAAAAACTTGCAACTGCAGCTTCCCCTCTTGGCTGCCTGCAACTGGCTGACCTAGAAACTTTTTTACAAAATTCACAAATCATTGGCTGCAGCACTAAAATGGAGCAGATTATGTTTACCTAAGCATAAATATGCAGGCTGCAAATGTTGCTAACTGCTACAGTAACTGCATATGTTGTTGCAACTGCCACAGCAACTGTTAAGTGGCACTGCAGTAAAGCTGTCACGTGCTGCTTGCGTCGTTCGATGTTTGCAAATCTGCAACGAAGCATTTTCGAGGCAAAAGCTAGCTTTCTCATTAATAATGCAACACACATCACTGACACACACACTCAAACACACACACACACCAAGTTACTCCAATACACACCTGGGAACAAGTTGGCTGCACTTCTTCTTCCTTCCGGCAGGCAACACCCCACCCCTTGCCCCATTCACAACTCGCTGCGGCTTCCGCTCGTTAAGCGTTGGCCTATGAAATGAGTTGAAAATCGGTCGCCGCCGCAGCTCATTGCACATTATGGCCAACATCCTGCCGGTTGGCATATGCTTATTATACACTGTCCTCGAAAAAGAGTCTATAAGTTATGTGCCATGTTTTTTCTCGGTCGTTTTTGACTTTTTTAAAGCTAGAGTTTAAATTTTCAATAAAGTCCCAAGATCAAGCAGCTGCTTCACCCTCATCGGGTGTCTGTAGCGAAATTTATAATATGCTAAAACTTTCTAAATTTTGCCATTGCAATTAAAAAAAAAACATAAAATATTTAAATTAATTTTCAGCTCCAAAAAAGACTTTCTAAAGTGCCATGCAGCTACTATATATTAGGCATTTAAATTTAATTTTAATTTAATAAATAAAAAGAATACAAGGCCATTAAAAAGCTAATTTTATAAAATCGTATTTAAAGTTAACTTTAAAATTAAAATCTGATTGTTTTCTTGGCGTTTTATAAGCTAGAGCTGCCAAGTTTGATAACAACTTAAAAAAATCCAATTCAATCAACTTTTGCTTAACAAATTTAACTTCAATAAATAGCCAAAGTTGTGCCAAACTAAAAATAGAGCATACAGCAGTCATTAACTAGCTCCTCCAACCTTTTTAACTGTGCTTTCTTATTATATTTAATTTTTGCCATAATTATAGGCAACTGCATTTTAAAGCGATCTGCAGGCTTTAGCCATATGCAATTTGCAGCCATTATACTTGACCTCGACACGGTCATATTATTTATTAATTACTTTTTAATTACGCCGGCAATTGCTTATAGTTTTTTTTTTTTTTATTTGGTTTGGGTGGCAAATAGACGAAAACTACGCCCAAATCTACTTAGTAAACAAATTGTTTCATTTTTTTTCTTGCTTTGTTGCAAATTTTTTGGTGTTTTCTTGGGACTGGCCAAATGTTGTTGTTAGGGCCTGAACAAATATTTTTGCTGTCTGCCCTTGGGGGCGTATACTTAATTTTTGATGTATATTTATATATTTTTTTTCTTTTTCCTGCTCCCTGCTGCTTTCTAAGGTTTCCCGTTGCGTCATTGTCGAAGCCCAAAGCACTTTGCATGTCTCATTTTGTTTTTTATTTTATATCCTGACCAAGGATATTAATACTTTGGCAGTCAATTTGAAGCGCCTTAGAAAATTATATTCGCACCTTATGAAATTGATACATTTTTTTTTATTAATTAATGTATTAAAAAATTTAGCAAAGAAGTCTTTTTAGTTATCAGGTTATAGCTCCATTGAGTTAAAATATTTATATATATATTGTAGCTGTTGATAATTTAAATTTTAGTGAAATTTTAATATAATATAATTAAAAAATAAAGTATTTTTTATAGATAAAATAAATTATGATTATCTTTTTTAATTTTATCACTGCTTAAATCCTACAGAACAAATATAAATTTAGTTTTTAAAAGAATATTTTGTATTGGGGTTTTAACTAGTGATTGAGAGCTTCCACATGATATAGATCAAGAAATTGTATTTTTTTTATTTTTCACTACTAAACCTTCCAAAATTACTGCAATTTCTAAAACTACAAGCCTAAATTCTCGTTAGGATATTTTTTATTCGGCAACCAGAAGTCAGGTTGATTTTTCTTTCATTTTATTTTTTTTGTAGTTTGGGTTTTTCGGCAACTAAATTAAATTACTTGGGGTACGTTTTGCCATGAGTCACGCCTAAAACTAAAACCTGTCTATGACGAGGGTCATGCGAATACTTAATAAAGCGTAGCTCAAATGAAAGGAATGCGTTTGTCCGCCTTAGAGTAGACTTTGAAAAATGCATTACAGCTGTGATTGTAAGCGTATAATGAACATAATTTGTTTATTAAGAAATCAAATTAATTTACACATTTGCAGCTTATGCCTAGAGTCCCTGAGTTGTCGTCAGTTCGTTCAGTTATTAGCCAACTGGCATATCAATTATATGCGGCAGTCCGACCACAGTTCAGCGCCTGTTAACTGGGCCAATTAAGTGTGTGAGTTGTGCTTTTGATTATCGTTTGGATTTACTATGGCCAACTGGCATGCCATGACCATGTCGCACATGACAATGGCTTATAAACAAGGCGTCGACACGTGCAAAATCGAAACGGGCTAAACAGGCAACGCAGCCCACACAGGACACGGCACACACACACAGGACACACACAGGACACGCGTGACTCATATGGTTGTCTAATGAGCTCTGTTGGGGCTGCTTTAAGGAAATGAAAGAGGCATTGTTGAGATCGAGCTGCCACTTTACAGACAGACGAATTGATTGATTGATGTTCAAATTGATTGTTGTCCTAGTAGCTTGTCGCAGCCTGGTATTTGCCATGTATCCATAACTTATTTATAGCTCAACTCTTATGAAATTTAATACAATTTTTATTTATTTTCTTTTTTTATTTAGGCTTATAAGTGTGTCAGACGTTTTGACACCTTACAATATGAGTTTGCATGTGCTCAGTCAGTCAGTCAGTCAGTCAGTTAACTTGCTTTTTTGGGGCAAATTCTGAAGTTTAAATTTCAAGTTAGGCACTCGACTCGACTATGGGCCAAAAATTAATTAAATCGATAAGGTTTTTGCTTTGTGTTACCATCGAGGCTTTTATGTGCACTCTGCATGCTAGCGGGAATGCAAAAAAAAGTAGACTTTGCTCTTAATATACCCTGTAATTGCAGCAACATTTATGTCAAGTCTAGCTATATTTTTATTTTATAAAAATAATCAAAATTAATCGGGAAAAAATAAATTTTTGCAGTTGCTTGGCTAAAAAATTAAAATTATATTTTATTTTATTTTTGTAATTTTTTTTAAACTCGTAAAAAGTCAACAAGTAAAATTGGTCTTCATCGTTGTTGCCACATATTTTAATTACAATTCAATCAATTTATCTATGTTCAATTAAAAGCTTTTATAAATAGCTACTGGGTATCAATCTTTTAATAGAACATTCTCTATTAGAATAGTTGTTGTTTAGACGTCTATTGCACTTTCCTTTGTATGTTGCCACCTGCAGAGGGAACAAGGACACAGGCAACAAACAATTTCATTAAGATATACATACTACAACGTTGGGGCATCTAGCTGCACGTGACTTGTGTTAGTGTGTGTGTCTGACTTTATTTGTTGCAACAATGTCATGAAAATTGCATTTATATCAGCGACGTTTACGTGTCAGTGAGTCTACACTTGAGTGTGTCTGCCTATGTGTGTGTGAGTGTGTGTATCTCATGTTGCCACTAAGTAAATTTATTGCATTTAATATGCTTTTCATGTCAGACATTTTATACATTTTTATAGCGATCAACGCGGCAACATGCTTATTACAGCAAAACAAGATGTTTTGATGGGAAATTCACATAGAAAATAACTATAAATAACGTCGGGGTGAGTGAGATGTATATAGATATATATATATAGATAAGTTTGTATTTCCTGTTAGGACTGTGCTAATTGTTGCACTCATTAAAATCAAATTAAATACAATAAAATCATAAAAAGAATACATGCTTGTGTGCACACACACACACAGCCTAATTGATGCTTGTAATGTGTAAGGATTCATTTTTATTGTCGCTGACAGTTACACTGACAGTGTTGTTATTAAACTGAAATAAATATTAAAATATGTGCAATGAAAATTTAAAAAAATTTATTTGGATTTACAAGATATATAGAAACATTTTAATATAATTTTATTATTGCTGCCAAGAGTTTTGGGCTTGAATTTTGTTCAGCATAAAAGATTGTAGAAAGTAATTTTAATTTATTTTAGCAATTCTCAAGATTTTTTTTGAGGGATAAAAGATATAATAGACCGAAAAACTTGTACTTTATGCCGAATCATAAGACAGAGAGTTTGAGTTATATCTTATAGTAGAAAACTGTTTACAATATTATGCCAAAAAGTTGTATAAAGTTGTTAAATAGCTAGAAGGTAAAATCAGATATACACTCAATTATTATTAAAGCGATTGCAATAAATTTCGAATTTCATTATTAACTTTAATAAATTAAATAAATCTTAAGGAAATTTATTTAACAAAAACAGGATAATTTAAACGTGAAGTGCATGTAATCTTTATAAATAAAACTTTTGTATACTATTCCAAATTTTCTAATTTTATTTAGATATTTATTATTCTCTTAGCAAACATTCTTACATGTTCTTAAAATAAATATATATTTAGAAGAGCTATAACTATTAAATAAATAATAGTTATATATTATTTTGAAGACATACTAAATATATTTCCAATTCTTTATTGAAATATATTAAAATATTACAAAAATGTTTAAATAAGGTTTAAAAACTCCTGGTTACCTAAAACCAAAAAAAAAAAATTAATACAAAAATATTTTTAAAAGAAAATATCTAAAATTTAGTAAATAAATTTTATGTTAGATATGAAGCAGTGTGCAACATTTGCTGCCACACGCTGTGGCTGCTATTTATCAATAAGCGAGCTGGCTAATTACAAACTTGGCCAGGCAGAGTGTGGCAACAGCAGAAACACAACAACAACAACAACAACAATATGGACAACAATGACTATAAGCCATGTGGCATAACACGTAGAGCGCAAAACTAAAGTGCAACCATACAAATTTGTGACAAAAGTGTCAAATTTGCCAACTAGACAGCACACACAACACACACACACACACAGCACACACACACACAACACACACTCACATAAACAGAGCCTCATCAGGCGTAATTATGGCTTTTAACACATACAACGAGAAAAGTGAAAAGTGGAAATTGCCGCTGCGATGCCATTTTAGTTCATTCATTGAAAAGCGGTTGACAGGGCCTCTCAGTTGGGGGCGATAGGGGGGTAAAAAGTAAATGATATACTAGTTAACTTAGTTAGCAGTTAGTGTGCTAAGTGAGTCAGCGATTTGTATACTTTAAAGTTGCAACAGGCTGGCAGGGGGAGGGGGGTTGCATGCCAGCATTACGATTCTCATATGCGGCCAAAAGCTCTGGCTTTTTGTAAATGTGCAGTTGCCGTATATTGAGAGCTGTGTGTGCCCCGGGGGGCTGGTGGGTGGTGCATGGTGCATACAGGCAGCGTGTTGAGCCGCAAAAGCAGCAAAGCTGAATGAGGACAGCCAGGGAGTAAGGTGGCATGTGGCAACATCTAGTCAATTTCAACAAGTTCAAAGTGCTCTTTTGTCAAATGAGTGCTACTATATGTATCCTATAAGGACTGTAACTCTCAGCGCATTAATGGCTTTTAAATGAGCTGCGAGGAGAGTAGCAAGAAAATATTGCATACTTTTTAGCGCAACTATAAATTGCAAGCGTTGGCGTTGCCACATTTAAAACAATTGTCGTCGCTGGCAGGATGGCAACTCCATTCATTGCATTTGGCATACAAACAATAAATTTAATTGAAATGCGGCCTTGAGCAAACGGGCAAGCAAAAGCATTTTTGTTATTTCAGCAAAAAAAAAACAAAAAAAAAACTTTGTACTGCCATTGTCCTGTATCCTGACAAAAAGAATGTGTATGTGTGTGTGTGTGTGTGTCTGTATGGGCGTAAATTTTGCGGGCGCATTTCCAATTTCGCGTCTTCCATTTCCGGCCATGCGACGGCGGCGTACATTGCAAAATTTATGACATTTTCTTTTATTTTGCGCTACGCTTTTAGTTTTGCGTAAAACTTTTTTGCGACCATTTTATATACCCTGTAAACTAGAGCTAACGGGCTTGAATATTTGTAGCAATTTGTGTATTATAATCCAGGGTGTGTTCTAGTTGAGCTTTATTAAATTTTGAAACAGTTTGAGCTATGTTGCGATACTGTCAATGTTACTTTAAACAAAAGCTGCAACTTTTGTGGCTTTAACTTTTTAGTAATGAAATGACAAGCCAACGGCATAATATACAGCTTCAGTTTAAAGTTTTAAAACAAAGCCAGGGAATGAAATAACTAAAAAGTTCCATATTATTGGAAAGTTTAAGAGTATTGGGAATCTCTAGAGCCCATTGAGCTCTATTAAAAGTTGGGATTACAAACGAAACTTTTAGCTTTAGTTTTTTAGCAATTTAACTAAAAAGTTTCAACATAAATTTTCAATTTATATATTTAACAAAATCTGATGATTCTTAAAAGACTTTTAAAACCTGTATATTTTTGACCTTTATTTGATTAACCTTGGAGTATATAAAATGTTTAAAAACTGCATTAGTGAACCCTGAAATATCTGATTTAGCCACAAAGGTGTGTTAAGGCAACTCACGCAAACCTTTTTGAATTGATTATTCACACATTACTAATCATGTTTCATACCATATCAGAAATGTTGCCTTGTCAAATCTCTGTGCTCTTCAAGCTCCATTTAATGGCGTCCAGTTCAGAGAACCCGCCAGGACTTACACTAAATGCTCCAATCAATGCAATTAAACTAAATGCTTCAGTAATAACACAAAAACAACAACAACAACTGCAGAACAATCGTATCTATATGGACATGAACGTGCTATACTTATATATATACGATATATAGTATATAATGGCCCAGACATCGCGTGAGCTTCGCTAATGTATTGCCACGCCCTGGCCAAGAGGGATTGTGGGAGGGGAGAGGACAATCCTTTTACTGCCATTTCGAGTGCTGCACGTGAGCAGCCCAGGAGCTGATTGCAGAAAAGAATTCAGCAACAGCACCATGGCAACAACAACAACAACTTAAACAATATAAACAACAACAACAATAACAATGGCAGCGACTTGAACTGAATGCGTAAAGTTTAATGCACTCTAATTGCAGGGGTAGAGGAGAGGGAAGTAGCTGGAAGGGACAGGGGCACGGAAGCGAGCAGACGACAAAGCAATTTGGACTGCGTCATCAAACAGACTCAAAAGTACACTGAGAGCAAAACAATGAGCAATCAATTAAGACAAGTGTGAAAATTATGAGTTTTTAAAATATATATTTACAATTAAATTAATTTTAAAGTTGAGTTTTTAAACAGTTAATGTTTAAATCAAATTGCAGCTACATATATTGGCTTAAACAAACTACGATTATTACGAGAGTATATATTAGAAATTTCATCATTTTTAATTATATTTAAAAGGTAGTTATATTTTTTACAATTTATAAAAATTAAATTCATCTTTTAATAATGTTTAAGGTAATTAAAACAGGTTAATTTTAAAAGAATCTTGTCAGCGTAACTCGATTTTGCAAATTTCAATTAAATTATCAATATTTGTTATATTTTATTTTAGATTAAATTCAACAACAATAGTTTGAATTTCCGTAATTTATAAAGAGCTAGTGCATCCGAAAAACATATTTTAAGGCACTAGCGATTTTCCCGAAAATTTTTCCAAAATTTTCTTTTCTAGAAAGCTTCTCCTGACAATTACAAACAACTTAAAAATAATTTCAGCCACGTCGGCCCATCCGGCTTAAATTTATGGATAACTATACATTTTTTGTTTATATTTTGCAATTCGGTTTATAAGGCCATTGTGCTTCATTTTTAATAAATGTTTTCAATTTATTAAAAATGTTATACCCATCAATAAATTTTGTACCTTGTTCAGGGAGAGAAAGGTAATATTTTCTGCTTCATAACGGCCTTTTAAGCCCAATTGCAAAACATAAACAATGTCAACTTTAAAAAGGCTCACAAATGTATACACATACATTTTTTAGTTTCCATTTTTATGTATAAATAAAAGCTATAAATCTACCTTAAAATATATTCATAAACTTTTTGCACTTTACTTCAATTATTTTCGCAGTGTATAAACATTTAAATTAAGCTAAATACACCATTGTGCGATTGTTGGTTGCGTTGCGTGTGATGTTGAGACGACACAGAAGTTCAACCACTTGGTTCAGTTACTTGCAAACAAAGCAATGGCCGCCATGCGGATATCCGGTTGAGTTGCGTGTGTGCCGTCACAATCCAACCGCCCGCCACCCGCAAGGCGATTGAAGAGACCGTGTTTAACGGTCATTTGGTGTTGGCATCAAGTTGATTAATGTTTGATTTTAATGATTTATTTAATCGCGTCTGCTAGCCAGCAGCAGCACCTGACAGCTTAAAATGGCAAAAAAAACAAAAAAATAATAAAAAAATGGCTTACGTAAACAGGTAAAAACTATGAGACCCAAAGCTCTATATCAAATGCACATTTATAACGTTGTACTACATTGAAGGTGATTGGCATAGGGATAGGAGAGGGAGGGGACCATACTAAAAATGAAATTATTTTCAAACGCTTTGTGTGATTTATTCGGCTGTCTGTGCACACAGGCTGACCACAAAACGAAAGCCAAGCCAAGGCCTAGGATATTTCTGGCAGGGGCCAAGCCCTGGGAAATGGTTTTGGCATTTGGATGACTAAGCTCGTTTTGCCTGATGCCTTCTGCCTTTTGGCTGGTGCCAAGTCAAATTGTGTGGTCACTTATTGGCAAGACGAGAAAGAGTCATCAGCAATTGTTTGGCCAACCTACAAATTGCATAGGTCGGAAAAATTCAGCTGTGGCTAATAATCAACAGCAGCCAGTCATGAATTTTATGTGTCATCAAATGCAAGCTTAACTGCGGGCGAATCTCATTAATTTAAAGTCCATTTCCAATGTCAAGTCCTTGGCGTTCTTAACTTCCGCTCAAGTGAATTATAAATTTCAGGCTTTTATGGCTGTTGGCCGAAAAAAAAAGAAAAATAAAATAAATATATGTGGAAAATAGTATTTGTGTAGCGTGCTTTGTGTTCTGTCTCTGTTTTTGTTTATGTTGCAATGTCACGCGACTTGTAAACATAAAATTCCGTTGCTTGTTAACATTTGACAACGTTTTGCTTTTAAATGGGAATACCAGACCCCAGGCCCACTTCCCATTCTTTTGGCTCATTCTTTAATCAACATTTAATGGGGCTTGGGACTGGCGCACTAGGCGTAGGCGTCATATTTTATGCGTGTTTGCATTAATAACATATCGCGCACACGCCGCGCACCACTGTGCCACAAAATATTTATGCATATCTCATGTGAGCATCAGATAATTAGATGGCATCAACGCTGACAATCAGCTGTGGCTATTTCTCAGTCTGTGGTGCCCAGGCATTTGCCAACTGACAAGCGACAGGCGACAGTCGACAGTCTGCCCAGGATCTGGGCTCAACTTGTCGTATACGCAACGCAAGGCACTTTCTGGGGATTAGCAGCAAAATGACATATGAAATATATGAGATTCTTCATCTTATGTTGACTGAATAAATTTGTTGAGCTTTGTTATCTTAATTACATGTTGTTTATATGCAATTAAATATATAGAAGATGTATTTATTCAGATTTTTATTTATAAACAGTTAAAACAATTTAAAAATATTTTTGTATCGTTTAATTCTTAACTTTACAGCACAATTTGTCAGAAATTGTTCAATAAATTGTTTTAAACAGAATGTTTTTTTAGTAATTAGCAAAAATGTTAAGTGAGTTAACATTATTCTGTTAAAATTAACAGCTATGTGTACTTTTATACAGAATGTTTTACAGCACAATTTATTAGTAATTGTTCAATAAATTGTTTTTAACGGAAAAATTGTATGTTATTTGTTAGAAATTGTTCAATAAATTGTTTTTAAGCAGAAATATTTTAAGTAATTGGGAGAAATGTTAAGTTATATGTTGACTTAACATTATTATATTAAAACAGCTATGTGTACTTTTTTACAGAATGTTTTACAGCAAAACTTTTTAGAAATTATTCAAAAAATTGTTTTTAACATAAAATTTGTATGTTATTGTATTTTGTTAGATATTGTTCAGTAAATTGTATTTATCAGAAGTATTTTAAGTAATTAGCAGAAATGTTAAGTTAGATGTTGAGTTAACATTATTCTGTTAAATCTTACAGCTATGTGTTCCTTTTTACATAATGTTTTACAGCACAAGTTGTTAAAAAGTGTTAAATAAATTGTTCTAAGCAGAAATATTTTAATTAGCTTATATAAATGTTAATTACTTAACAGAATTCTGTTTTTATAACAGATAAGTGTACTTTTTTACAGAATTATTTTTTAAACAATAATTTACTTAGTTTCCTAGCCAAATTAAGCTGAAATTTAACTTTATCCAACTTCTAGAGTAACGTAACATTCATAGCTAGGTACTCGATAAACTTTTGATATGTTCAGAAAGTATATAATGAGCTCATTGCCAAGTACTACTTTTGCTGTCCATTTGCCACTTTGTCAACTAATTAAAATGCTAGTTGGCAACAGGAAAGAACTGTTTAGATAGAAGCTCTACTACCATTCACTCCATTTGCTGGCTCATTTGCGTTCGCTTTGAGGCTCGCTTCGCATAAATTTTGGGCATCCATTTGTAGGCCCAGAAGTGGCACAGGGCCCTTGGCATTAGCCTAATTGTTGGGGCAGACAGGTAAAAGGCAATTTTAGTTTCGCATTTTGCTGGCCATTTAATTGTAAAAGCATTTTAATACGCAGCTCGCCTTTTGTAAATTTTTTTTATAATTTTGCATAAAAGCATTTTCGTGTGCCAGCAGGTCCTGCCAGTGTGTCTGTGTGTGTGTTTGTGTGTGCGTGTATAATGTTTGTGTATTCTTTTTGTTGTTATTTCTTTTTTTTTTATTTTGTTCAAGGTCGCGTGAAGAAATTACAGTCACGCGTCAGATTTTATGCAAAGCAGCGGACTGTGCTCAGTTTTTAAGTATTTTGTGCATTTGCAATTGCCCAGCTTTTTTGTTGTTGTTGTTGAGTTGTTGCTGTTGAGTTGTTGCTGTCCTTATATAAGTGAACAAGTGCGAGAGTGTGTCTGCATGTGTGTAGGTGTGTGTTTGTATGTGTGGGCGTGGCCTGCCTATGTTCTTTGAGAAAGTCATAAATTTCAAACAAGTCTCGTAGAATCTCAAGTGAGCTTAGCATTTTGCAGTGTCGTCTTGTTCATTTGCTTAGTTTTTGTTATTGTTATTTATGTTGTTGTTGTTGTTGTTGTTGTAGTTGTTTTTGTTGCTCTTGGCATGCAAACGAGCAATGTGAAATGTTTGTTATTGCTTTTAGAACTACGATATGCATATATAGTGTATGAATAGTGCTCTTAATATGAAGCTCAAAAAATGTACAAGTGTAAGCCTGAGTGCTTTTGGCACTCTGCTTAAAGCAGTTAAGAATTAGAAAGGAATTTTAAATTCTGTTTTAAATAGAAGAGTTGAAGTTTTCTATGAATTTATAATTAAATCTATTTATGTTGGTACGTAAAATCACGAGCTGTGGAAGATTGCAGATTTTACCAACATTCTGGTATTATTTATTAATAAACAAATTATTTTTTTTACCGCAATTTCTTTAAGTAATAAAATGAGTTAATATTTTTATATTTTAGTTATTTAGAAACTGCATTTATTTATTTTTTTAATGCGCTTGCGATTGTGTTGATTTTTATATCACGCCGGTTTTTTGAGCTGCCGCAGAAATTAATATTTTTATATTTTAAATTTATATATTTATTTATATTTCTTTATTTCTTCATACAGAAATATTATGTTAGATTCCAACAAAACGAAAACAATTTATTTATATTCAATAGCTAAATTTCAATGCTCATTTAAGAGCAAAAGTACATTTTTGGTATATATTAAATATGAAGTAGACGCTAGAATCATGAGGTTAATTAAGAATTAAAATTTCTGTTCGGTAAAAATACATTCAAGAGAGTAAAAATAAAATTTTGATATAATTATGATTTGTTGCTAGTTTTTGTATTAACGTGTTTTCATAGTATCTAAATATTTATTAAATGGCTTAGCCCAAGTGAAATATATAATCAAAGTTTTAATTTATTTATTATAAAATATCTAAAGTATTTAGTCTTGACTAGCCAAAAAATTTGATATTTTACAGTAAAATGTGCTCATGTTAAAAGTTATAAAAAACCTGATTTATTTGGAGAACTACAAAAGTACTCTAAACAAGGAATTTCTCGAATTCATGTTGTAAGATAATAAATTGATTTTGTAATTTTTTTTTATCTATATTTTTTAATTTCACAGCTTGATATTTTAGCACCCCTTTTAGTCTATCGACTCTACTCAGGCAACTCTTAACCTTTTTGACTTGTCGAAATATATTAAAACTTTCAAATGTTGAGTTTCTTTTGGTATCACATATATTTTCTTATATCATATTTTTTTTGAACATACACAAATGTATGCATATATTTTTTATTTTTATAACATCCATAAAACATTTAGAGTTTTAACTTTGACCCCCAAATGCAAATAACTTCACACTTGCACACACACACACACACATAAACACACATGTGTGTGTGTGTGCACATGTGAAATGCCACACAAATTTATAGCACATTTTATAGTCTACTTTTGGGGCCTGACAAAAACTCTACTAAAAAACACCTTTCGGCGATTCTTACGAACTATTTGCTAAAACGTAAATGTGAGTCCAAAACAAACAAACAAACATAAAAAACCAGAAAAACAAAAACAATATCAGCAACAACAGGAAGCACTTTAAAATGTCAAAGGGACACAAAACCTGACAGTCAGCAGCAGACAGAATCAGAAGCAGAAGCAGCGCAGTTGCTGCGCTGTCGCAGCGCTGCCAACGCTGTGCTCGACATTTTTGTAGGCACTTAAATTCTATGTTTTTTGGGGTGCTCTCCGTTGTTGTTATTGCCGGAGCGGGAGCGGGAGCGGGAGCTAATGATGCCTGAACCTTTGATAAAGGCAATGGGGCCAGGCCCAGGCATCGTTCAGTGCTTTTATTGCATGTTTTATGTGTTGAGCATAAAAGGAGACTACACTGTAAAAAATAACTGAGTCTATATGACAAATGATCTGCGTAAAATTTTAATATATTGTAAATTTAATATGAGGCACAATACACGGTCAGAAAAGTAGAGATAATGAAAAATATTAACAACTTAATATGCCTAACTGTTTTGTAAAGAATCAAATTTATAATAATTAAATTAAGTTGAGTGTACTAAGACATACAAAATAATTAAAATTTGATGCTATTCGAAACACAAAAGTTAAATAATACAAACTTTTCAAAATATTCAGTTCAGCTAACTAAATAGAACAATTTTAAAATGTTGATATATAAAAGGGAGAAGAAAACCTAGTATTAAATAATTTTTAAAAATAAAATTCACTTTGTAAACAATGAGATTTTCCTGACATTTATAAATATGAGTTATTGTTTAATTAGTAAAAAATGAAATAAAGTATATATGAGTAAATTAAATAATAAAAAATTAATATAAAAAAATCTAAGTCTAAAAAATGTAAATTAAAACAAATTAATATAAAAATATCTTTGTTTTAATTAACATTATTGAGATTTAGAAAATGCATATCAAATGAAATCTTCTTATATAAATAATTATTAATTAATAAACAAATTGTTTTATTGCAAAATCATAGACTTGTTAAATTTGTAAACAATTTAAAGCTGATTTTTATTTATACATAAAATATTTACTCGAAAAAACCTTGATTAATTTTATATTATTTTAGTTTCTACAAAAATCCTGAAATATTTCTAGATAAATAATTAAATAATTTATAATTTATTAACAGATTTTAGCCTGCTCCCAGTCAATGTTTAATTGAAAAATCACAGACTTGTTAAGTGTGTTTACAATTTATATCCAAGAATATTTAATTGTATATAGGAAACTTAACCAAAAAAAATCGCTTAAATTATTTTACATTATTTTAGTTTCTACAAAAATCCTTTATAAATATTGAAATAAATTTTATATAATTTTTTAATTCAAAAATCACAGATTTATAACTGAGAATACTATTTTTCCCAGTGCATTGTATTCGCAAGCTTGCATACTTTTGGGCGCCAACCGATCGGCATATAACAAATATATATATATAAATATACTCACAATTTTATGATGCAGCGCCGAGAGTTCCCGTTCTGTGACCCGACGACTTGCCGCCTCCCGCCGCCGCTGCCGGAACTGGCTGTACTTGTAGGCGAGCATTACGCCGGGCAGGGCGAGCGCCTCGAGGGGTGACTTGCGTCCAAAGGGCATCGCTGCGTTATGTTTCTGTATTTTTTTTTTTATTTGGGGGATTATTTGGTTTTGGACTTGGCGAGTGTTAAATTATTGCTTGCTGGTTATACACAATTCAGTTGGGTGGACTCTCTCTGTCACGTTTAGGCTGGGCAGCGTCTCATTATAATGATTATATAAGCACAACACGACCTAAACATTATGTTGCCTGGCCCTACAAGTGGGCTATAAGAGTGGGCTACGAGTGGATGCTTGAGAGTCTGGGCAGTAATCAGTCCATTTGTTTATTGACTAGCACAATTTTCATTTTTCATTTGTTTTTTTTCCTCTTTTTCTGCGCATGCTGATGAGTTGCAATCACTTTGCATTCGATTTCAATTTACCTGCAAAACGTTGTGAAAACAATTTATCATGTAGCCCCCAATCACTGTGATTGCAATCCATTTGACTTTGAGTGTGTTGAGAGGATTTGTTTGATCTCCTGGGGTGGCACAGTTTAGTTGGCACCCAGATTATATGTTTTCATATTTATTTTCGACATTAATATCGCCACAAATTCGCCAAAGTGTTTAAATATTTGATATATGGTTAAATTTTGGACAGAAAATTAAAATGTATATTTTTTTATTTACAAAATTTAATATGAAAAAATTGTATTATGAAAATCAACAATGAATCCTTGGTTAGTTTATCCACATTATATATTTTCTTTACAATTGATAAATCGTTTATTATTAAAATTTATTTCGTGATTAATTCAATAATATAATTTTTCTTTTCGCTGTGAGCTCAGTTTAATAAAATAAAATCAAACTTCTGAATATGTGAATTAAATCTTCATTTTATTGCGATTTCAAAAATAAAAGATAATGTCGAAATTGAGGCGATGAAAAATTTATATATATATATTTTTGGGTTGTTTTTATTTAATTATTATTATATTATTATATTATATTATATTATATTATATTATTATTATACATTTTCCTTAAAATTTATGAATTTTTTATAATTAAAGCATATTTAATATGAGTACAATTATATTATTATTCTTTTCGTTATGCACTTAGTTAAGTAAATTAAAATAAAATACTTAAATAAACTTCTAATATACTATTGGAACTTCAGCTATAGAAAACAATGAAGAATTTCATCAGAGTGTGAATTTATAAATATTTTCTTGGGTTTGTTTCACTTTATTTTATTATTAATAATTTTCTAATCAATTTATAAATTTAATTCGATAATCTTATCAATTTTTTTTTTTGCTATGAAATCAGTTAAATAAAATAAATATTAAAACTTCTGATATACTATAAGGTTTTTAGATATAAAAGACAATGACAAACTTAAGCCGAGGGAGAATTTAATTATATTTTATTTGGTTTTTATATTTTGGTTGTTTATATTTTATTTAAATTTTTTTGAATTTTTTCTGCTGTTATAAATCCAATTTATTTAATTTTTTTTTCTTAACATGATTTATAATTTTAATCAAAAACTCGCCGCACACAATTTATAGCTTTTCTTGAGGCTGATTACTAAAAATATATTATTGGCCAAGTCTTTTGTCATTATTTGCCAGAGTCTGGCATTAGACGTGCTGATAAATTTATGCTTTGGCATCAAATTACAAGGCAAAGGCGAACATTAATTTCAATTAGAAATCACACACACACACACAGCACACACATGCCAATTGCTGTAAATCACAACTTGGGGCACTGACTGATGCTTTTTGTAGGGCACTGTCGCTGATTGCACGCTGTGTTTAGTTTGATTTAAGGGCAAGTTTTATTTTAACTTTGATATTAGTTAAGCTACACTTACGCACACACAAACACACACACATACACAGCACAAAACACGACTAAAAAGGTTTTTTTACATTTATTGTGCCACGTGCGTCGGTGGTCAACGCAGAATGTTGAATGTCGCACAGAAGCTTCGCAATTTCCCACGCAACCGTCTTGGAAGCTGTGTGTGTAGAGAGAGTGTGTATGTGTGTGTGTGCGACGCACTTCCAGTTACATTTGTTGTGCTTGCAAACACAATTTGGAGGTGGAGTCTCAAACACTTCCAGTGCAGATTGTTTATTTTTGCAGCACGCGCTTGAACTTAATTTTATTTTGTTTTTATTTTATTATATTATTTTATTTATATTTTCTTAATTTTTATTTAGTTATTCGACACGCAATTCTTGTCTTTTTAGCCTGGCTGTGTAATTGTTAAATGTTTTTCACTAATTGACCTTTATTCGCGCGCCCTCAACTCACGAATTGCACGGCCACGTTATGCGTTACGTATACGCCGCGTGCGCGCTGTGCTTGCAACATTCAGCGTGGCGCCTTCGCATACGACTGCTGCCTGCTGCTTGCTGCAAGGATTTCTCGCTTCCAGCTAAAAAAATACCAAAAAGCGTTAACTGCGCCGACGCCAACTACAGTTAGCCGGCAATTTGGTATAACAGTTAACAGAGCTCTGGCTCTTGCCAATTTCTTGTTTATATACTCTTCATTCGTTGTCCTTTGGGCACAGCAGAGCGTATCCTGGTCTCGTAAACAAAACGTCATCACATTTAGACAGCTGTCCTGTGTGTGTGTGTGTGTTTGTTACAACAACAAATATATATAAACAAATCACAAACTGGGGGCACATTTAGATTGTCGCAGTTTTTGGACATTTGCGACACTTTTCCGACTTGGCCAATTGCTGTGTTGCGGTTTTGTAGTTGGCCAATTGGTACAATTCAATTTTATTGCCGCTTGTTAATTATTGTTGGCATTGCTTGTTCAACTAATTGTTGCGGCTTTTTATTAGACTTTTGTGGCACTGATTTGTGTGTGTGTGTGGTTGTAATATATATATACTGTATATACTGTAACATGGTCAATTATAGGCCCTTTACATAAATTTCATTGTAAAATTTACATAATAATTTGCACAATAAATTAAGGTGCATTATACAAAATATATTCAGGAAAATTGTATTAATTTTGTGATTATAAACATTTTGCCTGCTTGATGTGCACTGCGAGAAAAACTCAAAGTAGAATATTTAATTATTAAAATTTATTTATGTGAAATAATTTCTTAAATATTTTTTTAATAATTATTAGAGATTTATTGACTATTTTTCATTTTTATTATTTTTATTGTTTACTAAATTTCCTATTTATGTATAAAAATAAAATTTAAAGTGATTTTTAAAGGAAATATTATTAAAAAGAAAATATTTGTAAATTTATTTAAAAATAAACTATGGAAAATAATGTAAAATTAATATGTACAAAAATAATAATCTTAAGAGTTTTAAAGGACTTTTAAGAGTGTATATTCACTATTTATTAATTCATTTTATTTTTTTGTTCATTTTTAGTTTACTTTATAAATTTCCTGTGTATATGTATTAAAATACAATTTGAAGCGATTAAAAGGGCAAACGGTTGTTATAAAAAATTAAATATCTGCTAAAAATCAATTTTAAAATAAAATATGTCAAAAATTAAAAAAAAATTATAAAATTAAAATTAAATTACAAATAATAAAAATAGTCTCAAGAATTTTTTATAATAAAATATTTAGTTAATTTTTTAACTCAACTGTATATAATTATTTTTTATAATAATTAATTTTTTAGATTTATACCAAATTTCTCACAGTGTTTGCTTTCAAGATGATCGAAAACTCGAAAGTTGCCTCTCTCTCTCTCTCTCTCTCTCTCTCTTTTTCTCTCTCTATCTTTTTATTTATAGTTAATTTTTGTTCATCTTCCAATTTACAACTAAAAACAAACTAAATTGCAAGGAAATACACACACACACTATACACACACACACACGCTGCAGATCAATAGGTGTAAAGAGCGCAGGTCAACTAAACGCCAAAAACAACAACAACAAACAGCAAAGCAAATTGCCAAATGAACAAAAGCAAAAACAAAATCAAAGCCAAAGCCAAAGAGAGCGCAAAGTCAAAACTGTTATATGAACTGAGCGCAGAGAGCGAATAGAAAGTGAGAGCAAAAGAGAGGCAAGCGCTCGCTCTCGCATGGCCTGCTTTAGCAAGTGCAAAAACAATTTGCGAGGCAAAAAAAAAAAAGAAACAACAACAACAATTCGACGCCATGGAAATGATGACGTAAATTGAAAGCAGAGGCTGATCCAACAGCGACAACAAAAACAAAATCTATTTGTATTGCATGTCTGCCGTATTTGTCCGTCCGTTTATTTCTAACATTCTAACTGTGTCCTTCTGTTTGTCTGTCTGCCGCCACGCAATATTCTGAGGTCTTCCAGGTGCACTGCTGTTAGCTACTGCTGCCGCTGCTACTGCCGCTTGTTTGTCGAGCATTTGTCGATTTTGTTGAGCAAGTGCACTTCCCAGATACGGATACATTTATAGAACTAGTTTGTGGCACACACTCTTCCCGCCTCTAATGACATTTGCTTTTGTTTCGCGGCGTTCCTACATCTCTCGCTGACAACGCATTCATTTCCGTTTAAATGCATTTCAGCAGCTCTTATTTTTAGAGATGAGCGCGTGTTGTGGCACGCGTAATGCGCGTGAGTTCGATATATCGATATTATCGATTTATTGATTGTAAACGTACAATTTCTATCGATCGACGGGGATAGACATGTCATAATCAATATTTAATCTTTAAATGGTCGAAATTGAATTATTTTGACTTTTACAATTATTTCCATAATTGTTTTTGATAGAGCCATATGTTAAACAAAAAAACTTTAAATAATAGTGCAATAAAATATTAATAAAAAAATATTATTCCCTTTTAATTATTTTTATTGAGTTCAGGGTTATAAGTCAAGAGAGTTCAGAAATTCAGTGTAAATCTATAAATAGTCGCTGTCGATAGTTCAAATAACTAGCAAAAATTACAAAACTACAGAAAGTGCTTATCGATTACAGTAGATAAGTATTCTTTACTCCAAAGGTCATCAAATCAAGAAAAAGTGATTTTAAATTGAATTGTTAATATTTTAGGGCAGCTAAATATAAACGAACAAACGATAATATAATACAACACTTTTTGTATTCGATTTATCGATAATTCTACAACTACTAGAGATGAGATTAATATATCTGAATATATAACAAAGTAATTTATTTATTTTATTAATTCTCTTGTCTGGTGTTTAATTTAGTACTTTTTCTAAATAAATGCTTAAAATATTCCAAAGTAAGACAACTATTTATTAAAATATACGAAGCTCAGTTTTTCTTTTTAAATTTAATTAAAATAATAAAAAATAAAAATGCTAACATAAATGTCAGGCTTGAACGAAATTTAGAAAAAATATTTTAACTTATTTACTAAATTTTGAATAGAGAGTTAATATGAATAATTTTATTTTTATCCAATAAATTTAAATTAAAATCACAGAGAAGCTTAACTATATTAAAATCCATAATTTTGCTTATTTAAATATAGTTTATTTTATTATTTTCACATCTCCAACAGTCAGAATGTTTAGAGGTCCATGTTTTGGTTTAACTGTGCAGCAGGATGCAGTTGGTTTGTTTGTTTGTTTGTTTACTTTTGTCTGTTTGTTTGCTGTGTGTGTCCTTCGCAGGATATATGCACACACTCACTGGCATACTCTGTGTGTCTCATATTTCGCTGTGTGTGTCCTTAAAAACTTTTGCACTTTGTGCTCAATTTGGTTTTTATGTCTGTGTGTGTGTGTGTGTGTTTGTTTGTGTGTGTGCGTTTCTATTTCTATTTTTAAGCCACACAGCTCGTTGCACACATCTTTATCATGCTAAGGTTAATGTTTTTCTTAGCCAAAACTGGCAGGGAAGAGTTACGGCCATCAATCATACGCCATGTACTCTCAGTTTCTCTTTTACAGCGTTATTTCTTATGCCAAATTGCATAAATTAATCAACAATGACATAGAAATAATCGACATTGTTGGTAAATTTGTGCACACATATTGCACTCAGAGCAGCACCCACATTTTCGCCCTCTCTCTCTTTCTCTCTCTCTCTCTCTCTCTCTCGTTGTCTATGGCATTGTCCAAGTTTGTTGACGTCCCCGTCCACAGGCTGCCATTGACGTCACAGCTGCACATGCACATCACACATACGCAACGTTTGCCAGCTGCTGGTTTTCTGTGATTGCCGCCTCCGATTGTCGCATTGAAATGCTACAAGAGCCTGACCTTACTCAAATTGTTTACACTTATTATGACAAATGATTTCATAAACCGTTTGCCAATCATCAATTTAGATATCGGAAAAGAGTTCTAAAAATAGAAAAGTCTTATAAACCAATTGTGATTGTATATAAATTTAAATTTAAATTTGATGAACTTAATAATACGGAAGGACTTTTTGATATTTAAGTAAATTGCCATAATTATAGTTAAACTATTTATCTAGCTTATCATAGAAAAATCAAAAAATTTAGAATTTATAAGTTTGTGGTTCTGTTTAAGTATTTATTATACTTTATGGCATCAGATCAATGCGTTACACATTTCGTTAAAATGTGTAAATTTTATTATTTTGTTGTTATGTATTATTTTATATAATTAGAAAATATTACTCGTGAAAAGCGAGGCTTATTCACAAAGCAATAGAAATAGCAAATAACAGAATATTGAATTTGTAAATAGGTAGTTCTGTACAGAAAAATCGTCTAAAATTAAGATTGTATTCAAAGTAAGATTTTTATACCCTAAACCTAATAAAAATGGATTAATAGCTAAAAGTGTGTAAATTTTTTTTTATACCCTTCTTTTTATTTATTCTTTTTATAGCTTTCTAAGTAATTTTTTGATATTATTTATATTTAATTATAGAGAAACTTCAAACACCCATAACTTCGTAAAAATTCATCCGATTTTCATTCGGAATGCCTTTTTAATCATGATTTCACCTATAGATTTATTTCTTAGTCAAAACTAACAATGCAATTTTTTCGACTTTTCTTAGATATTTTCTGACTGCTATATAGTATATAGTATATATATAGTATACTATAAATATATATAGAGATATTGCCTTCAATTGTAAATAAATTATTCTACGATAACTATTTATCTATTGTAAAAATGTTAAATGGTTTTTTTCAGTGAGAAATAAGGCATTCGCTTAACATAAAAAAAATCACAAATTAAATCTTTTACACACGTTTATTCAATTTTAATTGTCGATAATCTTACATATTATTCCCAAATTATTTTTTTTTTTTATTAAAAAAAAGCGTTTTACAACCTCGTATTGGCGTGTTATAAAATGATAAAAAAAAAATTTTTAAAAATCTGAATTTTTAAGCTGAATATGCGGTTTTTTTTTTTGTTTTTTTTTTGTTTTTTTTTTTTGTTTTTTTTTTTTTTTGGAAACATTTAATTTTACTGTTATTTCTCAACAACTTATATTAAACTTAACAAACAATAATATGCGGAGAATAAAGAAAAAGGTATTTTGTGTGTCGAAAGAGAACATTATTAATTCATAGGGCCTGCTACATTTTGACAGACATGGGAAGCTCTGGAACTGCTGTGGTGGCTTCCACTTTGTCGTCACTTTTGTGGCTTCTTGTGTCTAACGGCGTTTGACTAGCGGCTGTTGTGGGTCAGTTGAGTGTCGCGTTTGGAACTGCAAAGTGCTGTTCAGTAAATTGTCTACTACATCCTTGGCTAATCCTTTGAGCTATGGCTGCTGCTGCTGTTGCCACGCCCGGTGCCACAGTGCTGCCAACGGCTGCTGCCGCAGCAGGTCCTGCAGCGGCAAAGGCACCCGCAGCTGCTGGAAAGGCGCCTATCAATCTGTTGGAAATTACCGGAGAGGCGAATATTGTCAATTACATGAAGAATCGTTTGCGTAAGGGTGCCATGAAACGCAAGGGTCTGGAGATTGTGAATGGACATCAGTTTGCGGTACGGTTCTTTAAGCAGCCAACGTATTGTGGCCACTGCAAGGACTTCATCTGGTAAGTTGGCCAGGGGCAAGAGAGAACCACAGAAATGTCAACCACAATGACAGCCACGACCCATTTATTCCTGCCACGACCCTCGTATTGTTGCAAGTTTTTTCTGTTGTTGTTGCAGGCGATGCGTCGCCTAATTTAATTAGCGTACTGTAACTTGACACGTTTTGTTGCTTTTTTCTTGCATTGCTGCATGCCCCAACGTGGCCGGATTTCAGGGGCTTTGGCAAGCAAGGTTTTCAATGCGAGGGTAGGTTTAACAATTTGCTTAATACTTGAGCTAATATTTAAGTACTGCCACACAGAATGCCGCTTTAATATACATCAGAAGTGCTGCAAGTTTGTTGTTTTCAAGTGTCCGGGCAAGGAAACAGATTTCGATGCCGAGTGCGTCAAGGTGAAGCACGGCTGGATCTCTACCACCTATACCACACCCACCTTCTGCGACGACTGTGGCATGCTGCTGCACGGTGTGGCACATCAGGGCGTCAAGTGTGAGAGTAAGTGAGAAAAATCCCAATCCGAACTGAAGGCAGGTTGCATTTTTAATTCTCGCACTTTTGCCACACACAGACTGCAATTTGAATGTGCATCATCAGTGTCAGGAAAAGGTGCCGCCGATGTGTGGCGCGGATATTAGTGAAGTGCGTGGCAAGCTATTGCTCTACGTGGAGCTGAAGGGCAACAATCTGAAAGTTGATAGTGAGCTGGTTTTGAAATTGAGATATTTAAACTTTATATACTCAGCTTAATAATATTTCTAGTCAAGGAGGCAGCAAATCTAATACCCATGGATACTAATGGCTTTAGCGATCCCTATATTGCTGTACAAATGCATCCTGATCGTTCCGGTCGCACCAAGAAGAAGACCAAGACCATACAGAAGAACCTCAATCCGGTCTTCAATGAGACATTGACTTTGTAAGTATTTAGCTGTCATCTGCAATTTCCAATTTAACTTAGTTTCTCTATTAACAGTGAGCTGCAGCCCCAGGATCGAGACAAGCGTCTATTGATTGAGGTCTGGGATTGGGATCGTACCTCACGCAACGATTTTATGGGCTCATTCTCTTTCAGCCTGGAGGAGCTGCAGAAGGAGCCCATCGATGGCTGGTATAAGTTTCTGTCCCAGGTGGAGGGGGAACACTATAATATACCCTGTGTGGATGTCATCAATGATATGGCGCGTCTGCGGGACGAAGTGCAGGCATGTTATAACAACGATTTCGATTACATTCCATTTATCTAGGAGTTATGTCTTTGCAGCACGAACGTCGGCCCAATGAAAAGCGTCGCATGGACAACAAGGACATGCCACATAATATGAACAAGCGCGACATGATACGTGCCGCCGATTTCAACTTCGTCAAGACCATTGGCAAGGGCTCCTTTGGTAAAGTTCTATTGGCCGAGCGACGTGGCACAGATGAGCTCTATGCGGTAAAGGTCCTGCGTAAGGATGTCATCATACAGACTGATGACATGGAATTGCCCATGAATGAGAAACGCATCCTGGCGCTATCAGGACGACCACCGTTCCTGGTGGCCATGCATTCCTGCTTCCAGACCATGGACCGCTTGTTCTTTGTCATGGAATATTGCAAGGGTGGCGATCTCATGTATCACATGCAGCAATATGGACGCTTCAAGGAAACTGTGGCCACGTGAGTGAATTGTTTGGCATTCCGAAATGAGTGTATATAGCCCTGTGTTCCATTTATTTAGTTTCTACGCCGTGGAAATTGCAATTGCTCTATTCTTTCTGCATGAGCGCGATATTATTTATCGGGATTTGAAGCTGGATAATGTCCTTTTGGATGCCGAGGGTCATGTTCGCTTGGTCGACTTTGGTCTTAGCAAGGAGGGCGTCGACGATCGACACACTACCAGGACCTTCTGCGGTACGCCCAACTATATGGCACCAGAGGTTTGTTTGCAGTTGAATAAGACTCTACCTAAATCAATATTTATATCTCTTTCCAGATCGTCAGCTATGATCCATATTCCACATCGGCCGATTGGTGGTCCTATGGCGTTCTGCTTTACGAAATGATGGCTGGCCAGGCGCCATTTGATGGCGATGATGACAGCACCATATTCCGTAATGTTAAGGAGAAAAAAGCCATTTTTCCCAAGCACTTTTCGCAGGATGCCATGGATATTATTACTAGCGTAAGAACTACGGGAAATCTACTACAAAAAACCAACTGAATTTTAATTTTCTTATAGTTTTTGGCGAAGAAACCCAATAATCGCTTGGGTGCCGGTCGCTATGCTAGGCAGGAGATCACAACTCATCCTTTTTATCGTCTAATTGATTGGGAGAAGGCCGAGGCTGGAGAAATGGAGCCACCAATTGTACCCAAAATTGTGTGTATTTGGGGCAAAAAGTAATCTAACTTGTTGTATAATACTCTGTTATTATTTTCAGAAACACCGCAAGGATGTTAACAATTTTGATGAGGCTTTTACAAAGGAGAAAACAGATCTAACTCCTACTGATAAGCTATTTATGATGAATTTGGATCAAAATGATTTTATTGGTTTCTCATTTATGAATCCCGAGTTTATAACCATTATTTAAGCTCACTCTAAAGCTTATAATTTAGATATAATAAAGTTTAAAAGCTTTGTTCGTTGTAAAGCTTATTATAACAAATGTCCTGTTTTAATGTGAGCTTGAAAAGCTTTTCAACTGTTCGAAAAGCTTTCAAACATAACAGAATAGGCCAAGTTACAATTTAAGAGAGCCTTCGAGAGCTTTTCTCTCATTTATTTATGTATGACTCTGGTATCTGCTAACATTTTAAGAACCCAGATAGTAAATGAAAACAAACCCGTACTCCCGGATGAGCAGTGTCTGGATAGAGTCGCCCAGTCAAGCTGCTCTTGCTGCTCATTATATGCGCATCCCGGTTTTGGGTTTTGGTCAGGTGAAAGTTTCGCCCCTTAAGCAGGAATTGAACTTTAACCTTCAAAGGGGAAATCAGCATGCGAAATTAGTCAGGGGAATTGCCGTTAGCAATATAAAACTCACCTCACATCTTTAAGATGTGTTTTGGGGGAAATGCGAATATGTTACGCATACGCCGCGTTCTTCGGCTGATACTTGGACTAATTGACTGACCTGCTGTTAAATGATGAACTAGTTGCCCAACATTTGACAGCCGCTGTCAAATTTAATCATTTTGAACCTCAGGGGGTACTCAGGTGTTGCTCTAACTTGTTGCTATAGTGTGTGTGGCTTGGCTCACGACCAAATTAAATTTATTTGGCACTTTAGTTGCCATTTTTGGCACTTGAAATTGCCTTTGCCAGCCCCATACCGCTACGAGCCGTGCGCTCAGCTGTAAAATTCCTCGAAAATTGTTTTCCTGGCTAACCCACACACATACGCACACACACACACACACACAAAAACACACACTAAAGGTTCGCATTCCCATATTAGAGGCCAAATGCCATTTACTTTATTGTGGGTTTTCATGAAAACTATGGCAGCTGCGCGGCTTATGTAGCCCCCCCTGCCCGAGGGGGGAGGGTTGTGCCAAGGGCTGGGCTACCAAATAGTTTTGGGCATACCGAAATATTTCTTGGCTTCTCTTTAACAGACATTTTAATACAAATTCCTTGGTCAATATATCAGCATAGCGCCCAGTTACACAAGGTACAAAAAAGAAAAAAAAAAACAAGAAAAATAAAAAGAAAACAAAGAAAATCACACCCTGTACTGAGGGCAAGGCTGCAGCAACAACCACAGAATGATGACCTGCAAAAGGTATCTAAAATTGCGCCAAGCTATCAATGTGGGCAATGGCCACAGAATAACCCATTTCAGAGCAACCATTAGAAAGGCAGTTAGCTATTTTTGTATTGTACAACAACAGAGTCTTATGGTATTGCAAGCAGGTTTGCAACACATTTTTGAGTTATTTAGTGCTCTTAAAAACAATTTAAAAATTAACATAATCAAACTGCTTACCCCAATTTCGCTGGGAAAATTATGCAACAATAATATGTAAAAAGCTGTGTAATTTATATATGTCAGATAATAGTTAGAAATTGCCTCCAACTATGATTAATTGTCCTGTTTTGTACTGGGTTACAGGAACCTTATGATAACATTTTGAAAACATAGTTAAATTATATAGTATTTGCAGTGTTTAGTTTGCTTAAAGCAGATTGGAAAATTAATATTAAAGAACAATTCGTCCAATATTTTATTGGAAAATAATATAACAGTTATCAACAAATTAAAACATATCTAAATGTTAGATAAAAAGTAGGAAATTGACTTCAACTAATATAAATAATCCTGTTTTGTATTTGGTTACAGCATTCTTATCAGGAAAATATGCTTAAATAATATTGTATAGTAAATGTTTATATTTTAGTTAGATAAGCTTTAATTAGCTAAGCGAAATAGTTTCTTTTTTTTTATATATTTTTAATATTTATCAAATAGTTCCTTTTGTTTATATATTATTTATATTTATCAAAACACATTTTTTAAATGAAAGATATTTTTTTAATTTGTAAATTTGTGATAAAAAATGCAAAATTTGAATTTTTGGCGTAACATATTTTTTATTGGAAAATAGATTTTTTAAATAGAATAAATTTATATGCAAATTATTCATTTCGAAATGAAAAATTTGATCTAAAACTGTTTTGAGAAATTTTTAAGATATTTGATTATATTTTTAAAAAGGTGAATATATTTTTTTTAACGTAATTTTATCTATCAATTGATTTTAATTTAGACACAGCTAGACTTTTATAATTAATTATTATTTATTAATTATTATTTTATTTACATTTTTTTTATTTATATATTTTTTTATATTTATATTATTATTATTATTATTAACGTAATAATTTTGAAAGTCTCTTTTAAAGCTATTAAACTACCGCAGTTGTGTATATTATTTAAATAAAATTTTTCCTGCATTGTTAGCTTATTAATCAGCGACTTTGAATACATAGTATGAGTAGAGTATAAAGTGTTCGTTTTTCCGTTAAATATATTTGTATTTTGCAGCCATTTTGCGCATCGACGCCAGGCTTTAAAGCTGTTTGCACTCTATTAGTGGCAATTTGCAGTTTTACGTGCACTTTTCGTGGCTGTTGGAAATGTTGCGTTTCAATGTCTTCAATGGCTGCTCATTGTCCTTGCTGCCATTTCCTGTTGCCGCGGTTGGGCAAAGAGAGAGCTACCTAAACCGCAACATGTGACTGCCCCGAGCTGGGTGCTTTATGTGGCATCAGCTCGTGCTGTAGTTCTCTGTCTGTGTGGCATGCCTTTGATTTACCACCCGAGAGCCGAAAGCAGGACGGGAATAGGAATAACACTTCGCATTAGGATGTACTAAAGTGCTTAACACAATATAAATAATAGCATAGCAAATGGCGGATAGTGAGGGTGATTGGTGCGGCTTTTGTAGTATGTAGCAGTGGCAAGTGAAAGCTGTTGCATAATGAAATAGAACACGGTTCAATGTGGAATCTCCACAGCTCGTGCACAACTTGAAGGTCTCAGCAGAAGCTAATGAAACCTTGACCTGCCACAAGATAAATGCGAAAATAGATTGAAGTCGAGTAGATAGTCTAAAATGCCGCATATAAATCAGCTTTCAAAGATATCCAGCTCAGACAGACTAAGACATAAACCACAATTAGGAATTCAGCTTAGCGACAACAGACAGCAGACTCCTTAACTATTTGTTAGATAACCAAATAAAATACCAAAGTGTTCAAGTTTAAATAGCATAAGAATGGAAATTTGTTAAATAAAATAAATGTTGTAGTATGCCTAACTTAACAAACATTATACAAATCTAGGCAATTTTTCAATTACCAAAATTATAGATTAAATGAAACTTAGAATTTCCATACAATAAATTTGAATGTAGCTAATTGGTAAGAATCAAGAATAAATTGATTTAGGCTGGTATTAGAAAATATAGCTAAATTATAATAATATATTTAGAGCAAGCATCAAATATCAGTTAAGAAAAAATATTAAAAAAATTTTTTTTTTGTTGAAATTTATTAGGAAAGAAAAATTATTTATTTTTTCAAATTTGCTTTTTTTTTCTCACAGTGATATTTATTCCAACAAATATACAATTTAGATTATTTTCTTCTACAAATGTAAAGCTTTATTTTACCTAGTATCATGATCTTGATGCCTTTGCATACAATTTATATGAATGTATTTTACTTTTTCTTAGTTGATTTTACATTCCAAGCAAACAAATTCTAAAGTATATTTCAAAATTCTGTTGCAAGATACCTAAACAAATTGCTCTGTCCAAGTTACCTGCCACACAAGCATACAAATTTCTACATATTTAGATATTTATATATATAAGGTTTTGTCAGGCTGTTGCCTGATATGATAACGATAAGAATTGTTGCAATTTTACCAAGTACATTCCTTATTCATGCTTATTCGCATCGCCAGTTCTCGGCTCTGAAAGTGTCTTGAGCTTGCCGTTCCAACCCGCTGCCTCGTTTGCTGTCCATCCTTTTCATACACTGTCACTTCCGTTTCCGCATGAGCACCCGGACTCGGCCCGGCACGACTGGAGACTGCTTGCCAGCCGCAGACTGCTTGTCTTTTTGTGGCATGCCCCTACATTTTGGCCTTATGAGCTGCTGATGGGCGAGCTGTGACAAGCCGTATCTCTCTAGGCCCATAAAAGCCACAAAATATTGCCTTGAATTAGCCGGACTCAGTTCAATGTGTCCTTGTGACAATCAATGTGATCCTTTTGAGTTAATTTCATTGGCATCACTTTGCTGTTGTTGTTGCTGTTGTTGGGCTGACTGTTGTAAGTGTTGCCTAAATATTTAAGCTGCCACGCCCACCAGTGAATGTTGCTCATCTAGTATGCAAACATTTGTGTCTATGCAACCCTTTCCACCCATTACACGGCTCCCTCTCTGGCTCCAGCTTTGGCTCCGGCTCCCTCAGGCGTACGTTGTGCGCTTTCAACACTTTGACAAACAAACTGTTGCCGCGTGTGTCCTTGTTTGCTTTTATCCTTTAACTGCTGTGTTGTTCTTAGTGTTGTTGCCATTTTAGCTGCCGCTCAACTGAACAGCAATGCACAAAACGCTTACAGTCCCAGTTGCCGTTGCAGTCACAGTCGGCAATTTGGTGAGTGCAGCGCTTCAATTTTAAAGCCAGGACTCTTAAGGATTCACTGCCCGGCAATGGAGCGAAGGCGATTTGCATTTTCCTCGCAACTGTCAAAAGCACAGCGCAAAAAGAAATCTTTATGCAAATGCTCTGTATATATTGATAAAAAAATATATATAAGTCATGAAAAAATAAAAACAATTTTTGTTTTATTTTGCGCATGACTTTAATTTCCTTTTCGTGGGAAACTTTTTTAAAAATTGTTTTAACAAAGTTTAAAATAGCTTTATATTTATAGCAACATTAATTTGTGGAATAACGTCATATAAATTTCTTTTGAAAGAAATTAACGAATTATAAATGGCATTACCGAAACGAAAACGACTTTTTAATAACAGCAATAATTTAAATATCATGCGAAAATAAAGTGCAATAAATATACACAAATAAAATAAAGTGATAAATTAAACTTTAAATTATGTAATAAAAAATTATTGGAAAAATTAAATAAAAAAATAATAAGTTTTTATTAACAACAATAATTTAATACGCCATGCTAGAATGCTAGAAATATATGGAAAAGAAATCAAAACATAAACAAAATTTTAAATATATTATAAAATATCACTTCTAAAAATAAAATAAATAAATATGAGAGCAATTAAATTTTAGGAAATAATATAATAAAAAAATATAGGAAGTAAACAAAAGTTATAATAAATAAGTAAAATTTATAATAAAAATATTAAAAATCTATGTTTTAGTGATTAATTCTCAACAATTAAACTATAGGAAATAATATAATATAAAAATAAAAGAAGTAAACAAAAGTTTTAATAAATAAGTAAAAATTATAATAAAAATATAAATAAATTTAAAAATCTATGTTTTAGTGAATAATTCTCAACAATTAAATTTTTGGAACTAATAAAATATAAAAATATAAGAAGTAAACAAAAGTTGCAATAAATAAGTAAAAATTAAAATAAAAATATAAAAAAAATTAAAAATCTATGTTTTAGTGATTAATGCTCGAATTTATAATGTTGTTAGAAATTGAAATTGAAAATTCAAAATTTAAAGAAGTTCATTTGCAAGTCAAATTTTGAGTAGGTTTTTTTTTCTGCAGAAAATGTTATATTTTCCGGAAACTCTAAAAACTAAGCTAAAATAATAATATAACGTATGGCTGGGCCATAAAATGTCAAGTCTATTCAGAATACCCACTATTTTTTTTGTTTATTTTTTTTAATTTTTTTGGCACATGTCATGAAATGCGCAAGCATTTTTTTTGAAATTTGTTTTTATGTCAGCTACTTTTATATTTTATTTTTTATAGGTGCGCAGTCGGCGACCTGGACAATGTAACATAGTGGCAGGAGCAGCAGGGGCAGCTGGAGGGGGCATGGGGGAAGCCAATGGCAAAATGCGACACGTGGACGCATGTCGGCAAAAATTATGCAAATATAAAACATTTCAGATTTCAATGGAATTACTTGTAACATATTTGCTTTTATTTACGTATTTCTGCTCCGCTTGTTTTTCTCGTATTTTTTCATTTGATTACGGATTTGATGACTTGAAATACGAGTTGATGGCGGCTGAAACTCAAGGGGGAAGGGGGTCAGGCAAGTGGATGTGGCACGTTAAAACGTGGACCAAGACAAGAATTTACATTCTGTAAGCACACATAAAGTAGTTTCGCTGCAAAACTGAGCTAAAATTTTTGATATACTTTTAAACAACGCAGGAAACATTAACTCCAACACTCTGGCGACTCGTAAACACATACAAAGTGTGTGTATACTGTGTGTTGACAGGGGCGTAGAAGAAATTTGGGTAAGGAAAGGGGATTAAGTTGAAATTGAAGGTGCGAAAAATACATTTTGGAATTGTAAAAAATAAAGTGTCTTTCCTTTTAGCATATTAATATATAATATCTATAAGTTAATCGCTTTTTTATCTTCAACTTTATTATTAAATAGAACGCACAACTTGTAAAAGAAATAGTTTGATAGATTAATAAAACAATTAACAGAATTATGGTAATCTTAAAAGTTATATCTTCAGAGCAGAATATTTTCTAATTTAACTTTGAGGCTTTTGAGAAACAGAAAATTAATTTTTTAATTAATTTTATATACTAAAAAATAATTTTATGAATGGAATCAGTCAGTTCAAATTACTGAAAAACCTGTATTAGCTTGGAATTAAATAAATAATGGAAACAGAAAGTTTATTTATCAAAGTAATTATTTTTATTTAATAAAATTGTTATTCTATAGGCTTGGAATTTAATAAATAATCGAAACACAAAGTTTATTTATTGATACATTTTTTTTTTAGTGAAATTGTGATTTTATGATTTTATTCATTTAGTTCCGACAGCTGGAAATTCTGGATTAACTTAGAATGTTAAAAATATAACTGTAAAACGGAGAGGAATTTTCGCATTTTATATATATAAATAAACTCCTTAATTAATATACATATATATTTAAATATTCAAGCTAAAGCAATCACTCTTCAGTAGTATTTAAATGTGCAGAGTTATTACCTTACACAGCTATACAATAAATTGAACTACAAATGTCTATACCCAAATCAACTTGATAATGCCACATTAAGTTGACCTTCCATTTGTTCAGCCGTGAATTATACATAGACTCCGTCCCTGACTACCGGATACACTCACACCTATGTGAGTGAGATTTATGTACAGATATATATAGTTGGATGGGTTGATGGGTTACACCACATCAGGCTGTGCATATATTGGCCCTGATGTGTGCTATTCCCAATCCCAGTGCAAACAGCGGGCATGAAATAATTATGCAGACTTTACCTTATGTATGCTACAGGTAGTTTCAGAGTCCCAGTCCCAATGCCAACACACACGGCACACAGGTATAGATACAAAGTTAACTTAAAGATACACATAACTATCCTGTGTATCCTGGTCAGGTCTCTCTTTATGCATTACTAACTTCTGCTGCTGCTGCTGTTAAAAATTTCCGCACGATTTTGCCGCATTTTGTTGGCCAAAGTCAACTCGGCAACAATTTCATTGATATCTGTTGCGGCAATGTGCGTGAATATTCCCTTTATTGGTCAATGATATCCAAGCCGGAATATAGTAGCTACTAGTGACCAGTCGACTGTTTAATTAATAGTGGGTTGGGGTAAACTCATGCGCTGTGCTATAAACGAATTTATGACACGCTCAGTCATAAAGTTATAAACTGCAATAAAAATAACAAAATCCCAAACAACAACAACAGTAACAACAAAGGCAAAAGTAGAACTGCGCATCGCAGAATTTCCTCTATATAAAAGCGTCCCATTGAATAGACAAAGTAACTTGGCTAAGTTGCGCTCGGTCGTTGCGCTCGTTACGCTTCAGCACACTTTAAAAGCGCAACGTGTAAGTGTGCGGGTGTGTGTATTTGTGTGTGTGTGTATCAGTGTATTAGTATGTGTGCGTGTGCCATATTCAACAACACAATGTGCGAGGCTTGCATCAAACCAATGTCCTGAGCTATTTAGCTCACTTTTATATCATTTGATTGCCAGAGCGTCGCACGCGGCGTATACTCAATTTATTTTTGCTTGCGCCCTGGCGCGCTTTAGGGATATATATTACACATTTAGTGAAATCGTATTGTGAGCAATGTAAGAGTATGGGTATTTTATTAAAAATTAAAATTAATTTGAAATAATTATTAATAACTGTTTTTAACTCCTTTCCTTACCCCTCTAACACTTCGATAGTTGTATTTCCCCATACAGTATTAATATTCCTCATCAAAGTTAAATCGAAATTTCTACACAATATGTGGATGAATTGGATGACTATTTCGCGTAGCTGACATAGGAATAATTGGTCCAAAAATAATGTTTTTAAATATATTTGAACTAAACGACAATTCCGAATTTAATATACTTTATGTTTTTTGTTCGAAAAAACAAATCTTTATGTATATACAACTTTTTCAACTGGTTTAGCTTTCAGGGGTTCTGTTTTAGTCGCATTTCTGCAAATAAATATCCAAAATTCCTGTTATGCTAACAAATTTATGATATAATATTTTATACATATTATTTATATATTTGATCATTCGAAAATCTTTTTTTTTTGTAGTTGAGCATATAAAATGAGAGGTGATTCTTAAAAAAAAATAACATAAATTCCTAAGTAAATAATAAATAAATAAAAAATAAATAAATAGTATAATAATATATTAAATCGGATTTCCATAAGGGGAACTAACAGCTATTTGGCGTAATTTAATTATTGTTTTAAATTTTAAAATATTTTCAGAATTGCTTTATTCAAACAGCAAGAATACTATATACTCACATTTCATTAATTAAACATTTAAAATCATTCGTTGCAAAAAAAAAAGAAAATCATGAAAGGCCTATTAAAAATATTGAAGAATGAATTAAATCTCGATTGGAATGCAGATCAACAATATTAAAAAAATGAAATATGATTTCAGGGATTTCTCCTTCTTCAATTTAAAAACTTTTATGTAAAAATATTAAAAAAATATTTGTAAGGAAGCAGAGTAGGTATATTATGGCCGCAGCTTCAATCGTTGAATTTTTATTTATTTTCGATTTGTGCAACTTGTTGGTACCTCCGAATTGTGTGTGTGTGTATGCTGATGGTGTGTGTGTGCTTAATCAAGCACATGAAAGGACTATTTTGGTGCATGGTTGGCCCAAACCGTTGACGGCTGCCTATCTCCTCCCGCCGTGACCTTCAGCTGAAAGGCGAGTCGAGCAATGCGATTGGTTCCTGGCCGTTCCAAAAGTATGCAATGTTTATGGCATTACGTGTGCGTTTACGTTTAAGGATAAACGAGAAAAAAAGAGCAACAGGAAAATAAAATAAGAGAAGAAACTCAATGAGCATTTAATAAAAATGCACATAAATTTTTGGCGGCCAAAACAGACAAAAATGGAGGACCTGAGCCTGGCTAGCAGCTCGTCCTGGAGCCCACCTTTCAATGTTAACTTAAGTGCCAAATTGTTGGCGTTTATTGCCGCTTTATTTGGTTGTTGTTGCTGTTGTTGCTGTTGTCGCTGTTGTTAAAGTGGCCACATAATGCCAAGTTGTAATAAATTTAAGCGAATTATTCATGAATCAAATGGTATTCGAAATGTAATTTATATTTGCATTTTTGCATTATTAAAAGGCACTTGAGGTTGCTCCTTAATTACAAGTACTCCCCGCAGTGCATTTGAGCCCAGACTCAATGCCACTGACAACTGTGTCCCTTAGCACTTCATTTACGCCAAGTTGCCAATTTGCGTTGACAAAATACATTCTAGAAAAACAATTTTTTTCAATTTCGCGACAGCCGTCGCACCCAGGAGAGAACATCTGCTATAAAGGACTCGTTGAGCAGAATAAAAGCTAGGTGCTCGGCTGAAGAGGATGACAAAGAAAGCCGTGCACCGCATACCAATGAGAATGAGATACAAATTCCATTTGAGTGACATATAGACACAACGACAACTATATTAATATATGACTATTATATGCGAGGGCAGCTCGAGCAGGTTGTTGTGCTGCTCAATTAACTAAATCAATTAATTTCCAGTGTAATAAAAATTTAAAAACATTTATATGGGATGAAATACAACGGGACTTCAAGTATATTAAAAATTTGACAACAAGTGTTAAATATTTTCAGTTAAAAAAATTATTTATTAATATTATAATTCTTATAAAAATTAATTGTGCCTAAGCCATGTAATATTGCATATTAGCTAAAACTCTTCCAAAATAAAAGAATAAAAAGATTTTCCAACCAGTTACATTTTGAATCACTCTTGTTTTATTTTTTACTGATACAGCTAAAGAGCAAGATATTATAAAACTCTCCTTATTAAACTTAGGGCAGTGAAAATATATTTATTTTTTTTTTTTTTAATATTTTCAATTACATTTTATAGCTTAGTTATTGACTTAAATGACTTAAAGCAAGTTGAGTATACTATCTTTCTTTACATTGCATTTTCATATTTCATTTATTAATTTAGAGTTTTTAAGCCTAAGGAATTCATTGAACCAACTGAAGAAACTATAAAAAAATGACTCAACTAATTAACTAAATAAATATTAGACAAATTTAAACATCCGATTGATCTATACTCACGATAGAACTATATTAAAGAATTAGTATATTAACTATTTACAAAACTCTATACATTTGAACAGAGACAAATATTTTACATTTTGCAGGAAATAATGCAATTTTTAGGCTAACGTTATCTGGTTAAAATGACCTTTTAAATAACTTCAGTAATTATCAGATAAAAATAATTTTCATGCAAATTGACAGAATGCCCTCGTAAATTTAGACACAATCTGGCATTCAATATGCAATCTGTCTTTGTACCATTTTTTTTCTTTTCACCTTTTGGATTTCCATATCCCTCATATACCCACATATCAAACCAAATGTCCTGCCAATACCGTGTATTCAGCGTTTCGTCGCTTTGATTAAAAATTCATGTCGTATACAAAATTCAACGAGTGGCAGGCATATTTAGATGGATATACATACAGATATATATATATATATAGTATGGTATGTAAGTATATTCAGAATCGGTGTTTGACAAAGTTGCATAATACTTATATACAATTATTGTTGTTATTATTTTGTTGTTGTTGTTGTTATTACTGATGTTAATGTTGCGTGTAAATAATGTAGGCCATAATCAAAGGCACGCAAAGGTATAAGTAAAAGTAAAAGTGAAAGTGGCAAAAAGGTCAAGTGAAAAGCAAACAACAAACAGAGTCGACGACGATGACGATGAAAACGAAGATGAAGATAATCGGATTGAGGATGTTGGCATCCTGGCTGGAAAAACGGAAAATCGCTTAATTTGTGGCCCTTAATTGTAAAAGGAAACGTTGCACAAAAGGTGAACAAGATGAAAAGAGTGCCAAAGTAAATACGACTACCAATACATTCAAAATGATGCGATAAACGAGCAAACAATTGCCTTGACCACTGGTGCGTATACGCAATGTGCAAATAAAAATAAATGAACAAGGATGCGAAATATTGATGCCACGTTGGATAATAATACAATACTATTGGCCAAGCAATTTCAAAAAGGATAGTTGGATTAATTAAATCTACATAACTTAAATTGCTTTGTGCTTTAAATAAATTTAAGGAAAATTCGGTAAAAGCTAGATAAAACGTTTATAAATGCGACAAACAGTCTTTGATTTTGAGAAAAATTTAAAAATTAAGAAATATAGCTTGTTGTTGAGTGTCTTAAAAAAAAAAAAATTTTTTTTTTAAATTTTTCTAAAATACTTCTGGCTAACTAAAAAAAAAACATTTAAATTTCACTAATATGTATGTTAATTAATCACAACTTTCTATATTTTTAACTAATTCAGTTTAAATAAGCGTTATTGAACACAGAATAAATTGGGAATTAGCTTAAAAAATTTTTAAATATTGGTGCAGTGGAAATTTTTGGAAAGAACTGCAATCAAAGTCAAATAATTGATTTGTAAAAAAGTGCTAGATTGATTATAGGGTTAGATATTGAACAATTCTCTAGAATTAGTAAACATATATAGATATATATATATATATATTCATTTATCGAGTAGGACTTTAACATACATATGGGCATATCCTATCCGTTTTCGACGTTTGTCAATTTATGTAATTAATTACTTCAATATCACACAGTGCTGATAAGCTGCATGTACTTAGTCCAATGATTATCCTATAATTTTATCTGGGATTAATTTAGGTTCAGCAAACTACAAAACCACATAAACCCGAATTTATTTAATTTATTACATTTATTCATTTATATATACAAATATAGCCAAGGTTTAAATAACCTGTTAGCAATTAAACTCAGAAACTTGGTTTAAATTTTTGTTAGAACTTCAAAAACAGTTCAATAAAAATGTATGCACTTTGCATAATCTCTTTAAGAACAATTTGTAAGTTTATCGACAAAATCGCCCCTATAAAACACAACTAAAAGTTGCAAAGTGAAAATGAAATTGAAAATCTAAAATAAAAACTAGCAAACGTATACAAACATATACATCACTAGCAACATCATCATTATCATCATATTGATCTGGCGTTCTCTGGGGCGACTGCATCAGCTGCAGGCGTAAAAAAACCCATCAAAAATTAATATATATAAAAAGGATGAAAACTCAACCTCTTTTTGTTCCTTTCGCTCTCTATTATAAGTAAAAATTGTTCAATTGAAAAGGAAAACGGCAGCGGCAGCGAAGTCAGCGCCAACGCCGACAGCGAGTCCTTTCAGAGCAAAACTTTTCATTTTTCGGCAATAGAAAAGTTTTCCTACCATATGTGTGTGTGTGTGTGTGTGTGTGTGTGTGTGTGTTGGTGTGTGTGTGTATAAATGTGTATAGATTTGTTCCTGACTGAAAGCAACAATTGAAGTATAAAAAACGTGCAGCAGACTAAAAATCAAAAGCGGAAAGAAAAAGTTCATGTCCTGGCAAGTGTGTCCTCTTTAAAACGGGCCAAGATGCTGAGGGTAGTTTTAGTAATACTTAAAACTTTTCATAATACTTAAAACTATATTCCTTGTCGACAATTACTCCAAATTACGCTAAGTTGAACTTGACAATTAAAATAAATAAAAGATTAATTTTTTTTGCTTAAAAATCTTTCTTTATATTTTGCATTTAATTTCTGATGTTTTTCTATTATTTAAAAATTAAAATTCAACTTTTAAGCAGACGGAAAATTGCCAAAAAATTAATTAAAACGTAATTGTTCATGCGCAAATGTTAAATAAATTTTAAAAACTTAAATCTTGACAGTTTTATATTTTGAGTTGTTTTTGGTAAGAAAGTTTTCCTAGCTGTTGCCACCAACTAGGCAACATTAATTGCACAACTATTTTAATCAGCTTCGCCAAAGGACACACTTCCTGCCACAGGCCTGCCAAAATATTTATGCCAAGTTTTCATAATTTTCAATAAATTGCAGTTGCGACTACAGCCACGCCCACTCAACGCTTGGGCGCGCAAATATTTAATGAGTTGCAACCGAAAAGTCAGCGGACAAATCTCAAAAGGCACAAGACGGTGTTTGCCACCTCCTCAAAAAAAAAAAAAAAACCGTTGGCAACATCTGTGGCAAGAAGGAGAAGAAATACAGTTGCAAGCTGTGCGCGAACGGGAAACGGAAATGAGTTAAGGGAAACTGTGTGAGCAGTTGCAAAGTTTGACAACGTATTGTGGGCCGCAGTTCCAAAATCATTCAATAAAGTCAAAATAAGTGAAAGTAAGTAAAAGTATTAAGAGCTCAGAGATAAACCATTTTTATAGAGCTTCTAAAAATGCTTCGAATTTTAGAATTGAACTACAGCATATATTTCTCCTATTGAAACAGGGATATATGTAGCAGGATGTAACAATTCTGATTAATATTGTACAAAAATCAAGGTTTAAAAAAATACAGATATTTTTATGTAAACCCAGCAAATGTACAATAATATAAACATTATATAATTTCTAAAATAAAATATATTCAAAAATAATTGCAATTAATTTTTAATAATTATTTATTTATTAATTTACTAATATTAGACAAAATTTTAAGTAAAACCAATAAGCTAGTAAGAAAATATCAGAGCATAGGGTAAGTTATTTATTTCCCCATAGATTATAATCAATTTGAATGATTGCTTGATATTGAAAAATAAATTGAGAAAAAAGAGAAGAAAAAAAAAAAAACGAAGAAAATATAACTTCGGGTACTAAGGCCTTGAATTAATATTAAAATTTAATATTTTAAGAATTAATTTTTTTTTTAATCGAAATGTAATTGAAAAAATCATTTGTTTTGTGTTCTAGCTTAGCAATTTTTATAGCTTACAAAAAAGGTATTATAAGAAAAACGGGACTTCACCAACACCATTAAATATATATATTCTTGATCAGCAACAAAAGCCAAGTCAATATAGCCATGTCTGACTGTAAGTTCCTATGAAAACTAGCCTCTCAAATCATTCTTTTTGCTGCAATCAGTACATATATCAGTCTCAGCCGATTTGGATCAAAAAATATGCAAAAATTCACAAATCTTTCTTTGCTTTGCGATTTAATATATCTGTAGCGAAAGATTTAAAAATGCACCACTGTGAAACGTTTAGCAGAGCAGAAAAGACAAAAAACGGATACGGCAACAGTCACGGACACAGACACAGACACAGATACAGACACAATAGTAACTAACGGGAGCAGCCGAAGCAACAGTTCAACTGTAAAACATTAAATGAAAATGAGGAAAAACTGGCGATGGCAATGGCGTTGGCAATGGCTGCTATGGACTCTTGTCAACCGGGCTAAAAAGTGAGGGGAGTTGGCAACAGGCACACAAAAACAAACAAATCAGCCAAGTTAAGGCAGTTTTATGTGTGTGTATGTGCGAGCGAGTGTGTATATGTGTGTGTATGTTGTGGCTATGGGCTAAACTGGCGTACAAGGCAATAGCATGTTATTAAGCAAAACATGTTAACGTTAACTTCTCCATGTGCAAGTCGAGCACAAAAACGAAAGAAACACTGAAACGCTTCAAGGCTGAGCGACAAGCTAAAGGAAGCTGAAACGCAGGAGTGTAAAAAAAAAAAAAAAGCAACATTAAGTTAGAACAGGCTACGCACTTGACTGAAAGATATCCAGCAAGTAAGTCTTAAATACTTGAATTATTATAAAAATTATAATCCCATGGAGTACAAACTAGCCTAAAAATTTGGTAAGTTCACTGAAAAAAATATGCATATCGAAATTATGACCAATTTGTTGACAATAGTGTATATTTAAACTTTTTCTTGATATTGGCAATGTTCGTCATATTGTATTATAGAATTTATTAAGACCACTATTAGTTTATTAGAAAATTTTGGTCAGAATTTGTTCTTTGCTTTAATATAATATATATGCATATTTTTAATATAAAACTATAAGCAATTAAGCTCATAAAGCTCTAGAATATTTCGTCTGATTTAAATAAATTTCGTTAAAAATTTAATAACATTTTGGGGCTACTTAATTTTTGTTTAATTTAAGAATTTTGTTTATCGAAAGCACCTACTTGTTTTTAGAACACCAAATAATTTTCTTAGAAAATAATTTTATAAAAATTCTAAATCAGAGGAACCATTATGTCTTATATACTCTATGCCAAATCAACTTGGGAATTAAAGGCGCAGTGCATATATATCCACATCCATATGCATATTTATTTTAATATCTAAAAAAGTATTTTTATTCTTGAAGTTTTAATAAAATAAAAGAAGTTCAATTGTTCTAAATTTTGAAGTGTTACATATTTTTCTAGAGACGTAGACGTCTTGGATCTATCAGTAAAATATAATAATCAGGATAAAAGCTATCCGCTCCTATCAAACACCTCTAAAAAGATACTATAAGAGACCAAAATTAATTCCTTAAGTCTGTTAACCGTCAATGGTCATAACAGAGATTTGCGTTCCTTTATAAGAATGTCCTCTGCTATTTTAGTTATTTACAAAAAATATATATATTTTTCTCAGTGTTTAAAAGCTGAACTAGCTGGTGCGTCCATCCAGTATCCTAGGGCCTCTAAGCCAATGATATTCAAGTCTCGACAATGCTGGAGGGGTTCAATTTAAATGACAGCCACAAAATGCATAACAACAACATTCTTTGTTTTATTTTCATTAATTTTAATTTTATTTTTTTTTTTAATTCCAAATTTAATATAGGGAAATAAACATATTTAAAAGCAACAATATAATGTTTTATTTGATATATTAAACTATATTTACAGCATATACTTTATAGGAATAAACCTAATTTTTTATTTAACCTGCTGATATAATTTAATAAAAATAATACCCAAAAAAATAAATTTTGTTTTGTTTACAGGGTATAAATATTTATGTATGCACATACTAAATATATGTATTAAAACAAGCCCAGACCACAGCTGGCAGTACGGCAAAACGGGTAACTTAACTTACGCACAGTTTGCTTCTGGTTGAAGGCAACAAAAACCAAGTTGCAACAAATGCCACCAAATGCGATTGGCAGTGGACACTTTAACACAGGACGTGTTCGGTGGTTTTTGAAGCGCGCTGCGTGTGGTCAACAGGAGCTGGTGCTTCAATGAGAATGTTGACAATGAGAACGTTTTGCAGCTGTGATTTTTGGCTGCCTTGGGGCTAGCCAGGATGTCGATATACAGGATGTCCATGTTCATGTCGCAGTCGATGCCTGGCAGCTGTTTAAACATAGCAATGTGGCCACGTATCGTTTTGTTGCTGCTGCTGCTGCTGTTGCTTAACGGAAACACCGCAGGAATTTAAGTGCTTCCGCTTTTTGTGGCACAAGTAGGGCACAAGGCGTGGCACGTAGTGCTAAAGATGAAATCAATAAACGAAATCATAACCAGCAACACAGGGGGGCATACAAACGCCTCTTGACTTGTGGTATATATGTATGCACCTAGAGGTGTGTGTGTGAGTGTGTGTGTGTGTGTGTGTTTGACAGGTCAAGAAAAGAGCTCACAACCTGCAACCGCTGGCAGCCTGTCGATGTGGATGTGGATATGGATCATGTGGTTGTGCCCTTTGGTAAATGCCTCACATAATTTCAGCATTAATAAGGGAAAACGAGCTGAGAAAGGAGCAGGTTTTTGGAACTTGTCAGCACAAAGGGAAGACCCTTGAAGCAACCCAAAAAATAACAACAAAAAAATCAATATTAAGATCCAAAAAATTGTTGTAAAATATTACAAGTTGCATGACTATACGAAATGCGTTATGCGATAAACAGATGGCTCTGATAGCTTTTGGCAGCTGTCTGAAAGTTTACAAGTGAGCTGCTGAATGATGATGAATTATAGCTCTTAACTTGGCTTACAATATATTTAAGACTTTCGACTAATATTGATTTCCGCAATCGATTAAAAATTAAATGCTGAATATATTTGTATCAATGCTGTATAAAGAAAAGGGAGTTGGCAGATTTCAGGATACTTCGAAAGAAAATGGTTTAAATATAACATTATTGTAATTTGGATTGACAAGAAATCTAGAGTTATAACAAAGTCTTAGGAGTGTGTTGTCTAGCTTTAATTAGAATTCGAGGATTATAAACTTGACTTCTATTAAATTTTATGTGATTTGACGTGACATTCTATATCTTCATAAACTACTCTGTAGTGAAGTAGCTTTCTGTAAGCCAGCTTTCTCATTTTTCCTGTCAAATAGTATTTTTTCCAGTGAATTAAATGTCAAACTAATAAATACATACATTTAAATGTATTCTGTAATTTAACTAACAATTTAGATTTAAAATGATTTTTATTAAAGTCGCAAATCGCAACAGTTCTCATTAGCTTTTGCAATATAGAAATTGCTTAGATGCCACTTGCTCTAATGTCTTAAAGAATAATTACGCTTTAACCTCACTGAATACATACACAAGAATACATACGCAAGAATCAAGTCTTTAACGAAGCTTTGACATTTAAATGGCCACATTAATTATACGCCACGTGGCTCCATACTCTAACCCCTCTGGCAGTCATGACAACGCTCTCGTTTTGGTAGGAGGAGAGCTTCCATATTCTCAACGAAATGCGAGCTGCCATTTGGCGTAACACTTTTTGTGTGCCACATTTGTTAATTACTTTTGGCATAGACAGTTTTGTGTGCTCTTGTTTTGTGCTGACCTCAGTGCAAGTTTTCCATTGTACAAGTGAAACTGTAACTCTCAGATTCTGCTGAGCTTTGACAACTTAAGGCAGGAGCAACCCCATAGGCAGACAAAACTGAGAGACTGTGAGACGGACAATCATCAAACAGACGCCTCACGTGGGTTATCAGTGGGCGGAATTAGTAACTGCAAAAGGTCACCGTCACTCAAAGGCAATTAAAAATGCGCAAGACTAAATGAAAATTACAGATTTCCCAGAGCCAAAAGCCCCCCAGTATGCCAGGGGCCATGTATTCAATAAGCAAGCGCATATAAATTAACCGTTAAGTGTATTCCTGGTATTCGAGAGGCGCCACCAATTGGCAAGCAAACGGGTGCAGGATACAAACAAACGGCAAAAGGAAATTAACATAAGCACAAGAGCGTAAAGCAATTTTTGAGAAAACGAATTTGAAATGCTCTAAAAAAAATTATTAAAAAAATAAATGTATTATAGGTTGATTTAAATTTAATTTGAATATTATTAAAATTATTGTTGAGCAGGCAAAAAATTTTAAATTTGGTTATTTGCAAAAATATATAAAATTGTTAACAGCAATTAAATTTTTGGCTTATTGTTTACTTTACTGCTGTCGGTCAATTTATTTGTATTAAGACATAAGATTAGATAGATAGATTAAATAAGATATATAAAATTATATATTAAAAAGTCAGGATAATTACAGATTCTATAAAAGAATCATAGAATTTATAATGCATCATTCTAAATGCTTTAAAAAATTCAATAAAATTTTAATTTACAAAATACAGAATATTCTTAATTGTTGCTCATTTTTAGACTGATTTATCTTGGAATCAAATTAATTTAATTAAATTCACTTAAATGTTAATAATAAGAAATTAAAAGTGGGATAATAGTATAGTGTCCATAAAAAGTACATAGACTTTGCCTTTTCTACTTAATAATACAGCTTTAGAAAAATATTTAATATCACAAAAAAACATTCTTAGACTGGGAAAATTATACATAAAAAACTAGAAAGTAAACAAATTAATAATTAAAAAATAAGCTTATTAGTAAATTAAATTTAAAATTTAGTTTTAAGCACAGAGAGCCTATTAAATTCAATGTTTTTACAGGGTATAACCAAGCCGTCAAGGAAACTCATTGGCAATGCGAAATTTATGCTTTGAATTATTAAAATTGAATTGAGCACGGAGTATGCATAAAAATGTTATGTGATGAGAATGTGGCAATCATTGTTGCTCTCTCTCTCTCTCTCTCTCTCTCTCTCTCTGTGTGTGATCCAGGAGCTTAGAGTTGCCCCATCGTGCCTGCGCTTTGCTGGTGGGTAATGATTGGGAGTCCTAGACGATTACTCAGCTCCTTGCCGCGTGGGAGGTCTATGCATTATATTATTTCTCAGCTGCGCAGCATGCGTAATTATGTGCCGTAATCAATATAGACAGAAAATATATATATACACACACACACACACGCACACACATGTTGATTTGTTGCGCCTTGAAGTTGAGCTCAGATTTTCGCTGATGCGCAACAATCGTAAATTCAAATGAACTGCTGAAATTGTCAGATAAAAGTAATATCTTTCGGAACACATTCGTGTATTGCGAGTATGTTAAAAACAAATGTATATTCATAAGACTGGCAGTTAAGTTGACAGCTAAGCGCATAATTTATACTCTAAATGCCGTTCAGCATTTTGATTGCCAGCCAATTTCGCTGGCCAGCAACACTTTTAGCACATAATAATAATAGCCATGGCTCAGGCAATTACGCTGCGACTTAGCCAGACACCAGTCGCTCTAACAATTTAGGGCTAAGAGAGGGAAAGAAGCTGAAAGGGAAGTTGCCAGGCGACTGAGCAAATGGGCGCACTTAAAGCACATAAAGTGTAAAAGGGCGCAACCGCTTTGCCAGTTGGTTGAATGGACTTGACACAGTCGACAATCGATAATGTGATTGGAGTCGAGCTGAAAAATAATAAAAAAAAAATAGAAAACTCTCTGCTTGATGGCTGACCTTAGCAGAAGTTTGCATAAAGTTAAACGATTACAGCTGAACAGAACATTGAACTTGTCGCTGAATTTTTGGTTCAAAAGTCTTGAATAGGGCTGAGAAGTTCACATTGAGCTACGCCCACAATTTATTAAAATTGTAAAAAATATTTTTTGGTATAAGTCAATATGTTAAATATAATATATTTATGCTAATCGAAAGGATTGCTTTTTAGGTAAAAAATACCTTCAGTAATCAAGGGAATCAAGACTGTAAAGAAAAGTTGTAGTTGAAAATAAACTGAATTTTTGAAGCATATATTTAAAATACTGAAAAAAATTTGTTGAAATTATATATTAAAAAATAAAATAAAGTTTACTTTGTATGTGAATAAATGGGCAGTAAAATGTAGCTTCGAATAAATATATAAATAAAAATTAATTGTTGATTGTTTTAAAATTTTTAAAACTTTAAATAACAACACATTCACAGCCTGCAAATATATTTTGAAAGTTGTTATGTTGCTGCGGGGTTTTTGTACTTGTTGAATTGAGAGTTCCCAAATTTTTTGTTGATTTCCGAGCAGCATAATTTTTTAATTTGTTCGAGTATCCAATTAGAATTCCTCCCCGATATTGCAGAAGCTGAATTTCCAACAATAAACCAGAAATATTTAATTTATAATAGTGACTTTCTGGCTCTCAATGCGCTCTGAGAACACAAACAAAACGAATAATTTTTTGAGCAAATCTTTTTTGTTTATTTAATTACACTATGCAAAAATTTGGAAAAATCTTTTTTATCCCTTATTTTTTAAGGAAAAATGGGTCGCTGATTCCGAAAAATTAAATAAAAAAATATTTTGCAGGGACCGTTATCGAGATAATCGAAAAAAGCTAGATTTTTGACTTTATTAAAAAAGTAACTTTGGCAAAATAAATATAATTCCGAACATAGTTTAATTTCTTTATCTTTTTGGAAAGGAAATAAAATGGCTGATCAACCTGCCATACAATATTTTTCAATTAAATAATTCGTTAAGAAGTTATTAGAGACTGAAATAGTAATTTGAATAAAATTAGGCCTATTTTAATAAAAACTATTTTTTGTTAAATTTTTTTCCAAAACTAGAATTTTGGTTTTTTGAATCAGTCTTTAGATCTAAAGGCTTACTAATTCTACTCTTTGACAGTCAAGAAATAATTGGTTTATCTAACTAGACTGTAACATATGTGTCTATTATTCATAATATTCAATAAATGTTTATTTATTTTTCAAGCATACTACGCTTTCAGCTACATAGCATTAAGTTATATATATTTAAAAATCAGTTTAAATAAAATGCACTCTGCTTTACATAGATTCACATCGTTAACAGACGTTTCATTTACAATCAAGCAATGTAAACAAATCCCAAGTGTCTCCATTGCCATTGCCATTGCCGATGCTATCAACAACATTGCCATCCGCGTCACAGCCCAGTTCTACACCCTGGTCCATTTGCAGAGTGCTGCTGTAGATGACAGCATCAAATCAGCGCAATGAAGAAGAAAATAATGGAACGGAAAACTCAAATTGGAAACTAGAAATAAAATACTCAGCTGACAGGCTTCAACTGTTGGTAGAGGGATGGGGTTGAGGCAGGACTGCGGTTAACTGTTTGCAATCCAATTTCAAAGACTGGTCATAATGAGCATGAAATATTTTTACAATTCAGTTGGGGAAAATCAGTTGTTTGAGCGTTTTCCCCCATGTCACATCATTGTCAGGGCCAGGCTTGTTATTGCTGCAATTGCCAATCCACGTGGCATATACCACATATTGTGCATACGCCGCATTGTCCACCTACAATCTCTAATTGGACTTTCATGTAAAGTGTGGGCCAGTCGATAGACGATTCGTCATTTAGTTGCTCATCATTGCCAACCAATTAGCTAAGCAGTTCCACTGTTTGGTCCATTTTGGCCCACTCAAAGGCTTAATTCAACCAAATATTTCATTGATTGCCGCTCGGTGGGTGGCCGAGAGAGAGGGAGAGCACTTGAAAAGTTTTGCAGCTGCTGCCTTATTGGGTCATTATAAATGACACTGAAGAACTAACACACACACACACACACATAAGTACACATTCAGAGGTACACACAATAACGGACAGGACACACATACTCGTACAGTTGACAGAAGGACCCTCACTGACACTTGTGCAACACTTTCATTTATCTTATCGAGCCAACTGACATGTTGCTTCCTGCTGCCTCGACCTGGCTATACCCTAAACAAATGATGTTATACTTTAGTACAATAACATTTCAAACAACTGACTTGAATGTGAATCAAAGCGAGAATTTAGGGAGGCAGAGAAAGAGAGCGAGAAAAAAAAAGAAAGAGAGAAAGAGAGAGAAGGAGAAAGTGTAAGTCTTGAAAGAGGGCTCTGAACTATGAATAAATATAGATGAATTTAATACTAAATTGTTGATGAAGTGTGTTTAATTTAAGATCAAATCTTAAGCTGAGAAAAAATTGAAGGATAAAAAAGCAATATGTTTACTTTTTGTTGATTTGTATAAACAGATCTTTATATTAATAAAATTTAAATAAATGGGGCATCTCGGAATAACAGAAAATAGCAGAGATTGGTAAGATTATAATTACAAAAGCTAAAGTTATTAAATAAAAATTATTTTTAAATTTTCAATTTAAAATAAAAGTTATTTGTTAATTTTTATCACAAAAAAATTATATTGAAAATTAAATGTAAATATATTTGAAACCAGCTGCTGTATTAACATAATTTAAAAACTTAGCGATGTGGTGCTAAATATTTTTCATTTGATATATAACATGTTTTTAAAGAAAAAATATTAAGCATCCTTAAAATATAAAGAAAAATCTCAGATTTTTAATCTTTTTGGTAAGAGTTTAAGTGAAAATTTATCATACGATGTGTAGCTTAATACCTTTTATATGATACATAGCATTAAAGAAAAAATATCCTTAAAGAACAAAAAATCTTTTATTTTCTATTTTTTTAGTAAGCGTAAAAAAGAATTTTTATAAAAAAATTAAAAAAATTAAAGCTTAAGAATAAAAGTTTGTTCAAACTATGTAGAAACTATGTAATTAGCAGGGTATATAAATATTGCAGTTGTCCTGATTTTCCTGTTTGTAATTAGCAAATGGCCGCAGCTCTTGAAAAGCAAATGGTCTGAGTTTCCCTTCCCTACCTTAAGCCCCTGTTGCCATTCAATCTACACTGTGCATTTAAGATGCCTTAAGAAGTGATTTGAATATAGCATTATTTGCAACACGTGCCGTTGTCTTTGTTGTTGTTTTTATTTAGTTGTTTTTTATTGTTGTTGTTGTTTAGCAATCATGGCGCGCGTTTACATTTCAATGAAAAAATACGTTTAAGCAAAGTTTTTATATTTTGTTTTTACTTTCTCGTTGCTGTTGAAGTTTTGGTTGCTCTGCTGTTACTTTTTCAATATTTATTCAATCGTGAACTTTGGCTGACTTTTTATTTGCATACACACACCCACACACACACCGACACACATACCGACACACACTCATGCACATGCAAACAAAATGGAAAAATAAATTTGATTTATGCTGGAAACAACTTTGTCCAGACAACTCCAAATGCAGGCGGCAATGAAATTGAAACCGCATTGAATCTTCTTTGGTTTCATTGAATTGTGGCACTGCTTGTGCCAGTTCCCGATACTGAAAGTGTTTTTTTTATATTTTCAGATTTTGCAAATTGCAATTGGCAGAGAAAACGCAACATTCCCGAGCTAAGGATGCAGAGGCCATGCGTTGATATCAAGCCATAAATCCTTGCCAAATCACTGAAAGAGCAGTCAACATAGATCAGAGCAAAAGCCAGTACTATGGGACCGGCCAGTGCCATACAAAAATATACAGAAAAAATATTTTCAAAGCTACAGAAATGGAATATACACATTGCCCAAAAGCCAACTCCACATGCGAGCACAATTGGAATTTACATATGGGAATGTGTGTGTATTTCAGTGACTGCTCGAAGGCATTTTGTTCAATGTTCGGTTATCAGTGTTGCCACGCCTCCCAACACATTGTGTAGCATTGAATTTGTTTTCGATATACCCTGTCTACATAGGGTGTTTAAAAACGGGTATATTGTTAAAAATATATATTACAGAACTGACAACGTTTACAGACAATTAATAAAAGTTTTTTCTGCTCAAGAAAATTTTGAGAATCATATGTTTATTTTATGGAATTTTTAGAATCATCTTTAATGTTTATTTTAGTTGAATGCGATTGAAATTCTCCCAATAATAATCACAGGAATAATCACCCGATTTGCTTAGCTTTTATGGCAAAAATTTAATTGACAACTCTGCAAGGGTATTTAACCCGCAGCACACCGATGTTAACTTTTATTTCTCTTGTTTTTGATACATTTGAAATTGGCTCAAAAATGTGCGAAACGCTGCGATACAAGCAAGGGCTGCAGGAATAATATAAAAATTTTCGCATTTTCCGCTAAATTTTGTCAATGTTTCATTGTGACTACAGTACAGTTGTTGTGCGTGCTACTCCTCTCTCTTTACCCCTCTGTTCCCAAGTGAAATTGGCATAATAAACAATGACAATGTGCGTGCAAATGTTGTCAGGGATGCTGACAGACAGACAGACAGACAGGAGGCTCATCACCAGGATGCGAATCTGCCTGCACGAAAAGTGAGTTAGCAAAGTGAGTGATGCATGAATGCGAATACGAGTCTACACATAGTATAGGGAAAGTAAAGAGAAAGGCAAGAGGGAGAGTGGCATACACATGTGTGCCAAGCATTTGGCACATGGGGGAATAATTTAAAGGCCTTGAATTTACGAGAACTCGTAAAACTTACATTGAGCACACATGTGACAGACCAAGTTGAATAAAAGTAACTCCCTTTGAAAAAAAATGCTTACAAATCAGCTTCAAAATCGGCTATCACTGCTCAATTATCAAAGTCTGGAATAGACAAAGTTGACCTAAGTTTGACCACCAAAGGCTCAAAGGCTACAAACTAACGACCTAACAAATACACTGAGAAAATGTATTTTAGATCAGCAGAGAAACGAAATATATTCTCAGCTATACTTATTAAATTTTTTGTGCTGCAAATAAATTTAAAAAAAATTTAGAAATAATAAAACTTGTGGTTTTTAATAATAAAACGAAGCCTGGATTTGTTTTGTGCATACAAATTTATTTAGTTCTTTGTAGTTATTTTTCTTCTTAGGAATATTACTCATTCTGGTGCGACAGTTTATCGATAAATTAAATATCCTTTGGAAGTTGTTTAACAGAGAATGTTGGCTCTGGATAAATCTAGATTTAGAAAATATGATAACAAGTTCAAATTTTACCATATTAAAAAATATTAGCTTACTAAAAAAATGTTGCATACTTTAAGGTGTTGTTTGCTGCATACCTGTACGCCTACAATTCTCAGAAGGCTCTAGAATTTTCTCTACTTTTATGTTTTAAAAACTTTTTTTAGAAAATAATTTTGTGTTTTAAATTTAAGCAATATTCTTACATTAGGCACAAATAAATTGATCAAAAATTGTATTAAAAAATAAACAAAATTTATATAAATGAGACAGTATAAGTCGCCTGATAAATTCAAAAAAAAGCATCGATGTTTTTAATAAAACTAAAATAAATATATTTTATATTTATACTTTATATTTTTTTTTTTCGATTTCTAATTTATTTTCTTCAAGTGTAGCACGTTGCTGTAGCAGACAGCGCCATCAACGCATTTCATTTATCAGGCAGACAAAATGGCAACCTCTTTTGTCGTCTAATGTCCTTTTGCCTCCTTGCCACCCCATCTCCGTTTTTCCGCTTTATCTACACTCCATTGTAAGGCTTTAGTTGCCGTTAACTCCCGACCATTAGCCCGCCTTGAAGCTTATAACAAGCAACTCGCTTTTGGTAACTGTATATCACATATCCTCGCGAACTACTTAGTTATCCTTGTTGTAAGCCATACATGTTGGCAGGCTGTGTAGTCTAAGAAAAGTTGCATGATTGATTAAACAGATTGAGGACATAAATTAATAGACATAATTAAGCGTAATTAGAAGCCATGAAATTGATTCTAATCCATCACAAGCCGCAGCTCAACTAAGGTTAAGCCATTATTTAATATATGAATTATATAGAAAGTTGTATGATCTATAAATGCGTGCTAAAGCTGCTTAATAAACCTTTCATAAATCATGCTATGAAAATAAATAACAATGAAAGTATACATATATCTATCTATCTAACGGAATATATATTTTTAATGCAGTTTCGGCTATAAACCTAATTCTGGATATGTTCATATATCGACTTATATTTGTGTGTGCTGTATATGCGAGTATTTATAAGTCATTGATTCGCTGTTTGTCCTTTAACGATTCAATGAGCTCTAAAACGACTTTATTGATTTTATGTTAGCACTGCCGATACAGAAGTCAACTGAGGCCGAGGGGTGACAGAGATACTTATACAAAGAGCGATTATAAATATATATATATGCACAATTTAGACAAAGCGCAATATGATCCCAGATACGAGCTAATGGGGAATATGAGTTTTACATACATCGCATGTGTGTCCCAATAAGATACTTAGCTGCTTGTTGACTTCTTTTACTCTGACTTTGTTCTTTCTTTTTTTCCATTGTTAGTCAAAGCTTTGGCCAGTTGTTGATATTGATTTTTATGCCTGGCACGCCAAGCTCTGCTGCTTTATTACTAATCCATCTAAACAACCAGCTACTTGGGCTTAACCTGTGCTAAACGCAAAAGTCCTGGCAGTTACAGTCACAGTCATGACCAGGACACGCCAGCCAAGACAGAAATGGCTAAAACCAGCACACGTCTCACTTGGTCATTGTCAGGCTTCGTTTGAGTCTGACACAGGAGCAACAGGCAACTGTGATGTGCCCCAGGTGACATGACTTACAATTACAATTAGTTCACTTTTGAGCCAAATATTGTAAAATTTAAAGAAAACACATTAGATTGCCTTATAAGATCAGCAGTATATGGAATTATTGGCGGCACAAGTGCTATATATTTAAAAGTTTTGGCATTAAATCGTTTTTATTTACATATTTTGGGATATATGAATTTGGATTTTTTTTTTTTTTGTGTTAAAAATTTGCATGTTTATTTATTTGTATTTACACAAAATTTATATGATTAGTGTCTTAGTAGAAAATCTTTTATTAGAATGTGTAGCTTACAAAATAGTGAATTCAGAAAGTTGTAAACAAATTTGATTAACAAAATTTATATAGAATTTTTGGTATTTCATTAAAATGCATACGATAATACGGCAGACAGGAAAACAGTGTTAAATATTGAGAAAAATATATATCAATAATATATTTGAATATCTATACTTTATATAATCGATAGCCCATTTTGACTATAACATTTATAAGTACAGTTTTATTAACCCCTCTTATTTATCATATTTAACAGTACCGGCATTTAAATTGGATTTAAAAACTTTATCTATGTATACTACTACCAAAATATAAGTTCTGCTTCAAAATATATGTACTATATACTCTATAGGTTCGCAAATATATACCCACTGCTGTCAAGTCAACTAAAATTTGCAAAAACCATACAATTCCCATTTCTGCCTATTTATTGGGCACATTTCCATTTTCATTTTCATTTTTTTTTTATGAGTTGGAAGAAGCTTGCGCCTAATTACTTGTTATGCTCATTTTCCTTCTTGAGTTTTTATTTTTTTTGTTTATTTAAAACCTTGGCGCTTTTGGGCATTTTGCATTTCGCTTTTTACGCTTAATTTGCGGCGCTTAACCTTTGCCCTCCCCACGAAAAAAAAAAAATAAATATGAAACACAGAACGAAGCGAATGAATCCGGAAATGACAGCAGAAAGAAATGAAAGCTGAGGGAAGGATGGCAATAAGTAGAGAGACAAGCAGAAAAAAGAGAAACAAAACAGACAAATGCAAACAAGGCTAAGCACACGCCACATGCCACATGCCACATGCCGCATGCCACATGGCTAAGAGTCCAGGCGTTAAGCAGCTGTTGCCTGCTTTTGGGCGTTAGGCATTTGTTTAAGGTGCTCTGCTCGAGTGCTCGACGACTTTGCTTTGTCTTTGTCTTTATCTATATCTTTGTCTTTTTTGTCGTTTTGAATAGCGTCGAAATGTTGTTAAACTGTGGCACTGACACAGCCACAACGAAAAGAAAACCTTTGAAAAGGACGAAGGACTGTGAGCGTGTAGTCAGGCGCAAAGTATAACTTGTCAAAGCTAAAGGCAAGAATAGACAAAAAAATGCCAACAAACTGGTATTTATGTACAACGCCAGATTGAGATATTGAGTTACAGCATGTGATTCGTGAAATACTTTAATAACTTAGTACTTATTTCCTTAAGGAAGAGATCTATTGTAAAAAATTGTATCTAATTCGTTGAATTTTAAAAAATGTATGAATATTTAAATTATGTTCTACACTCTTGATATTTTATCGGTTTTTAAATGAAATTCACACACCGAAAGCTGAGTTATTTGTTTTACTTATTTATATTATTATTTTATATTTGTGCTTTAAATTACAATATTTTATTAATGCTTATGATTGTGCTTCAGGTATTTTTCAGAGTTTTTTATCCCATAAATTTTGTTTTTTATAAAATACAATTTATACGTTCACAAAAAATTAAAATTGGAAAAAAAAGCCATGACACTATTATTGTAGTCTACTGCGCCACCTAATATGCTGCAGCTGAGTTTTTCATATATTAATTTAAAATGCATTTTTCACCCACTTTCTAATATATTTTTAATAAAATTTTTCCACAATGCCAACCTACGATATAATAGGAAGCTATTACCACAAATTTCAGGTTTATAGCTTTTGCCGTTTGTCCTGGCGGTAAGTCTTCAATCAGTCAGTCAGTCAGTCAGGTTTAACAGTGTTATATATATATAGAAATTTTCCTTTTCCTTGAGAGAAAATTGTTTTAAAGTTATTGTTATAATTTGAAGTATTAAATGTAGCATAAATTAAACCGCTTCATTATATTGCTTATTTGTTTATTTAAATAATCCAGTTCTTAGTTAAGTTTTGCTAAAATTAAAAAAAATATATACTACACAAAATCTCATAATAATAACACACAAATATCAATATCACGAATCACTGTCACGCATAAACGTCATAAAAAGCCTCAAGTTAAACCGCCCGGCATTAAAACAATGAACGCCTTTGTATTGCATACTTTTGGGCCGTTGTTTGTTTGGCTTTTCTTTTTCTTTTTGTTTTTCATTTTCATTTTCTTTGCCTTTTCCGTTACGTTCCGTTCTGTTCAGCTTTTGTTGTTGTTTTTCCTTCTTTTTTTGTGCGCTTTCCAATTTTTGTATTTATTTTGATATCGCCGCCAGCAGCTGAAAAAACTTTCCCACTTTTGTTTGCTGATAGCATTTTCCTACTTTGGTTTTTGTTATTTTTGTTGTTACCTGACAGCTGCCTGGCCGTTTACACATATAACATTTGCAATTAAATTCCAAAAGCTCACATAAACACACACACACACACACACGCACACACATCATACCTTCACGCACATCTGGGAGCATAATTAACACTCATGACTAGCCGAAAATTAGTCGGACAGGGCGTTGAGCTGGAAATGATTGGATTAGTGACCAGTGTAACAGTTGCCGCAATTGAAACGATAATTAATTTGTACTCAGCATCGAATTAATGAGTCTATTTGCAACTGAAATGTAAACTGCCATTTAATAACAGCATTAAGCATTTGCGATTGCGATTGCTTAAAGGAATTGCATTCTTTGTACAAATTAAAAGCTGCGGTTTTCAGACGTGCGCAAGTGCGTCTGAGTGTACTTGCAACAAATTGTTTTTTTTGTTTTTGTATTCTGTGGCTGTTTCCAGAGAATTTCACAAAATGACATAACAGCTTTCTTTCAACTTTCTCGCTAACTGCAACATTTCTGAGGTATTAAGTGACCACTTGAGTTTGATAACTACAGTCGGGTGAGCCGTGCAACGTGCCATGTGGCATTTTAACTCTAAAAGGTCAAACGCAAAAGGGTATATCGTTTATGTGACTTAAATGTAACGTTTCTTAAATGAAAAGTGAATTAAACAAAGCTTAAATGATTACAGAAAAATATTTATAAAAAAGAAATTATTTTATTTTTGTTACAAATTTATCATAATCATAATAATAATAATAAAAAAAATATATTTATAGATAAAAGTAAGTCTGTCATATTTTAATATATAATAAATATTATGTATTATTTATTTATTTATTTTCATGACCAACAGTTCTGTACTAAGATTTAAAAAATTTAATATAAATTTAATAATACAAATAGATGAAACTAAGATCTATTTCTAGGATAAAGTAAGCCAATGAAATTAAAAAAATTTTGATGACAAAGAGTGCTGTACCATAAATTGAGACATTATTAAATTAATTTATTTATACAAATAGATGAAACTAAAGTAGGAAAATGTTAGTCAAAACATATAATAAATATTAAATATTTTCTTATTAATATATTTGAATGACAAACATTGTTTTACCATGATATAAAACATTATAAAATAATTTATAAATTTATTGAAAGGATATAAATTACCTATAGATATATATAAAGCGCCGAAAATATCAATTATTGATCAAATTTTTTATTCATAAAATCAGATATAAATAGTATGATAATATGTGTTTTAATTTTACTAAATTATTTATTATTTTATTAAATAATTTTTTATATTTATAATGACACTAAAAGAAGAATTTTGTTTGCCAGTCCTGCCAGTTATGTCAGTTATCTATATTTTTCTGAAATTTTGTAGACAAAATGTATTTAATTACTAACAAAACAACTATGAAAGTTATAGTTAAATTGTTAAACAATTGATATTCCGAAATTCTAACAATTTCACTGAGAACTGAGTATCTTATTTGGCTGCACATTGTGTATTTTGTTCAACTCAATCAACTTATCCAACTCTTGTGTATATATGTGGCACGCCCACTTTTAATCCTTAGCGTAACGCCTCCATTCGGTTACTCGCATTTATTTGAGCTGGCGATTCGCCTTGACAGCTTATGTGATGCTATTGTAGCTTTTTGTTTGAAACGTAATTAAAACTCATTGAAACTTTTGGCTTGGCTTGGGGGAATTTATAGCTCTCAGCTCGCACATTGCACTTTAGTTGAATTCATGTGCAATTGATTTAGTCCGAGTGAGTAAAACTTTTAATTAAAAAAACAAAAAACAAAAAAAAAGAAACAATTCAGTGGGAAAAACTGCGCGTGGCAGCTTATGACAAAAGCAAAACGCAAAACTCATCTAACTGAAGTCATACGCTGCGTATACGTGATGCCATGTGATTTATATATATACTGTGCTCCATTTGCAATTTGGCGCACTTAGCATTGAATTTGTTTGGCATGCGGCATCGCTGCCATTTCCCATTTCCCATTTTCCATTTTTATTCACGTTTTTTATTAAAGCATCTGGAATTTGCCACGTCCTCACTGTGTCCTGACACGCGTTACAATTTCCTTTTAATTACACGCCACAGTCAGCGAATGCTTTGCGTGTAAATTAGGAGGAGCTGCTGCTGCTGCCCCTCTGCCTCATTGCCCGTGAGGCAATTTCAGTTAGCTGCCACGTGTTGCATCATTTATGACTGACAGGAGGGACGACGAACTTAAAGGGCGATAAGCACAAAATATGGCAATGACTACGCCAAAAATGCGAATTAAGTATCCCAGAACATGTGGGCGTTATAACAACAATAACAACAAAAAACAACAACAAAAAGTACAGTCAGTCAGCTGAGCTGTGACTTTTAACATTTGTCCGGCCATTATAAATGTGAAATGTGCAAATATTTTCACTTTTACATATGCAAACTTTATTTTTGGGACCTTTTCCACTTGTGACTTTTACCTTTATCTACAAATAATTCAAGTATTATGTGAACTTTGCATATAAATTGACATTTTTCAGCTGTTCCAAGTGGGCACGGACGTGATATATATAAAGGACATCAATTTATTTTGCACTTTGGGACTTTCAACATCTAATCCGATCTGTCAGTTAGCTCTGACTGTTATATGTATAAGCTTTAATACGTTTGTGTAATGCAGCTTATAATTATGGCATTTCATTTGAAAAGGATGTTGTGATATGCAAAGTAAAAAAAAGGTATACAAATGGCTTGTCAGAAATGTGACATAAATAAAATATTAATATATAAAATATAATTTTTATTTTAATAATAATTATATACACTTTAGATGAAAGGTGAAAAAAAAACAATGTAAAACAGCTTACGGGTATAAAAATAAATAAAATCAAAATTTATGTTGTCCTTTACTCTTTATTTTAATTATATTTTAATATGCCGCACTGCATTGTCAATATCCATAAGGGCCTTGAAGCAGTGTATTGTTGGTAAGAATACCAGAAAATATAGCCTCAAGTCTGATGTCATATTGCAAATATAGAAAAGATGTTAATCAATAAATAAATTTACGAAACTGTACACATAATTATTAAATATAAATAACACATATTAAAGTTACAAAATTATTATTATTAGCTACAGCAGATTTTTGCTAATTATAAATAAATAAATGCTAAATATTTAATTGCACTATTTCGCATTTAAAACATGTATTTCTTACGCGGTATAAATTAAATTATTTATAATTAATATTTAAGCTGCATACTAATTCTATTAGAATATTTTTTTATTGTTGGAAAATTCGGCTTATAGAATTATATATATATTGAACTTTTAATTAAAAATGACTAGCTAAAAAATTACTTTTAAATTTTTTTAGTTTTCCCAGACTACCTAAAAAGGGTATAAAATGCAACGAACGCGTGGGAGGATAACTTATATAATATTTATTTATAATATGTTTATATATTTTAATTATAAATATTTATTAAAAATTAATCTCAACGGCCCACTTGCAAAAATATAATTAATATTTGATTAGATTTGTATATCTGTAATTTTGTAGCAGCAACTAATATATAATTAATTATAAAATATTTAACATAGTTTTCAAGCCCGATTCCTCTAAAACTTCTCTCAATTAAAACATCATTTGTGCTGTGGTGTGCAATATATTTATTTATATTATTAAAATAAGCTTTAATTGAAGACATATATTCGTTGCCTTACTATGCATACTTCCACGTTGCTTTTATAACTTGAATTTTTATTCAGTTGAATATTAAGTAAGCTCAGCTTTATTCAGGAGGCAAACCAGCTCATTTGAGAGTGCCACCAACAACAACAGGGGCCAGCAGCTGCCACATAAGTCAAAAGTGGCGTTCATAAAGCAGCTGGCCATAGTTCAATTGTTATAAAACCCTTCCAATATCTCATCCCAGCATTTTCATTCGCGTTCAGGCTATTGTTCTAGGCAGAGTGAAGCTGTGGCAGCGGCAGCAACTCTTGATCTTGCTCATTGCCTGCCCCATGCCACATATTCCCAACCCGCTCCCTTTCCTACTCACTGTGTGTGTGTACTGTTCCTGTCCTTGTCCTAGTCCCTGTCATGTGCAGCGCCCCAGTCATCAGGCTGCTCATCCTCATCATACTGACATCCTGGCACGCAGGACTAACGCCGACACTTGCGTCCATTGTTTGGCCATGCTGTGCGCTGTTCCATTGTTTTTGGGGCCACAAAGTGGGCGTGATTCAAGTGGGCAGACGTGTAACTAATAGCAGCTTCTATGTTCTTTACCTAAAACCCGCCTGCTCTCGGCTTTAGCCATGTGTTTAGCTGTCATTTTGTTGATTTATGCGTTTATCGCGTATGGAAATATCTGCGACTATCGATTTCCATTTTTAAAGACTTTTCCCGTCTCTCAGCTAATTTAGAGCAGGCGCCGCATCACTTTCATGTCACATTTTCCGCACCATTTCCATCTGGCGTGGCCTAATTACAAAGCGAAAAATTCAAATGAGCCAGCCCTTAAGGCCTTTATTTAACGCGCAACAGTTGGCCAACTGTTTCCAGCTATAACTCCCCCCTCAACCCAGTTCCTTGGTTGGAAATCGCTTAATTTAATAATAAGGAATATAAAATGGGCCCAGAAACGTTGCCAAAGTTGTGCAAAACTTTGCTGCCAACAATTTTTGAAGAGCAACTGTCAAGCTAGGTGGTGTGGGTGTGGTTCTGTGGCTAGAACCTTATATAGAACATATATATATAATATATATATATATATATATCATATATACTTGCAGGTTTCATTAGAAACTTTTTACTGGCAAATAGGCAGGGGGTAGGGCAGTGGGGTTTGATTGTGGCTCGTGTTGCTGTCAGGCAAACATATTTTTTGAAAAGTGAGCACAAACTTTAAATTGTCTTTTATTTATTAATTTTTAATGTTTATCATTTTGTGCAGTTGCTAAAAGTTTTGTAGCATTTTCAAGTTTTTTTTTCTTTTTTTCTTATAATTGAAGCACTTGCAAAGTTTCTGTTTGCCACTTTGAACAGCTTTAAGAAATGGTTATAAAAACCTAAATTGGTTTACAATTTGCATATCAAACATTTTTATAATTTTGTTTATGATTATAATAAAATTTTGAGCTTACTTAAAAAAATGCAGGAAATACAATAATTTTGCAATAATTAAACCTGTTGCGCATTAAATTTTTGATTCAATTTCTAAGAAATATGTAAAACATACTTTTGGCATCAGTTAAGAATTAATTAAATGTACTGTGAATATATATATATCAAATTTTGTGAGTTCAATTGGAACTGGCCAGATAAATAACAAGAACAACAATAGTAACTGCTAATAACATACATACCCATCAATTTCTCATTTATTGAGCAATTCAAATGAAATGCGTTTTTCATTTTTGTTTTATTCTGTGAAATTTTTCACAACAATAAAAATAAATATTAATTTATGTGCATAAATAAACAATAAACGAACATCCATGGTGGCCAATCAAAGGGAGGGGGAAGGCAAGGGCAACACCAACAAGCGTAGTAAATTATGCGACCTTGACTTCCCCCGAATAACCCCCCCGCACTCCGTACTGCCCTGCAGCATCCAAAACACTAGCAAAATAGCATTTACTTTGGAGTTTCAAATTTATATATATTTTTTGCCGAAGTTTGAATACTCTTGTAGAGTATTTTGTACTATTAATTGTACTATTAATTTATAACTGAGGTTTTTTTTAATAAATATTTTAATAGTTTTAATTAAATGCAGCTTATCAAATGTTTGATTTTTTTTTAATTGTGTACATTAAATATTACATTTAAAAATATTAACCGCTTCAATATACCCGTTTTGTGTACTGTGACTTTTGAATCAATATTTAAATACATTAAATATAACTGGCGCTTCATACACCTAATTAAACTAATTATAATATTATTATTTATTAAGACAGTGACGGAATCAGCGGTTAGTCTGCGTCATAATGAATTCTTCATTAGCTCAAAAATGTTACACATTCTGTGGTTAAAATAATAAAGTGTATACAAATCAACAGCTAGAAACATTATTTTGTGACGCATAAAATAAAGTAAATAAAATAAAAAAAAATAAAAAAAAAAAAAATTATATCCAAAGCAAACGAAAGCGAAATCAAAAATGATATCGGTAAGCAACAGCCACAAAATTTAGACAGCCAGCAGCATTTTAAATAGACAATGGAGCGACAGTTCCAAAGTTCCAGATATGCTAAATAGAGGCCTCGACTGACATTGAGACTGAGTTGGCGACTTAAAGTCAGATGACTATTTAAAGGTCTTTGTAGGCTTGATGGCACCAAAGCAACAAAACTTTTATCTATTGTGAAGTTGGTAACATGTTTTTTATATCAATCGAATAATAAAATGGTTTTTCTTTTTTTTTTATGAGCTATAAATTTAAACATTTAAATTTTAGTTTAAAATTGGCATAAATTTGAATTTTCATATGCAGCGAGTTATGCTATTTTGATAAATTCAAATTTATATAATTTTATAGATTTTGGAAAATTAGCTTATAAATATTTATGAAGCTTAAACCTTTTGAAGACTTATTGGGCTGGCTTTTTTTTAAATGTAAAAGTTTATTTAGTTCTATATTTTGCAATTGGTTTAATAAGGAAAAAGTTGATTATTTTCAGGAATTTAACACAAGATTTCGTTTAGTAAATTTTTTTATTTATTAAAATTTTATTTTTGTATAGAATTTATTATAAATGCATTTATACTATAGAAATTAAAATAAAAAGTCGGCAATTATCGCTTTTGGAAATTTAGAATTAACTCTAAGGTAAAATTATAAAATAATAAACAAATAAAAATAAAATTGTTGCTTAATACTGTTGTTGTAAAAAAAACATAAATTATAAGGCTTAAATATTAAAAATTGTTGTAGCGATTTGACCATTAAGTTAATGAAGCTTCTGTAGAACAACGGTAAAATTAATAAAAAATAATAAAAAAATTAAAAGAATTCGCTTCATTAAGACATTAATATTATTTATTTTAATAAAAACGTATAAATATAATTTAAGGAAATACATATAATACAAAACACAAAAAACCTCATAAATTTGATTTCTATTAAACTTTAATGAACCCTATTAAAATAAACTCAGTGATATAAATAAAATAAAAATTATTTTTAGCTAACAATAGCCAATTTATGTATTTATTTATAAACCAGTAGCAAATGTTTGATTGATTGCTATTGCATAATTAAAGTTGATATTGTTATTGTTCAAAGAGAATAACTGAAATACACACTTGAAGATTGATTTATAACTAAGTAAAATATACTATATATAATTAAAAATGCGCAATTTCTAAAGTTTAATTCAATTGTGTATACCTACTTAGCAGCCTTTCAGTTTTCAATAAACAACTTCCTTCTTCCCACATACATTGTATTTAAATTCTTCTCAATTTTCACAGCATTCCAAGCAATCCCAACCATTCAACAGATGTTTAATAATTTTCACTCAATTATTTATAGAACATTTGATTTATTCACTTGTTGGCGCTGTTGCTGATAACTCCAAGCAGCATAAAATGAAACACAGAGCCCAGCCAAATGACGCCTCTACTCTATAAATGCAAAGAATACAAAATATAATACAATAATAAAAAAAAGAACAACTTTACGATTGGCAATCAGCCTTATAAAAAAGCGCGCCTTAAATGCGTAGAACAATAACAAAAACAACAACAATAAATAGCAATCACAATGCGGCAAACATAAGAGATAAAAAACAAACAGAAACCAAAACGATTTCATTTCAATTTATTGGACAGGGCCTTGGCAATCATGTGATGACGTCTAACACATAAAAATTGGGATAGGTTTGATTTTTTTTGGCTATCTCTGTGTATGCATTGAATATCAACATTTAATATTATGATACGACGAAAAAGAACAACATTAAAAACCTACAACAAACTGGCTAAAAGCCAGCAGAGGCCATATGGTTGTATCTGTGTGCAAATATGTATCTGCAGCTGCATCAAAGTATCTGTAACTGAATCAAATGTATCTGTAGCTGCATCTGTTATCTGACTGTGGCAGAGAGAGAGAGAGAGATGAAAATTGGCCAAAACATATGCCAAATAGTGGAAAAGTGATTCCAAAAAGAGTGCAAATAAACAAGAGAGAATGATTTTAGCTGCACTCATTCTCAATTTCTCAGTTTAAAAACGCCAACGCATTGCAAAAGGTAACTGCAAAAAGCGCAGCAAATTAAATAAAATAAAAAGCAATATCAAAACGAACAAGAACAGCAAAAAACAGGGAATACAACAAGGTCGAGAATATAAAAACCGAAACTTGTATACCCTCAACGTATATAATTACATTACTTGGTAAGTTTGAACTAGACATTTCCCTTAGCCATATCAGTCCAGTAAAATTAATTTATTGGGACGTATTTATTGAAATTCTGATACAAGCTTTCAAGTTATTTTATTAAAATAATTTCATAATTGAACATCAAAGTTATATCAATAAATTATTCTATTGCATGGCCTCAACACGATTGTACTGATGGTTAAGAGACTTTAAGAAGCACGGGAAAATATGTTGAGTCTACCGCATCTTTGTAGCACTTTCTTTAATATACTTTTGGCATAATTCGTCTTTGATTTTGAAAGATGGCACACTTTATTTTTTTACCTTTTTTTTCTTTTCCTATTAATAAGCCAAGATAGATCTCGGCTATTAATTGTAATAGAAATTATATAAGACAAATAGCACGCTACAAATTGGTATACGTGGAAAAGGCAAAATAAACATATAGGAAACAAACAAATACAAATGAAAATTGTAAAAAATTAAATGAAAAACTTGTCTCTGTTTATAAGGTTGGATGTTTTAAAATTTAAATCTTTGTGAATGGAAACGTGGTAAATGGGGCTCTTAATATTTATAAAATTAAAGTCGATAACTTGCTACTTACTTACAAAAAATAATTTTTGACGCATTTAAATGAAAGCTTCCCAGATACTTGCATATTTGATCATAATTATATACTCTATTTTATTTTATCTTTTTTTTGCACAATTGCCTGCTATTGCAAAGTAAATTGTTAATTTCATATTAAAATAACACCAATTTGCAAGGGTTTAAAAAAAGGCGTTTATATCTAGCTGTGCGACTTGCATTCATGTGTTGCATATTTAATGCCATTGTCAGCGTATACCACATATACAACTGCTACCCTATAAAAGCAAAAATTCTCGCATTCGTGGAATGGGCAAACTGAAAGCCCGAGCGCAATTGATCGTTGCCCATTGCCGGTTGTCGGTTGTCGGTCGGTGGCACAGTGGGCCAGCCGGCGGCGCGTCGGTCGTCGTAACCGTCGAACCGGTGTGGCCTGTCATAACAAATCGACAAGCAGCGACGCTGACTGCAACTGCGACTGCGACGGCGACGCTGGCTGCTGCAAAGATCAGCGACTGAGCAGCGTACGATTTTATGTGGCAGACAGACTCGAATTGTATCTGTATCTGAACGATACGAAGAGGCAGCGCCAGCGGCATCTCTCGAAATTCGCATACGTAAACAAGAGCGGGTGACGGGTTACGGGTGACGGGTTGCGGGTGACAGGCAGCGGGTTCTTCGTCTCTCGTTAAGTGCTTTTATAACGGGCAAACCGGCAAGCGTCAATCTGTCGATCTGCACCTCCATCTGTGTGATCGATGATTGATTCGATTTTGAGCCAATTGCTGCAACATTTGCTTGAACTCTTATTTAATCAAATGTGCTACAGTGTTTGTGTCAGTGTATCTGTTGTGTGTGTGTGTTTGGGTATTCTTTATGTGTGTAATTTGCTTAGCTTCAATTGACGTAGCGGCAAAAAAAAAAACTAACAAAAGAATTCAATTTAAAAGCAACGCTTATTTATTTCGCGTAAATTCAATTAAAATATCCAAACAATAATTGCATAAATTAATCACGTATTATGCTTAATTTCGACAATCAAAATCTGATAGAAATCAATAAAAAATAAAAATAACAATAAACAGATGAAAAATGTTCAAAATGTGCTAATGAATTATATATCTTAGGAAATTTTGCGGTTATTGTTGTTGCTCTGATTGCCCTAATTGTGTCAATTTGTTTTCAGTGTATGTGTGTGTGTGTCTGCGTGTGCTTGCCACGCCTCCGCCCACGTAGTTCTATAAAATTTCTTGTGCGTGTGATATTTTATTAATTACACTCGTTAACAGTTTTTGTGTTTGTTTACCGATACATTTGTTGGATTTTGTTATTGTTGCATTTACATGTTTAAATTATTTTTATTGCCACCGGGGCAAAGCGTAATTAGTAAAATTGTTTTCAACAGCTTCCCCAATGACGTCACAAGCTCAAATAAATTTATCTATTTATTTCTTTATTTTTTTTTGAAAATAAAAAATAGCAGAGCTGCGGTTCCAAGAAAACAAAAATAATAATAATTATAATGAGTGAAATACCTAAATATATAATTTTTTTGTTATATATTTTGAAATGAATATTATTATAAAATTAACATTTGATTGCTCATTTCAATCAATTTTTGTAAATATTTATTTATTATATCAGCGAGCAATTATGTATTATTTTTCTTTCATCGATTGTAATTCTGTTTGTGAGTTGTGTGAAATATGCTCTAACAATTTTTAATTTAAAAATTTCCACTTAAAAAAACCTAAAGTAGCTAAAAAGTAGCTAGAAAGCTAAAATTCATGCATAGAAGAGTGTTAAATTGTTGAAAAAGTGAAAGGTTTGCCAAAACCTTTCGCTCTACTTTCATAATTGTGCGATAGCTAATATACTCTCTATAAACACTTGAACGACCTTTTCAAGCACTTTTGACTGTAAATAAATAAATTAAAGAGCCTTGAACTACTATTAACTTGAACTATATTAATCTAGAGCTGTGAGATGAAACATGTGACTGCAATTCGAATACTTATCTCAAGCATTCATCGTATTTTAAATGGGTTTTAATTGGCTTGTGGCATTTTATTGAAATTTATTGTTGCACAAATATTCTCTTTATTTCCTATTCGTCTATATAGTACTTAGACTAACAATATGCTCTTCAGAGTGTAAATAAATATTCCAGCTGGCAGACAACAACATGAAATTTCATTTTAGCCAGAATTTACAATTTTCCATTTACAATTTACATCTTATGTATCTGCATAGTTCAGTTTTATGAGTTTTGCACAAATATTTGCCACTTTTATTAGAGGCAGTCGAAAATGAGCAAACAGACTGCAAATTCGACGAATTGAATAAATTCAAAGTGGAGCCCAAAAAATTTGTGATAGTTTATGGTCTGGTTTTATACTCTATCTCTATCTGTATTCTGTATTTCTATAAAGTGCATGCATAAATAATTATTGCATTAGCCACAAAATTTTGTGTCGTTTTTTCAATGCTCCACAAACGAAACGTGACACTTGGCTATCAGATTTTGCACTTGAACGCTAATAAAAAACACGCAACACCAGAAGGTTGCGGTTGGGGCACGTAAATACACCTAATACCTCAAGTAGTCAATACGAGTAGGCATTACCAGTTACCAGACAAAATAGTTGAACAACCAAAAAGTCAAACTGTTGATCAGCTTAGAACAGTTAAATATACTATTTACTGACTTGTTATTTGATGCAAATATTTATCAATAATACGGAAGGTATCTTAATACTCTAAAATATATTGTTATGCCAAGAAGAAGGTCTGAGAGAAATTGTTAAATAGTTTTCTAAGCATGTATTCCATGAATTATTTCTTTATTTTGTTTAATTAATTAGATATTAAATAGATTAAGATATAATACCACTAAAAAGTGTTTAAAAATTAGGAATAGTCTAAATAAGAAATTAAAATCATAGAAATTTAATATTGCAACCAAACAGATGCAGAAAATAATGCAAAAAATATTATGAAATTGTTTTGCATTAGCTCTAAAGTGCATTTCACTGCGAATGCGATTAGAATTAATTAAAATCTCTTAATGGAAATGCATGTTCTCAAAATTTGGAAAAAAAATTAAAAATTTACCAAATCAATTACTAAATCAATAATAACTGAAAAATATTTATGTATTTTTGAACTCTGAACATACGTTTTTGTTTAAAGGCTACTTGGGACATCTATTTTTACACAAAAAAAAATTAATATAGCATATTAAATATAAATTAATAAATTCAGTTTACCGTTTATCTTTTATATAATATTTATAGATTTATTTGTGTTTGATATACATGAAAATAATACTCAATTCGTTATTCTTGATTTCTTCATTGTATCGAGAACTGGAGTTTCATAAATTTATAGAAGTTTTTTGTTTTTAAAATATTAAAATTTTGAAACGTTTATTTATTATTTTTACCTAACACATTTATTGATTGCTTATTGAAAGCTTTACTATAAACGAATGCTTAAATAATAGCTTAATTATATATTGCAATAAATAAAAAAAGAAATATCTGACTAGAAATCAAGTCGATTAAATTTTATAATTTTTAAATGACAATTTTATTAAAATGCTTAAAATTTGTTTTGTGCTTTTAAACTTAGCTTATATATTTTAAGTCTCTTAAAATCAATAACTTTAGAGACTGGGGTTTAATTTCTCTAGAGATAGGCGACTTTTTGTGTTAATTAATTATTTCTTTTATTATTACAACACACATAAATCAATAAAATGAAACACTATACTATTGTATGATCGGAAACATTTCACCCACAAAGCCTTTGGTACAGATATTTCTTCGAATATTAATAACTAAGAAAAGGGTATTCAATGTTCGTTGCTAGCCATACATCATTCATTTCTTATCTACATTAGAATCAATCTAATTGATTTTTTGTATATCGCGGGCCGTTCAGTGGTTAACAGTTGTTTATATGTTCATTTATGAGCTTAATGGAGAAGCGAGATGTGGTGAAACGAAACTCGGCATTAACACGTTTCGGCCAATTGTCACAAGCAGTGGCAATTAGCGGTTAAGTGAGGCAAGCTGAAGCTGGTTAACGCGATCATTCACAGATGTTGTGGACCGCAGTATGTTTTTGTTTATTTTTTTTGTTTGTGCTCATGTTAATTGTCGGGCGGCAGGCTGAGGCTGAGGCTGAGGCTTGGCCTGTGACATAAGTATAACGGTTTTGGCGTTGGAGAGCTTTACAGTTCTCTGTTAGTTAACAGTGGCTGCGGCGCGCTCGAAAGCTCGCTATAGAATTGCGCTAGCAGAGCACAAAATGGCTGACTGTAGCATCAGAACGCGTTTGTAACTCGAGCGAAGCGCACGTGTGCTGTGTCAGAGAGCAGCGTCAGCAGCAAAAAACGAAGAGCGTAAAAGAGAGGCGCCCCTACAACCATATAGAAGTGGGGCCAAACAACAAGTGTGTAACAAAACTGGAGAGCGCGTGTTCTCTTACTCTCTAACAACTATATAAATGTGTTTGAAATTCACCATTGCGTTAAGAGCCAGGGGACATTTTGTGCTTTTTTCAGCGTGTGAAAATATTTGCACACTCACAACGTCTTGGCCAGCACGCGAAGGCAGTTGCTCCTTGGAATTTCAGTGCAGTACGAGTGCGATAGCGATAGCAATAGCGAGCGCGGAGTGAAAGAGTGCGAGTGGAAAGTGAGAGAGAGTGTATTAAAAAGTAAACAAACAGTGACAAGTCGCGTGCAAAGAGCAACAACAAAAGCACAACAACAAAAATTGATTAGACCAAAAAATAAAAAAGAAGAGAGAAATATCAAGTAACTAAGCTGGCAGCAAAACTAACAGCACACACACAAACACACACACACACATACAGTGTAATTACAGGGTAGTTACTGCGTGTGTGTGTGTTTGTTTGTGTGGGCTAACATGCATATGTTAACATATATTTATCTGACCGCAAAATTCAATATAAACTTTATAGATTTTTTTTACTGCCAAAGGGGGGCAGAGCAGTAGGGGCTACTTACCTCAGAAGCGACGAAACGTGTCTATTTAACCAAACGAAATATAAAAAAAAAAGATTATTATTATTAAAAAAAAAAAAATAAATGTCAAAATTATTTCGAGCTTTATTTGCACGCGCCAGCGAAGCAAAAAATACAAATAAATAAAAATAAATGCAAATTATGAATGTAGTATTCAATCACAAGTGATCAAAATAATTAAATGCAACAATAATAACTGGCAAAACGCGCCTTGTTTCATTTTTTAATTTAGTATAATATATTTTATAATATTAACCAGCTAATTAACGGCAATTAAGCGTTTTTTTGTTTTACATTTTTTTTATTTGTCCCTTGCAGTACAATAAAATTGTTGTGAATATGTCAAATACCAAAAAAATATATATAAATATATATATGCCATAATAATTTATGCATATTTCGTTTGTTTGCTTCGCACAAAGTCGAGCAACTTTTCGATTTGCATATAAATAAATGCAAAATATGCATAATAATTTTATTATATGTCTCTAGTAGCAAATAACAAAAAATACAAATGTTATTTTAATTTTTAAATTTCAAGAATCCATTAAAATCCAAACAAAATCGAAATTAATATATAACAAAAAAGACGAACAATGTGGTAAAGAATTAAAAACAAAAACAACAACAAGTTAAGAAATAAACCTGTGCAATTTTTAAAGAGCAAAAACCAAACTAAACAACAACAACAAATCAAATATCCAATAAAAGAAGAAATATAAAACAACAATAAAATAAAAAAAAAATGTCGGAGAACAGCGATAACAATGGCGAACAGCAAGCTCCGGGCCAGGGGGCGGAGGGCGAGGCCGTTGGCGAGAATAAAATGAAGTCGCGTCTACGCAAAGGAGCCTTGAAGAAGAAGAATGTCTTCAATGTTAAAGATCATTGCTTCATCGCCCGTTTCTTCAAGCAGCCCACATTCTGTTCGCACTGCAAGGATTTTATCTGGTAAGTTGCATTAATTAAACTACTATTGCTAATAAAAAATAGAAATAATAATAGATAAAGTTGTTGTAAATGTGGTTGTTGCGCCTTAAAAAATAATATTATTTGATCAAAGATAAAAAAGCTAAATAATGCTATATAATCGATAAACGGTATATATAGATAATATCTATCAAATCTAGAGAGTCCAACTTTTGCCAACGAATTGGAAAATTTACCATAGATTGTTTATTTCATACAGCCTTCAGGTCCAGTTTAGATCAACAAATATTAGAAATAAATAAAGAATATTGTAAAAAAGAGATTTACCATAGATTGTGTTTATTTTAAAAAAATATCGTTTTCGCTGTTTCAGGCTACCTTCAACTCCAGTTTTTATATATTTGACAAGATCAACAAATACAACAAATAAATAAAAATATTTAAAATAAAAATATTAATTTTTTATTTGAACAGGAATCGTAACAATGATCACTTATATTATAGAAAATAAATTATTTATCAATCATTTCTTGAGCGACAAAAAAAACAGTATGAAATGATTCTTAACTCAAAAACAAAAAATAACAATAATTTTTTGAAGGAAAAAATAAAACTTTATTAAGAAATGATTTTTAAATCCAGTTTATATTTTGAGTGAATCGAAGAAAATTTTTATATTTGCAATTTTTGGGTAAAATTCAAAATTAATTGTTATCTTTAAGAATTATTATAAAAAGTGTATTTAAAAAAAAAACATTTTGAAAAGATTGTCGAAATGCAGAGAAATATATATATATATATATAATATAATCGATGCAAAAATTAATATATGTACATGATTTTTTTTTACAAAAAAATTTAATATATCTTATTTACGTTTCCTGGATTTTAAGCACAAAATAAAAAAAAAATGTTTTTTATAATATTATAGAAAATCAAGAAAAACTGATAAGTTTTAACTACTGAAACTTTAACTTGTTCAGATAAATTTTAATGTGATTTCTTTTCTAAAGAAAAAAAATATATAAAACTTGTGTGCTTTCAAAGTTTTGACTCTATCTTATTGCTTAGTTGGTTCCGATATTTAAGCTCATTTTTTTTATATTTATTCCAAGCTTTAACTAAGCAGCGCTGAAATTCAATTTTTACTGAAAATGCTTTAAATTTCAATGAAGAGCTTCTTAAACTTTATTAAAGCAGATTCAGTTTAAGCAAAAACAAATGCCTAAATTAAAAATCGACTTTAAAATAAGTAATTCGTTAACAATATCCAGAAAATAGGAAAATGCGCTTTAAGACATTTTTAGCCCTATTTGTTGTTGTTGCTATTGTCTTTTTTTTTTTTGTTAAGGTAAATTCCTGAATTCCAGCTGATATTCTTGAATTTATGTTTCATGTGCCACGCTTGGCACTTGTAGGTCTACACGGTGACATCAAAATTGGCCACATAACTAAGCAGCCTACAAAGCGGCCAAGTGGCAATCGATATTTTGCCTATCGGCAAGACAGCAAAAGGCAACAACAACAACAACAAGAACTTGGCATTAAAGCCAAGCTAATGACATTGCAATGGAACACACTTGACAGCCCAAAGGTGGCAGCAACAACAACAACAACAAAAACAACAACAATTTGTAGTCTATTTTATATGCCTATGTAATATTTAATTTTATTTAAGCCAGCTCCCCAAAATCTTGCTTAATCTATTGTTATGCATACCAAAAAAACCGAAACAAACATAAATTTTAGGGTATTTTTACACTCTCCCCCCATAGAATTTAGTCCTGCTTCCTGCCTTCCTTACAGTTTTACTTTGTGGATTAGAAACCAATCTCATGCGTATTATAGGATAGGCCGTAGAGTTTCTGGTCAACTGAATTGTAGACGCCTTTAGATTGTGTTTACACTGGCCAAAAACCTTAACAAATATTTACGTAGTCCGCCAGTGAACCAACAAATTGCCTTTAACACTTTATTTGAAAATATTGTTTCTGTTTTTACAGCGGATATCAAGTGGGATTTGCATGGATGTAGGTATTTTCTATATCGTTTAAATATTAAATTTTAAAAAATTACGTAGCGCTAGAACTGGTCATTTTAGTTCGAAATTTATTTGTTTAACCATTGGTTAAATGAATTTTAAATAAATTACATTAATTCAAGTTAAACTTGAACTTCGTTTGTTACATAAAAATATTCATTCGGAGTTTTTTGTCTTTAAACAATTTTTTATGGGTGGAAAAATTGTTTTATTTTCACTTTTAGCTTAAGTGCTTAAATATTTTTCTTGATATTTATTTGGAGTTAATAAGACCAATTTGTTTTATTTTAATAACATAATTAATATTTATTAAAATTATTCTCCTACGCGTTTTTAATAATTTGAATTGATTTCCTTGATGAAGCAACCAATTCGATAGCTTTCGAATGCTTCAATTGCCATTGGCAAATTTAAAAATAATATTATTTAATAATTTATTTATATCTAATCATTACTTTGCCCATAAGCTTGCTCATCAACATATATTTAAAATTAAGTATACGTGATTAGTTTGCCTATCTCACAGGATGCGTCTCTCTCTCTCCTCTTAAACAAAGTTCAAGCTCTGATTGGAGGACGAAGAAATGACATTGCATATTCTCTATAAAAGTCCAGCTGTCAGTTGGGTTAGGAGGAACCCAGCTTATATCAAGGCTGTCTCTCCTTCATTAGGGAGGTTGAACAGCCCTTTTCCACTTACCTAGGTAGCTCCAGGTACAATAGACCCCCTAAACACCCTTCTTGCTTTCTCTGTCTCTCTTTCTCTTTTTATTATTATTATTATTAGTTTGTGTACATTCTTATGAATAAATCCATTTGTGCAACTACAATAAAACCACTCAGAACAGAATATATTATTTTAAAGTTGAACAGCAAAACTTTTATGCTGAACATGCGTTTTTTGTTGCAAACCCAAAGACAACTTTAAATTGGATTAATTTGAAGTCGAATTTCTGATTTATACACGCATTTAAAAGAATAAAAAATCATATAAAATATTTTGCAAGCTATGATTAAAAAAATAAAATAAAAAAATACTATTTTTCTTTAAGCTTTTAAAGGATTTAGTTTTAAATCACTTTTTAAGCCACAAAAAATAAAGTGGAACAGAAAACAGTGAGGTTCAGAACACCTTGAGCTCAGATATTATTTTTGAATTATTAAATCCATTTTGTATATTTAATGAACATATAAATATTATAATATTGTAAAATTAATTATAAATAAATTAATTTATTATCATTTATGTCATAGTCTGGAATTCGAGTCCGCAATCTCATTGTTCAGTTCTTTAAATGACAACTCATCTTTTATTATAATAATACATAATATTCAAGGTTCTATCAACACATTTCATATGCCTGCCAAGATATTTACCATCGACAACTTTAATATTTATAGTTTAAACACAACATCTTGCATGTTCGCACTATGTCAACAGCTTTCGATTAATTAATTCACATTTAATATTTACAATGAGCTGCAAAATGCTCTCTCTTAAATGTCAGTTCTTATAATTGCGTTGACAGTTTAAAGCCTCGCCATGAGATGACATGAAAATTAATTGGAAAATTGTTTAGTAAATAGCCAGGCACATGTCAACAAGTCCTGTGGAGTCTGTCTCAAAAGTGTCTCATAGATGAAAGTCCAACAAAAATTATTCCAGAAGTTGGGCGTTGACGTTAATCATTATATTATATATTTATTTCTTGTTGTTGTTGTAGACTTAGCTCTTAGCTAATTGCCATAAAATACTTGGTCAGCAAACATTTAGGCAATAATTAAATTAATTGCTGTTTAAAATGCGACTCTGCCGATAGATCAATGTTCCACAAAAAAAACGAGACCCAAAATGTAAACTGAGCCATGTGAAAACAAGTCGGAATGGTGTCTACGACTAGGGAATACTCTGTAGTTGGATTTAAAGTGTGCTGAAAAGTAGTAGATATTTAAACGAAAATATTTAAACTAAACCAAATGCGTCTGATTAAAAATGTTGTTATTCTTTTTGTTGGGGTTTTTTTTAATGTTTGAAAAAACTGTGTGAGATATTCTAAAATTAAAATATAATTAATTAGTGTTTGTATTTGAAAATGTGCATAACTTTAGTCTTAGCTTTTATTGTTGTGGATGTATTTCGAAAAAGAACAATTCGATAAACTAAAGAACAAACTGATAAACAAATAGACTTACAGTAGCGCACATAAAAACCGGACAGCCAAAAATAGGTGCACTTTTTGGATTATTAACGTTTTTATTTGATTAACAGTGAAAAAGTTTATGAAATCAAGTAAATTGTTATATTATCTACAATATATTTTACAAAGTTTGTTTGATCACACATGTCCCTAATATCTAAAGGATCTTCAAAAGAAAAATTATATAATTTTCATGAATTTTGCAGTCTTGCAATTTTTATTTTAAATTAAAAAGTTTTCTTTTGGATATAAATGAAGTTTTACCAAACCCTCGCGATTTTAAAATTAGCATATACAAATGTTCGATTTTTTTGAATTTTTTGTCCGCCTCAATATATATCAGCACCTAATCAAGAATATTTACTTACAGCTGCATAGATCATTAAACATTTTTCACATTTACAGGGTACCATCATACTAGACAAGCAAACAGTTACAGTTACAGATACCCAGCTGTCACTGCATCATTACAAGTTGTTGTTGCTTGTTGCTTGTATCTTGTTGATTTCGTTGCTTTTTTGTTGCTGTCTATTGGCCACATTGTGAACGCCTCTTTTGGCCAGCCGCTAATTAACAACTTCAGTCACAATTTTCGCCACGACTCGGCTCGGCATATAATTAATAGTGTTGGCTCTTTGGGTGCACACGTCGCAAAAAGCGTTGCAGACACGTATTGGGGCGCCACAGGAGGCAACCAGATGAGACGCGGGTGGCGGTGGCAGGTGGCAGCTTGTGCGCACCACGTTGGTAGCCGTTTAGGTGGCAGGTAAAAATTGCCGCCGTGTTTATGGCGCGTCATTTGCATAACAGTGACAAGCACAAAAAAAAAAAAGAAAAAAAAAATTCTGCACCTCTGACAATTTCCGAGCTGCCAGCTACTTTTGTATACTTAAGATACTTTTTCAGATAGATGCACTGTAGATCCAAAGATTTTTTATGACACACAGCAGAGGTTGGTGCTTGAAGAGTAGAATATGCAAATTTAAATCTGATTACAAATGTATTTTATGCAGCCGATAACAATATGTAACTGCAATGAATATATCTGATAAAGTGCTAAGAAAATTGATATTTGTGGGAAAAAAATGATAGATGACTATTTTTAGATAGGAATGATCATTTAGAAAATAATGGAAAGGTTAAACAATTAGTTAAATATTATAAGAGTCCTTAAAAATAAAAGTGATTGTAAAAATAAAGGAGCATTAGAAACGGCTTAAAAAATGCTTAGATTGTGAAGTGTTCAATTTTATAATTATTTATTCTTATAGATTATATATTTATTCATATAGTTTTTATTTTTATTTATTTTTCACATAATTTATTTTTCCTTTTTTATTAAAGTAAAATAAGTGTAAAAAATATTGGGTAATTTTTTTATAACTTCTACTGACAACAGTGACTGTATCTTGCAAATAGCAGTGAAAAATATCAGTAACTATGACTGTGACTCTGCTCAATACTTCAATTGTATTTGTTGACCCGTGACTTCCTTTATTCAGTCACAGTTTTACATAGTAACTCAGTCACTGTCACGAAAGTATTCGACATGTTTCTACAACCAAATTTAATTATGTTTATAAATTCAAATCATGAAAATTCTTAGCATCTTGTAATTCTACTTATTTAATTGCCACTCACAATGCTTCAACTAATTTATGAAATATCTTTAAAAGCACATGAAACATTAAGTAGAATTACCAGTTGGCTGCATAGAAATAATCCCGGCTAAGGCTTAAAAACTTTTACTGTCGCTCAAACCGTCTTTAAGTTAAGTTATTACCATTTAAACTTTGAATTTGGTATGAACACATTCTTATCATATTATGATGCATTATGGAACTTTATAATTTTGTGATTTAATTTTCAGTGCAATTAAATGCAAATTCCAAGCCCGTATAGCTTTATCTGTGCAACTTATTCACTCAATCTTAAATGTCTTGCGTGCTTTTCAAACTTACTTTTTTTTGCTTGCGTGTTAAATTAACTTGCATTGCATATATTTTTTTTTTCTTTTATTTTTACATCCATTATAATTTGCTGCACAATTTTTACCTTTCTCTGTTTTCCCTGGCGTGCGCTGAAAAGAACGACGGGCAAACAAAAAACGAAAAAAAAAAATAAGAAATATCGCGCTTAATTAAAAATTGAAAAATGCAAAAAAAAGAAAAAAGTACACAAAATAAACAAAAGGAAAACTAGATGATGCAGCTATAGAAAAAAATGTAGCATAACTGCGGGCGCATTGCCAGTAAATTGCTTTTCCACTTCATTTAATGCGCAAACAAAATAAAAACAAAAGCCAAACCGACAAACTGATGAACTAACAAACAGACAATATGCAAATAACAAATGAAATATAATTAAACTAAAATTGCAAAATATCAAATTGACGCTGAAAATCCATTTGCCACAAATTAGAGTAACAAATGAACAAAAATGACAAAAAGTCTGTGAAATTTACATTTTCATTTCGAGTTGATTATAAAATTTGGCGCAGCCTAAATGGCTCATGTCAATTACCAAACATGCAACAATCAATACAATACTTTTGTATTAAATTATCTGCAAAAGTTTAAAATTTAAAAGCAGTTTATTATGGCCTGCGCAGTGCGCACAATGGGGAATTTTGAACTCTTTTGTGGCATAAACTAATTGCTTATAGACATATAAATCAGAGTAAATACTTTTTTGAAAAATTAATCATATTGCAAGACAGGAAGCACAACTATAAACATACATTATACAATCAATATTATATCATGAAAATTTGTAGATGATATTTAAGTAACAATTTAATAATGTGTGGAGCATGGGAAAGGGAATATTTGTTAATATGCAATTATCATTTATACAGTATAAATATAATGACAAATTCAAATTTTTAATCAAACGATTTTCCCATTAAATTTATAATTACTTGCAACTAACCCAAAAATGGTAAATATCGCAGCAATGTGCATTTGTTGTCGCTGTAAACTTAAAAGTTGCTGTTAATTAACATAATATTTATTTCGAACAGAGATTTTCATATACATTGTTAATTTAATTGCAACAAACCCAAAAATATTGAATATTACAACAATGTAAATTTCTCTCGCTGTTAGCTACAAAATTGCTGTTACTATAAGCATTTCTGTTATTTAACATAATATTTTAATTTATTTCGTACACAGTTTCTTCTATATACTTTTATAGTATGATTTTGTGACAAATATAAATCAATTTACCCCATAGTGCCGCATTTTTGTTACATGCACAAAATGCAATCCCTGCCATTTGTGTGCACAATGCGACAATATAGAAAATCTTCCTATATATGTGTGTGTGTATATTTTTGCATATATTTTTATATATATGCATTTGCGTGTCACGATTACAATCGGAGGGCAAAGAGAACAGGGTTAGGATTACAAACAGGGGCAGGGCAAAGCCACAGAGTCGATAAGCAGCTTGTGGTCAAGGCATTTATGGAATATGGAATATGCCTAATGCGAGTACAAGTTGTAGTCGCACGGCATGTTAGATCGCCTCCCTGCCCTCTGTTGTCCTTCACTTGTCCGCAACTGGACCAAGGAACACAATGCTTAAGCTGAAAAATAGGCTATACAAATAAGTACATACACACACAGAGACACACATGCAAACAGTGTACATTGTGAGATGTGTGGGTGGAGGATGGAGGGTGGAGAATGGAGAGTGGAGGATGTAGGGTGGAGGGTGACAGGGTGGCAGTTCTGTAAAGTCATTGAAAGCATGTCAGCAACATCAACAAAATTAATCGAATTTTGCATAGCAAATTTCATGTCACATTTACCTTGATAAAAATTTAATTCAAGCTTGACAGAAAAACGAAATAAATTACAGTTGTCCTTTACAGTATAAAATTCAGTATAAAACAAATAAATTCAATTGAAAATCACTTAAATCAATTTTTATTTCGCAATTAGGGAAATAAATTAAGCAATTTTCAAAAATTTTAAATGTAAATTGATGCACAAATTAAAATTTTACTTGATTTATGGAATAACATACTTAAATCGTATTTAAAATATAAAGATAAAAAAAAAATGTTATTCTTATATTTTACATTTTTATGTACCTATCACAATTTATTTAAATAACATCGTACTTAAAATCTATAAATAAAAATATAAATTGCATTCTTCTATTTATTATTAGGGACATTTTTTGAGTCCCTTTTTCATAATCCACGTTGCAGCTATCACAATTTTACATTATTTTTTTAACTCTTAACCAAAAACTATTTAAAAAATTGGGGTATAATTTCAAAGTGCTAATTATAGCGTAACTTCTCAAAGATTGACTTACAAATATGCCCATTTACATTTCTAATTATATTGATTGAATTTCAATTATCGAACGATGGGTAAAATGCTAGGCAAAAATTAGCATATTGATTAATATTTTTGCTATTTGTGCAAATTAAATATTAATGCATACACCCACATGCGTTTAACAACAATATGAAGCAGCAACAAAAACAACATAACAATTCAATTAGGGAAAATTAATAGTAAAGCGTTTTATGTAATTAAATTAAATTCTAACTAAAATTTTGCATTGGCTATTTTACAGGGGTTTTGGCAAACAAGGATTCCAGTGTCAAGGTATGTACTAAATGAAACAAATGCCAAAGTGTATTAATTAATTAAAATCGTTGTTGCAGTCTGCTCCTATGTGGTGCACAAGCGTTGCCATGAATACGTCACCTTCATATGCCCCGGCAAGGATAAGGGCATCGATTCCGTAAGTACTCACATGTCCTTAATATAGTATATAATACAAACGAGTTTAACATTCTTAATACTTATATATACATAGTTGTAGCCTTAAGAAACTGAATGCGGCATTTTCATGTGCAAGTCAAAATGCGAAAAAAAAAGGGGAAAATTTTTATGGAAATGCTTTTAGAGCGTGCCAGTAAGCGCCCTTGGCTCAGAAATTTTGTTATGTTGCTCTGTCAAATTAAACTGTCATTTGGTTTTCTTTATTTTTTTCCTTTTTTGACTATGCTTTGCGTTGTCCCAAAAAATTCCAGACTTTCTCAGTTGTCCTTCCGCAACTCTGACTGTCCTGTCAGCTTTACAGCTGGCTTATAAAAGTGTCATTTTAGCTTTTTAGCATATTTTTTTGTAGCTCCAATGCTGACCCGTCTAAGACCTGTCCAATCTGTGAAACTTCAACCCTGATTTGCTGTCACAGTGCACACAATAACAAAGTTAAGTTGCAGTCTAAAAGGACACCTAACTGGCAAAATGTTAGCCTTACTTTTATGATAAATAAAATATATACGAGTGTATCAAGCAAACACTTTTATGGCAGTCCGATAGCTTCAGGTAAATCTACGGAATATTAAATTATAATTGTTTTTAATATGTCATCTATAGTAAAGTTATTCTGCCTTAGAAATATTAAGATTTATAATCTTTAAATATCCTTTATTTAATATTAAATATCAAACAATTTATTGTAATAATAAAATCGTCAGAGAAAATTAAAAAACCCTTGCACATGAAAATGTCAAAAGTTTGCACCAAAACAAAAAAAAAAACTTCAGAGTTCAAAGTTAAAATAAGCAACTAAACAAATATGTAGAATGCAACTAAATAAATTCTAGGAGAAAAAAAAATATAATAAAATAGTAAACACATAATACGTATTTTAGTGTTTAAAAATTAGTTGTGCTTATTGTCATCCTGCAATGTTTTCTGTCATCGTGCTCTGTTTATTTATCATACTATATTTGTACTTTGTATTTTCATGTACCAAAAAAAACAAAAATTTTAAATCAAAAAAAAATCACATCGCTCACAAAATGAAACAAATTTAAAATTTAAAAAAAAAAACCAAAATCTGTGGCACGAAACACGCATTACAAAATCAATTAATTGATCAAAAAAAAACCAAGGACTCACCAAAAACTCAGCACCATTTCGAACCATTCACATACGCAGGACCCACGTTCTGTGACCATTGTGGTTCTCTACTGTATGGCATTTACCATCAGGGTCTCAAATGTTCAGGTAATATCGCGATACTAAGTACATAACAACATTTTAATATTCGTAGTCCCAAAACTCTAATTCCTTCACTTGCTGTCTGTATTCTTCTTCTATCTATCTATCGCTCTAATCTTCTCTTATGCTCTTAAGACGCTGTTAACGCGCTGTTAACGCACTGTTAAGCCCTCTGTTAGGCTGTTGCTATTTGCTTACAAAACCCTTTTAAACTTTCTCTACTCTTAAACCCTTTTCCCACTAACTGAGTGTGGGTGTGTGTGTGTGTGTACATAAACATTAAATTTTAAAACAATTTGAGCCATAAATTAAGTAGCTCATAAAGGGCCTTGTCACAACAACAACAACAATACAAATGCCCGCAGGCTCAAAAGTTAATTAATAAAAGTATTGTACATATGTATATTTAGCTGCCCATATATATATATTATACCTAACTACCATTGTATATACCTATTATATGTATTTGTAATACCCGTCTCAACCTGTCTCTTTTGTGTATGTGTGTGTGTGTGTGTGTACATTTTTGGTAATTGTTAGCATTTTGAAAGTTTTTTTGTTTTTTGTTGGCATTTGTCCAAAACTCGAAACACAACCGTCCACCTTTCCAACCCGTTCCAGCCTTAACCCTAACTGGCAACCAATTCATTTGCATAATTATGCACACAGGAGTAAACAGTGTATATATGTACTATGTATATATTATAAAAGATACTTATGTACTTACATCCAATTTTTAGCGAGCTTCCAAGCTGTAATATAATTAATATTTTAATGTTTGTTTGCCTGCATGCGGGCCACCGGCAATGTGCACCAGATAAAAGTCGAAACAAAAATCTGGCAAAATGCATGTTTATAATATATAAATACATATATATATACCAAAATCTGGCTTCTACTCATAATGAGGCTTAGTGCTGCTCCTGGGGGAAGGCTTCATCTTTTGTGGCTGTGCAAATATTTAATGCACTTTCGGTTTTGGCCATAAAAATGCAATGTTACAACTAAAAATTGCACAGAGTCCAACGACAATTGTCCTGGCAAACTTTAAGTTTTATATCTGTGTGTGTGTGTGATTTAGAGGGGCATACATAAAGTTAGTTTTTTGTTGTTTTTATCGGACATTTTTTGGTAAAAATTCCTTTTTTTCGAGTTGTAAAAATTGACAAACTTTTGAGGGTAATAAATAATAATTTAAAAATGCATTTAACTTTTATGTCACAAAAATAAATAAATTTTAACATTTGAGGCCACTGTTAAGTTAGCATCTGTTAAAACAGCTGTTTCCAAACCAAGTGGTGCTGTTAATTAAATTATGTTTGAATCTTTAAATTTTTAAACAAACATTATTTTGTGATCAAATTTGTGATGGATATTCCCAAGTGTGGTTTGTAAAACAAAATTTTACCTAAAATCATTTGGAATCATAAATATTAAAAATTTTATTTATGCCTCAAAAACTCGCTATTTAAGCTATTAAAAAAAAATTGGCAAAGACAACAAGCTATCAAATTATTTTTATTAGCGAATTTGCTTATCAAAATAGATTTCCAACTTTTAAAATTATTTAAGCAATTTTACAAAACACAACTTGCGGAAGTTCTGTTAATACCCTCGTCGTAAATATATATATATATATATATTTATTCAGCATTCAGCCGACTTGCACTTGAGGTTTCTATTCTTTAGGGCTCTTAAGTGATATTTGCTATTTGGCAACGCGTTGTCTGTGTGAGACGTAAGAAAATCGATGGGAAAAATGAAAGAGACGTCATGGCAACTACTTTGCGGGACATTTTGTTGTTTTGTTAAGGCGAGGCGTTAAAAATATAAGCATAAAATCAAGTTTTCCAAGAAGCAACAGCCAAAAGAAGTAGATGGAAATGTGTGTGAGTGTGAGTGTGTGTGGCCATGCAAATTGTATGGTATTTCAGTATTTCATCAAAAATTTAACTACATTTGCAACACGTGCCTGATAAGTAAGCAAACACAATGGGGGCAACTATGCGGCTTCCCGCCCACAGCTTACAATGTTCACAACGTTATCAATTATGCCCCCACAACAACACGGCACACATGGCGTATGAGTGTTGTGCTGTAATAAAATCCAAGTGCTTAAGTGTTGCCTTTTGTCATTTTGAATCGGGTCGTGATTGCAGACAACATTAAGCAACTGTTTGGTGTTTGTCGAATGAAGTCCTAGACTTCCTGCTACTTTTGCGATTTGTGGTATTGTTATTTTTGAAATCGGATCAAATATATTTACCCAGACAGTCAGACAGTCGAAGGATTATAGCAATCAATTTTCCAATTGTCGACGCACCTGTTGTATGCCACATACAATTTTTCCAGCTCTTGCCACTCTGTGCTATTTCCAATTTAATCAAATTGAATGCAGGTTGAAGCGAAGTTCAGAAAATTCTCTGTTCATTGTTGGCAAATCAATTTGTGTGTATTTTATTGCCTACTACTGTCTGAGCAAATGCTACATTCATACGAGTTTATATATGTGCGTGTTAATTTGTCCGTTTGCCGAACGGAAATTGAAAATGAAATTAGTTTAGAGTATGCTATTTGATTTGCTTGATTGGTTCGCCTCATCTGCAACATAATCCAATGTATGGAGGGGCTGCTTAAAATAAAAATGTGTGTGGCATCCACGCCCCCCTATCAACCAGGCTGTCATAATAAATGACATGGCAATTTATAAATGCAGCCCAACTCCTGGCCATGTTATCAGGGCAACAGTTGTTAATATGCTGGCACTTATATTATACGATTATGTCACATACGTTCTACACACATGTATAAATATATATATATTATGTATTTGTATGTTTTTAGAGGTAGTACGCCGTCGCCAAATTACCAAAATGAGCTCTTAAAATGGAGTTGGGAAATTGCTAGCTGGCAAAAGATCTAATGCCAGCGATATGTTGATAGAGCACAGGAGTCCCTGACAAAATGAGACAGCCAGACAGTGGAAAATATAGGGCGAAGGGGAGACGTGCAACAAAGAGGCGGCAAATTTGTTAAGTGACAACAGAAAATGCCAAAATGTACAAAAGAACTCGTGATAAATTGTTGCAAATATTTTTGAATTTCGTTTTAATGCGCTGCGGCACGTGGCAAACGAGCAAAGCAATTGTGCCACGCCTTTTCATGCCCCAACGCGAAAATGTTATCTAATAAAATGTTGTTAAATATTTATTAGATCCTAAATATGTAAGCAACTGATACAGCGAAATTTAGGGGGATTCTTCAACCTAGATTATGTGGGGCCTACGTGTTGCTACTTGAAAATTGAAACAGGTTGGAAATGCTTCAACTGACATACGAATATTTATATTAAAGTGTTTAAAACATAGATATCAATTTCATAATATTCTAATTTTTAAATTGACGACAAACATGCTTAATTCATGTCTGCATGATAAGCAAACAGAAATTTATTTTAAAATTAAAAATAAATTATTGGACAGGGAATTAAGTATTTAAAAGGCCAGAGCAGTGAAAATTCCTTTTTGCTGGTTATAAATGTGCTGAAATATTGAAGCTAGAAACTTCAAACTTTTGCAAACAGAGTACAAAACTTCCAAATATCCCATGGCACTTAACACCACCTGTCGCTGCTTTGGCAGCTTTATAACCACACCTACACAAACACACACACGCACACACACACTTATACATAAAAGCACATCAATTCGGAATTTATTTTTACCTTCAAACGAGTTGCAAGTTGCATTTGTATTTAATGCAAACACAAATACCCAAAGACACAGCCTTGGGCGCTCGCCAAAAGTATGCAACACTTTTTTTTGCCCCTTTAGCCCTGTGGCCCTGGCAGCCACAGCAAGGACAACTATATTCTTTAGTTCCAAAAACCCCGAAAATACCCACTCATATTAGAACCCAAACCCACTTACAGTGTGTATGTTGTTTACGCTTTGAGTTTTTCACTTGGATCAGCTTCATTTTGTTTATCTTGGCCAAAAAAAAATATTAATGGCTGCGCATCACTGCAAGCTGTTGAACCTTGTAAGACTCAAGACAACAATAACAACCACTACTAAAAAGCTACAATTTTCAGTCGAAAACTGAGCGTCTTGTGAAGAACTTGATGCGCATGCATGCGCATAATAATCATATCATATGTATGCATGTCCTTGCTCATTTTAAGGGGACGCCGCCTTGAAAAACTAACACAACAAGGCACAAGACAAGTCGTGTGTGCGGCTTTGGCACTGATGAGTTCAAGGCTCTGACATTGAGAGTTCAAAATAAGATGCAACAAAATTATAACTAAAATACTCAACTATCAGATACCCCTTAGTCTTTTCGTGCAATTTTCGTGTAAACACAAATAAATTTGCTGTGCAATTTAGGGTGCAAATTGCATAAAAATATGTTTTTAATCGATGAAGCGTTGATTTTTATAAGCTAATTTCTTGCATTAATATATTAGAATACAATGAAAAATTTCTATTTATTTTAAAAGGTTACAGTTGCCCTTACCAAACAGCTAATACAGGGTATAAACAATCTTTTACCCTCTTGTGTGTCTTTGTCTTTGTATGTACAATATTCTGATGTCTGTGTCGTATTTATTTTTTTTTTGTTGCTACTGCTTCTAAGAACGGATTAGGCAACAATTGTCTTTTGTTTGGCATTTGTGGGTTTCAGCAAATGCGACAGCCTTCGACATCATCATGAAACCCGCAAAACCAAAGAGAAAATACTAAGAAAAAATAAATTGTTATTTATGTACCCGATGGAGCAAAAAAACATAAAAAAAAAAAAACAAAAAAGGCAATGATATTTGAGCGCTTTTCAAGCTACACAGGTTTTTTTGTATTAAAGAGATGTACACAATTTAAAACCCTTTGAAAATACCTTTTCTTGGATATTTGTTGTAAGAACTATTGTTCCATTTTAAGAACTAGTTGCACCTTTAAGCTGTTGTTTCTAGATTTATTTCGAATTGTACATTAGCCCTTCTTTAAGCACAGTCCCATAACCAAATCCATGTCCATAAACATCCGCACACGATCATCTGAATACTGCAAATTCTCTCAGCCTTAACCCATATCCCATATCGTTATTATATTCGTATTCATTGTTGAATGTTTTGTCTCTTTTTTTTTTGTAAGAACCAACTTGCAATTTATTTATTTGTCATTCACAAAAAATTTATTTTTGTTTGTTTTGGCTGTATGTTTATTGTTAGTTGTATTTGTGCAATGCTTTAAACTTTAATGTACGCATACATAGCGAAAAACCTACGTTAATTTTCCATTAGCTCTCTCTCCAACTGTTCCAATTCTCAGGCCCACCAGATGCCACACAAATGGCATAACGTTACCTTCCTATCGCCGATGTTTTGTGATCATTGCGGCTCGCTGTTGCACGGCATCACGCACAAGGGTCTCAAGTGTCGAGGTAAAGTCCAATGAATCTCCTCTACGACTTGTGAGTCCAATGAGTCCAATGAGTCCTCTTCTGCAGATCTCTCTCTCTCTCTCATTTTCTGTGTGTGTATGTGTTTGTCCAATCTAGAGATGTGCGCGTGTTACGGTCGAATAATTGTTTGCAACTATTTAATTATTTTTGTAAGAAAATCCAAGTAATTAAGAAAAACATTTATGTGTATTTACAATTGTTAATAAATTTTGCTATGTGCACAATTGCAAGAGAATAAAGTCCTGAGCATAAATTCATTAATGTTATTTTCAATGTTTAATCAGGGAATCGTAATGATTATAATTTTTAAATAAAAATTATAAAATAAAAATTATGTGTTTATTTTAATCAAAAAATATCATAAAATAATTTTTCATTTGCAATTTCTAAAATAAAAATTTAAAAAGTTGGAGTTATATTATAATTTTTTTAATATTATTTTTTTAGTTAAATCAAAAATAATATTTCAAAAGGAATTTTTATATAAAAAAATTAAAAATTAAATTCTATCCAGTTTCAGCGATTCTATAACCTGAATTAGTATATCTAAGATTTCAATATTTATTATATTATGATTTTTATATACAAATTTAATAATTTTTTTATTTTAATCAAAAATTAGAACTAAAATGATTTTTTATTATACAAAATAAAAATAAAAGTTTATCTAGGATTTCAACATTTATTATATTTAGAATTCTAAATAAAAATATAATATTTTTTTATTTAAATCAAAAATAATGAATTTTTATAATAAAAACTAAAAATTAAAGTTTATCCTATTCCCTAGATACTGCAAACTAAATTAGTAAATTTAATATTTTAACATTCAATCAGATATTTTAATTGAGTTTTGATTTTTTTTATTTCTTTCATTACTCTTATTGAATTCAGTATTAATATATTAGTTGCAGTATAAAAAATATATAAATATATTATAATTAATATAATATATAATTATTTTAATCCTGCGTGCTCTCGTGTCACGCGCACATCTCTACTTCTACCGGCGTCTGAGTTTGTCAGTTTTTTGGATTGTTGCAAATTTACAATTAGCAACGCTTTGTTCTAACTCAAGTGTGCACTTGTCTCGCTCAGTGTAATTGAATGTGTGTATGTGTGTAAGTGTGTGTGTGTGTGTGACATACTTGAGTTTTGTGTTGATGTTACTGTTATTGCTCTTTGTTGTTGACAAGTTGCCAACCAATTCGCCACTTGCCCGCTTCTCACGCCCACACTTTATATATATTTGTTTGCTTGCATTATGGAGTTTGTTAAATATTATTGTTGTTATTTTTTTATAGATGCATGAGAAAATTAATTGTTGTATCGAAAATATTTGATTTGACACTACTCAACAAATTGTTGCTCATTAGCAAAGAGTGTAAAATGTAATAGGAATGTTATTTGTATTGCCTTGTTTTGTTTGATTCGAAATTTGTTTTATTTCATTTGGTTTTGGTTTTTGCTCTGTCAAAAAAACTACGCAATTTTCCAAGTCATTTGTTAGACGTCGCAAATTGCCGCCTCAATATCCGGCTTGGCCCTTGGCAAACAAATAATTTACGTACGCCTCATTGCCCGGCCAGGCAAATAAGAACCACAACAACAACAACAACAATAATAATAACAACAATAGATAAATAGACCAATCCACACATAGAACACAGAGTCCCAAACAAATATGAAACGCCCGACGAGCAAACAGATTGCAGAATGGAAATGTAAATGTGGCAACAGACAATGAGGCACAACCATGGCCGGATACACACACATATGTGTATGTGTGGTGTGTCTGTGTGTGTTTGTATATAACTGTCATTATCGAGCGCCAGTTTTATGTGTGCGTATGTGGGATACAGTTATTACACCCAGTTCAATAACGTTTGTAATTCTTGTGCAATTGTGTTTTGATTTCAAATTTCATTTTGTCGCAAATATTTTGCAGCCTTTATTGGTTGAGGGGATTAAAGGATAAATTTCAAAAAAAATAAACTTTTAAATAGATAAAGCCTTAGAAAAGACCAAAATGACATATCGAAGTAATTTATGTTGTTTATTTAATTGAGTTCATAGTTCAATATTTGGCAGGCTTTAAGCTAAGCAGTTAAGAATTGAATAAAAAAATTCAAAAAATATAAAAGTTAATTTTAGTTGGCTTGTTAGCAATTTGAGAGTATAAACTTGTGTAAGTGAGCCAAAAGAAATAAACTAATCCAGAATTTCCAGAAATTTCAAGAACAGTTTTGACAAAGTTTTAAATGAAAGAAACTTTGTTTAAGCCGTTAAAATGTTAAATTCAAGGACTCTTCACTCAGTCTTAATTATCAAAAATAATTTTATGCAGTTTCATAAGTCAAAAATCAACAGAGCGAATATTTCTCAATTGTGCAAAAGTTAAGAAATTAGGAAAAAAAAATATGCCAAAGTTTAAATACTCTTGTAAACTTATTAAATTAAAATATTATAAAGACGAATGATTAATAATATAATTATACATCATTGTATATTAATTGCATTTAAATTTTGTTAAATACAACCGATTTTTATTGGTGATATCCATAAGAAGCAAAATGTACTTATTGTTTCCCTGATTTAATTTTTTACTTATCATTTTTTTTTATACTCAAAAATTTAATAAAGGGAAATGTAAAATTTGTATATATTATTATTATGCTCCACCTGTTACATACATTATTACCATTTGAGCCTACCCTTCCGAGCCTATATATAAAGTATTTAAATATATATAGAGTCTGTTACATAAGCTTGCATATGTGTAGCTATATAAATAAATAATTTTACGCAAAAAAGCAGCACACACAAAACTGGGCCACATTATGAAAATACACACTCACACACACACTCGCATACACTTGTAGCTGATGTTTATGCATATTTGTTGTTGTTGTTTTTGCTCCACAAAATGTGGCACGCAAAGGGAAAAAACCTTTTTTCTTTTAGTTATTTGCTCGCTTTTTGTGTTGTGTGCAGCAAAAACGTCTTTCATATTTTCATTAAACACAACACACAAACTGCCCAACTATCCAGCCTGCCACGCCCACTGCCCACTGCCCATTTGCCCACTGTCCATTTGCCCACTGTCCAGCAGGCTTGTGGACATCGAAAAATGATTACTTTTTCATGCGGCTGTGCTGCGAGCGAGCAACAAGCGAAAGTTTAAAAAAAAAAAACAAAAAATATAATACTTATACGCCACGTGCGCCACGCGCCAAATGACGTTGTTGCAAAGCCCGTCAATGCTGCCCAATGTAGCATGCTTTTTGTGACGATATAAGGGGGGGAGCGGGTGTTGCGCTGGATCTGACCAACTAGCCAAAGTAATTTTTCACATGAGCAAAGCGGCAACAGAGGAAAAAAAAAGGATTAAACAAAAGAGATGGAAACAGAAACCATCACAAAATCAGCCAATGATGCAACATCGCAGGACCAAAAGGCTGCGAAATATATGTAAATGTTGCCAATGTTGATGATGATGATAACTGGTCAGTTACAGTTCCTGTCTTTATAAAGTGATAGACTATCAGATGCCCTATAATTAATAGTCTAGTAAAAAGATTCAGCTCACTAATTTCTTATAATTCTTAAGACAGAAAGAATTTAAATATTAGCCCAAAAAATATTAAAAGATTGTTTCTTACTAATGGAAATTGTTCGCTCATTTACATATGGAGTGATATTACTGAGAAATCGGCATTTCGGCATTAAATACACAGCATGCTTCAGAATATATTCAAAATTAATTTTTATTATTTAAAATTGAAAAGTAAAAGTTACTATACTATTTTATTCAATTTTTAAATATAAGTTGGCAATTAATTTTTACTATCAATTTTTATTTTCGGGCTACTAAAAAGAGTTATTGCCAATTTTAATGAAAAAAATTAATAAATTATTCTTAACTTCTAATTTTTGTACATAAAAATTATAGGACTTGCGATCCCTGAGAAAAACACGATTAAACAAAGAGTATTTAAGATATTAAGATGAAATTTGTACACAATATAAATAATTATATAGGGAATATTAATGCATGATTAACTCAAAATTAACTCGTATTTTTGAGTTGTGTCACTATGTAAAAGTAAATGACAGGGGTATAAGGAAAAGTCCTTTATGCTTTTAGGACCGAAATAGTGCCGTATAAAAAAAGCAAGCGATTAAACTTTAAACTTTTTTACAAACTTTTATGGCTGATTCAGTGAAATTAACAGTAGTACATACCCCAAGCCGAAGTTTCCCAGATAATTAGTTCTGTTTACTAAAATATACTCCCGACTTTCGACCACATGTGTCTCTTTGCACTGCATGCTGTTGCATGCCTCTAGTAGCTATAAATTTCCAGGGAATTTAAAATCACATTTACAATTGACAACATGCAGATTTTTCTGCGTAGCGAAACAAAATGAATTACAAATCCATTTGCAATAATTTCCAATTGAACGCTTTTTGAGTACTGTTTCCATCTCTTGCAATTTCTTCAATTCCTGCTCTGATGGCAACTGTGGCTACATACATATATCCTTGCATGTCAGCCACATATGTGCCTCAAAGTTTGCAACCGTTTTTGTGCCGCTCAGCGCTTCATTTCCTGTTGCTGTTGCCAAATTGATTGCGATTGCAGTCGGCACAACAAATTGGCGTTGATTTGTATCTGTAGCTGTATCTGTATCTGTGAAGTGCCCCCGCATGGGTTTTGCGTGGGCGTGGCAGGCAACATCAAAAAAGAAATGTAAATGAAAATGAAGAGTATTGTCTATGGCAAATAGAGTCGGGTGAGTTTATTGGATTGTCGCGCTGATTGATAACCAGGCGCACAGATGTTTGTCAACTCTGTCAAGTGGGCCGATACTTTTTACACTTATTTGCCCATCGACTATCGGGTAAGTACTTTGACTCACATCTAAAACTCACTTTGTATGCGTGTGTTGTCGCGTGTCCTGTGCGTGTGTGCGTGTCCCCTGCCTCCTGTAACTGTAACCGTTCCTGTATCAGCAAACTAAAGAATAAAATAACAAATAAGAACGCTTTCAATCTATTCTGAAACTTTTTCTGGCACACACACACAAATCCAGCTGCCCATCTATTTCAATGTTTGCCAAGTGGCCACTAACAAGCGACTTATCTTTATTCCACTACGTGACCTTTGACCTGCCACCAATCCCGTTATTTAGCATGCGATATGAACGTCCATGCCCGCTGCAAGGAGAACGTGCCCAGTCTCTGCGGCTGCGATCATACAGAGCGGCGGGGACGCATCTATCTGGAGATAAATGTCAAAGAGAATCTACTCACCGTGCACAGTAAGTACCAAGTAATGCCCAATTTTCATTCTAGGAGAATTACCTTCAACATGGCTCTTAAGTTGTTGCCAACTTTCTTGTCAGCTACTAAAATACAACCGTAAACCGCTTAAGTTTTACCAATTACGACGCCCATTCTCTAACTCGAGCCAAAAGTTTATAAAAAATAAAAAAAAATAACAGAATTATGCCAAGCAGTAGCAAAGTTTTATTTTTTCAACAAGACGTTAAAAATGTTCCATATCTCAAGTTATTTTATTTTTCTTGTGGTTCTAAAGTGCCTGTGCATAAAGTTGTAACCCTGCCAAAGAAATGTTCCGACTTTCAGATTTAATTTTTTTAAATCTAGGGTGTAAGAATTTTGAATTTCAACTTTTAGTTCAAGTATTTTTAATTGGATAAAAATCCAAAAACTCTTCCTGTTCGGGCACCCGGAAATTGAAAGAAATTTTTTAAATAAGCCTAAATGTCAAATAAATATTCTTTGCCTTATTCAAAATATAGTCTTTGAACTTTAATTTAACCGGAGGCAACTCTTGACCCTCTGCTAAGGCGCTGGCAAATTGCTTATGATTTGCATTAATTAATTGTGAAAAAAAAAGAATTTTCATACAAAATGCCACATAATGAATACTAAAATGCAGTTGCACAACAAAAGCGTGATAGAAATATGTTAAGTCGGGACGAGAACAAAGCGAAGCAAAAGAAGGACAACAACAATGGACAGGATAATGCCTTGGCATATTTTATACAATTTTCAATTGCACAATTTTTTCTGTGCTGCTGGAAATTCTTAAATGTTAAATTTTAAAGCTTTATATTTAAGATTGACATTTACAATTGCATTTGCAGTCAAAGAGGGACGCAATCTCATACCCATGGATCCCAACGGACTGAGCGATCCGTATGTGAAGGTCAAATTGATACCCGATGACAAGGATCAGTCCAAGAAGAAGACGCGCACCATCAAGGCGTGCCTGAACCCAGTGTGGAATGAGACGCTCAGCTAGTAAGAGCAATTAATAATTGTATTAAAAAAAAATATATAAATATTATACTCTATTTTTGCAGCGATCTGAAGCCAGAGGATAAGGATCGACGCATATTAATTGAGGTGTGGGACTGGGATCGTACCTCACGAAATGACTTTATGGGCGCATTATCATTTGGCATTTCGGAGATTATAAAAAATCCCACCAACGGCTGGTTCAAGCTGCTAACACAGGATGAGGGTGAATACTATAATGTGCCCTGTGCGGATGATCAACAGGATCTGCTGAAGCTAAAGCAGAAACCCTCGCAGAGGAAGCAGCCAATGATGCGCTGCGATACCAATACACATTCACAGTCCAAGAAGGACATGATACGGGCCACAGACTTTAATTTCATCAAAGTGCTGGGCAAGGGCTCCTTTGGCAAGGTAAGTGTAATAATACAAGCTCAACTTGAAATGCATTTGGGTTTGTGGTTTGCCGGATTGATTGCAGGTACTTCTAGCGGAGCGTAAGGGCAGCGAGGAGCTGTATGCCATTAAGATACTCAAGAAGGATGTGATTATACAGGACGATGATGTAGAATGTACCATGATTGAGAAGCGTGTACTGGCTCTGGGCGCAAAGCCGCCGTTCCTTGTCCAGCTGCATTCCTGCTTTCAGACATCGGTATGTATACTTAATATATACAATTTCCAATTTCTAAGACACTTTTTTACAGGATCGCTTGTTCTTTGTCATGGAGTATGTGAACGGCGGCGATTTAATGTTTCAAATACAACAATTTGGCAAGTTCAAGGAACCAGTTGCCGTGTAAGTTCAACCAAACTAACTTGTGGCAATGTACACATAAAAAGAAAGTTTCCTTTTCTTGCCACAGTTTCTATGCTGCCGAAATTGCGGCTGGTCTCTTCTTTCTGCATACCAAGGGCATCTTGTATCGTGACCTGAAGCTGGACAATGTCTTGCTGGATGCCGATGGACATGTGAAAATTGCCGATTTTGGCATGTGCAAGGAGAATATTATGGGTGACAAGACGACCAAAACATTCTGTGGCACACCGGACTATATAGCGCCGGAGGTGGGTCCTAAAAAATTATTTTCTAAATATATATTATAGCAATTGCCTTAATTTATATACAGATAATACTATATCAGCCATATGGCAAGTCTGTGGACTGGTGGGCATATGGTGTGCTGCTCTATGAGATGCTAGTGGGTCAGCCGCCCTTCGATGGCGAGGATGAGGAGGAATTGTTTGCCGCCATAACCGATCATAATGTTTCCTATCCAAAGAGTCTTAGCAAGGAGGCTAAGGAGGCGTGCAAGGGCGTAAGTCTTAAAAGATTTAAAGACAACCATTATTTCTGCTAATTTATATATATTCCACAGTTCTTGACCAAACAGCCCAGCAAGCGTTTGGGTTGTGGTGCCACCGGTGAGGAGGATGTGCGCTTACATCCATTTTTCCGTCGCATCGATTGGGAGAAAATTGAGAATCGTGAGGTGCAGCCGCCGTTCAAGCCAAAAATTGTAAGTTAGCTAATTAAATTAAATTAAAGTGTAAATTAAACAATTTTCTTACAGAAACACCGCAAAGATGTGTCAAATTTCGACAAGCAATTCACATCAGAGAAAACAGACTTGACGCCCACGGACAAAGTATTTATGATGAATCTCGATCAATCGGAATTTGTTGGCTTCTCCTATGTGAATCCCGAATATATTGTGAGCCCATAAGCAGCTACAGATAATGAAAATTTAAATCGAAATTGAAACTTAAATTGAAAACGGGATAGTTAACCACCCAGCGAGTTGTGTCATCAGTTGATATTAATTGTTATTTAAAAAGACATTTGTTAGAGTTTATGTTTTGTTAATCTTACTCTTGTTATGTATGCGAAATGAAAGCAATATTATGTTTTGTGCTTTAGGTTTATTTATTTATAATGTTTAGGCATTCTTATGAGTACTCTAAGTTAAACTATCATTTAGTTTTAAATGATTTTGAAATCACTGTTATAGAATTCTCCTCGTTGGAAATGCAACTCGAAGCCAAAAAAAATATGCAATAAAAACTTTTGTTTTATATACCATATATACCCAACGCTTTTCTCTGCTCAAAACTTTACTAAAACAAAACTTTCCCTGCACTGTCATTTCAATCATGCGCCTTTCATATTCATGTTTAAATTTTCCTGACCCATTTGACAACTTTTGAAAACTCCGAGCTTTTCTCACATGAATTTCCGGCTCTTTAATTCTCTGCAAGTATTACAAATTTGTGCTAAATTAAGAGTATAATTACATAATGTACTTATAAACCAAAATTGTTAATCAAAGTTTTTAGCAAATATCTTAATGTTATCATTAAAAAAAAAGCAGCACACAAAATTAACATACATGTAACTTGGTTCACATTATTAGAAGATCAACAAAAAGTTTTGAACACTTTCACTTTTTAGCAATTAACTAAGTCACATCAAGCAATTAATTACTTAGATGATTATGAAAAAAACACAGTTAAGAATACTTCGATTCGGGTCAGAGTTTTAAACGTTATTCGATTGTAATGTTGGCCCCTGCATTATAATCAAATCGAAATATGCGTTTAACCAACTTGACATGGTAAATTATTAAAATTATGAACAATATGTTACTTTAATAATATTTTCGATAGATTTTCCAAAATTAAAAACTTTTTGATCATTAAAGAATATCATAACATACATATGAGCTTAGTTCATTTTATTAATATGTTTGTGTAAATTTCGTAAATATTATTCGTAAACAATTTGAAATACAATTATATTAATTTAATTTTTATAAGTATGTATAACCCGAATATAAGTATACTTACATATATACATATAAACGGCATAGAGTCTCAATGTACCATAATAAAAAATAGCAAACTAATTGCATAGCAATAAGTTCAAGCTAATAGAAAAAAGAGTATCTTAAGTCTACTAGAATTAATAAAACGTTGCTCTTAACTGCGCCAGAAGTGTAGCTTTCCAAAGTATAACTAGAGATGAGATGAAAATATTGTCTTTGGGTTGAAACTTTAGTACCTAACAAATTTAGCTACTAATACTAATGTTTAACTATGAGAAAAGACAATCTACTGTAAGCTAAAAACATACCAATGTATGTTTCTAAATCAAATGGAGTTTAAAGGAAAGCATTATGTAACTTAACATTTAAAATAGAATTCAAATTTAACATTTTGTGTAGCGCAACCTAAGCTAAGCTTTTGTGCCTCTTGTAGCTCTCATTCTTTTTTTTAGGATCATAAGAAACTCTGAACTCTGAGAACTATACGAGTAAATCAACTAAGTTGTCAGTCGAGGCTTTGATAAATATACAGGTAGATCAAATATACATTAAAAAAATACATATGGAAATATAAATCGTATAGAAATCTATCAAAATGATAACTCTGTAGCCAAGCTATGTGCTAAAAGATAGGGCACAAAAACCGAAAGAAACAAACTAAACTAACTAAAATGATTAATGTAGCTTGAATTAAAAATCAACATTTGTTTAAAAAATCTAACGTAATTTAAATAAATATAAATAAAATGTGTAACTCCGAACTTGAAGCATTTAAAAAGAGTTTATTTCACAACAAACAACAGTCAAAAGATATTTAAAAATCATATATTTATAAATATATATAATAAGCAAGATATATATTATCGTAATTGGAGATAAACTAATTTCGTGACTATGACTATGACGAGTACCACATAAAGTTCAAGTTCAACAAATTGTACTCTACAAGTAAATTTGCTCGTACATTATCTGATATATTATATATATAAATATTAATTATATTAAATTAATAAAAAATATATGTATATGTGTGTGTGTAGTACGAACTTAAGATAATTGATTACTTTAATGAATTTGATGACAACAAAACAAAATTTCCAAGTCTGTTAAAATATTTAAAAAATATTTATGCATTAACATTAACATTTAGATAATATTAATTTTACTATTGAACTATACAAAATGCATATGAATTATGAATATGCATATACATACATATTTATTGTTAGTCTTTATTGCATATATATATATATATTAATTTTTAATTTATAGTAAACATTTTTACATACATACATATATGTAATTGATTTTTAAAAGTATTTTTGAAAAACTCATATATGTGTTTTTTGTCGCATATTACTTATAAACAAGCATTAATTTAGTACAAATTCTACTACAAAATACAAATATAATTACTATATATCAAGTCAAATACAAATCTCGATGTTTGCCGTATGCATAAAAAACATAAATTCTCAACTCAATAAATTACTTCAAAATACTAAAATAAAAACTAAGTATATTATTAAAACCAACAGCAAAATTTTCTGCAAAAAACTGTTGAAACCAAAAAAAAAAAAAGAAAACTGTTTTTCCGGCATGACTTTGGTTTTCCACAAAACTAAACAACAAAACACTAAACTGAAACGAATTATCTTGATAAATATTACAAATACACAGGTAGTATGTGTGAAATAGTATACTCATTATTTATAAAGCAAGGTGATTTGCTACAACAACAAACAAAAACAAAAACAACAGAAATAAATCAAACATCATAAGCATACATCATACTAGATTTTAGTATGCATATAACCGAATAAATACTACACTACAAAACAACAAAAAAAATGTTAATAATTTCTTGAATATTGGCAACAGAATTTGGCAATTGAGGAAGAATTAACAAATAACATTTTCTGCAGATTATTATGGATTAGATTCCTTTAATAAAAAAATTAGATTTTTTGCTATTTTATTAAACGCACTTTTTGCTAGAAAAGTAAAGAAAAATTTATTAATTTTTTGTTATTCCTGTAAGCCAGAAAATTTAAGAAAAATTGATTAATTATTTGGAATAATATATGTATTCTCATTAATATATAAATTATGTTTATCAATAGTCTTGAATACCCAGCAGATATTATATAAATTTTGACGTAAAAATTTGCTAGGAATAAACATAAAGGATATAGATTAACATAGCACTTTTAAGTAAAAAAATTAGATGAGTTAAATTATAAATATATTAGAGTATACTAAAGATGAACTCAGATCTGAAAAAATTTAGTTATAGTTGGACAATTCGAGCCGTACGCCTCGTTATCATTGATTGCGTACAAATTAACATTATGTGTCCGTTAGCATTAGATAATCTTATCGAATAAATTTGCAAACAATTAGATAAACATGCAATAGCACCTATCCAATAAGTCAGCAATCAGTCAGCCAGTTAGTCAGTCATGTTCGTTGACTCTATCCTGAATTTAACCGAATTCAACATCATAAGGAATAAAAACCATATTTATACCAACGATGAGTGTATGTTTCAGCGTACTAAGCCAACAATTTCCATATTGTTGGTTTATGGATTGGCGGTGCCAACGTTGGCTTCCTTTGGGCTATGCGCCAACTTTATTAATGCCATGGTCTTTATGCGACCCAAAATGACGCCCTCGGCATTTACATACCTGGCGGCGCTCTCCTGGCTGGACTGCGTCTCCTGTCTGCTCATCACATTGACGGCAATATCCCGTAGCTATTTCTATCACAGTGCAGCCTGGGTGGCATATGATTATCAGTGGCAGACGCCACTCTTTGGCATCAGCACTGGAGCTGCCAATCTGATACTAGCCTGTGTCAGTCTGGATCGATTCATCTATTTGTCACGCTTTAAAGTTTGCAACGGTGCACCCAGATTCTGTCGGCGTCGGGTAGCCCGGCTTATGATCTGTGTGGTTATCCTAATCTCTATACTTGTTAATTTGCCATATTTTTTTATCTTCGTGGTTGATCTGGATACGGCCAAATGTCATGTTACCGATTTCTATTACTCTAAGTGAGTTGCCTGACGTCAAACGGTAATCAACAATATTCTTATCTATTGAAGCTATTTGCAGATACTACCAGGTGCACAATTGGTTCTCCTTTGCCCTGTTGGCCCTGATTCCAGCCATATTTTTACTTATTGGCAACACGGCCATCATCATTGCCTTTAGACGCTGGACCAAACAGAGCAAGGTTTGCCAGAAGAGCTGCTCCAATGACAACATGCGCACCACCCAGAAACGCTATCACGTAGGTTTATATTAATCCTTCAGCTAATCACTATATAATCTCCTTATTGTTGCCTCAACTGCAGCATCAAATGAAGCTAACAATTAGCATTCTGATAGTCATCACATTGTATATGGTGGGTGAGCTGCCAGCTCATATGACCTCAAGGAAGAGCTCGCTGAATCTGCTCTTTGGCGGCGATCCCAACAAAGTGGATGAGGAAGAAATGGAACGTCTGGAGGTCATTTTCATTACACTAAATGCTCTCCAGCTAAGTATGAACATTGTCGTCTATGCTGTCATTAATCCCTGTTTTATGCCCGAGTTCTTTGTATGCCTCCGTGGCGTCTCGGATGCCTGTTTCCGTGTGTGCTGCCTGCCGGCTATTGCGCGTGGCTGTCATCGCTGTTGGAGCTGGACACGGACCCCAGAGCAGCCGATTACCGAGGAGCGGGCGGTCAGCAATATTGCACCACAACCATTGCCGGCGGATGAGTTGCCGCAATGTGGCTGCGATGGCTGGAGCAGCGATTCTGCTTGCGAAGATGACACCCACTGCAAGACAACGGCGGATATACTTGGTTTTGTCGCTGAATACCACGACAAGGCGGAGATGCAGGCGCAGGAGCCAAAACAGGATGTATTCAGCACCAAATCCAGCGCTTGTATGCAGCAAAAGGAACAGACAGACGATAATGAATCCCCCTTTAGTTCCTATGTTTTATACCCATAGTATTATTAAAACCGGAATCTTATATTAAATATGTGTATTAATTATTATTATTATTTATAAATGAAGAGTATTAATTTAAGAAAATCAGGCAGATTCTCTACGCTATAAACTTATTATATTCCGGCTGTTAACTCTTTTCTCCCTAATATAAGATCGGAGATTCATCAAAGCAGAAGTCACCGCTTGGGTCTCGACTGCGAATGAAGTGATAATAACTTTTTTTATACATTTTGAACTGGAAACTTCTAGATGTTTCCAATTACACGATGCTACGAGAAGACTCTCAAACGTATAGGCTTTCCAAATAAAAGATTCCACTTATTAAAAAACGGTCTAACAAATTTTTTTTGGACTTTCTCCACTTCTTATATTATCAGGCCTGTTCCCATTTTCGGTGGCCTGTATATTTTATTCCATTTTATTTTATCATCACACATTAAAAGATTTTGTACACAAAATATATATTGCATGTACTAGATAGCTATATATTCGTAACGTGCTAGTAGACGTCGCCAGATTTTATTGGCAAAGTTTCGTGCCTCCGTTGCATTGCCATTAAATATGCGGTAAAAGGGATCACCGGGCATCACCTTGTGTATGGTCAATAAAAGTACTCCATTTGGATTGTGATTCTTCTTGTAGACATTTTTTTCTACTGCCTCTTGACTTTTGATAACACTTGCACTTTTGGAATGAATTAAGAGCAGACAAAGCATTAAAGAAAATACCAAAACTTGCATCAACATTTTCACTTTAGGATTGAAACACTTTGCTACCGATGCATACGAGAATGCAGAGAATTATAAAGATTGTAAGGTCTCATCAATGAGAAGCTACAGCAGCTGTGCAAACAATATAATATTTGGAAAACTGTAACAAACTGACAGCTGAAATATTAGAACGCGGAGTTATGATTAGTTGCATCATTATTAGTTGCATCAGCGACGAAACGAAGATCACCACCAAAGCTACTTAACCGTAGATTTATAATGTAAGTTTATCTACACACATATATTGTCGCTTTACGTTTTAAAAATCGGACAATAAATCAATTAAAGCAGCACAATAAAGGCAGCACTAACTCAATTATTTTTAAAGAATATCTAAAACATTACTATATAATTATATTCTATATTGTTCTTATGACAGCGAATATCTTTCAGCTACCAGAACTAAGATGTTATTCAAATAAGGTATTTTGCAATTGATAAGTTTTTCTAAGTACATTATATTTGTTATACATAAATACATATGCATCATATTTATTGAGATATTTCCATCACGACAAAACTGAAATTAAAGATTCCTTAGCAGCTAGGAGTGAAATACTTTTGGATATAATCGAATACATTAATGGATTATGGTGTATGCTTGAAAACCATATGTATTGGAAAGAACATTTTAGTTTTCAATGTTAACACTATGAAACTAATTAAATAAATTCTTGAATTAAACGTAAACCTAATTTGTAATTAAGTTCGATATAAATTTTCAATCTTTTAAACTATGCTACATATTTTGCAATACATATTACCCTATACCTAAATATTATATATTTATAATCTATTTTCCCTGCAGCTTCGATAGGAAATCCATAAGAAATTGATGACGCGCACGCACTTCAACCTCCTTACGATGCTTAAGCTTGGCACTTATACGCTTAATGAGATGCTGTCGATCGCGTGCGCCCATCTTCATCTCAATTAGTATGACTTTGTCCTCCTCGCGCGTCCAGGCACTGGATGAGCTAGGCGGGGCAGGAGCTGGCTTGGAAGTAGTTGCTGTTTCTGTTGGTCGAGTCGTAGTCGCAGTCGCTGTGTCGTCATCTTGGGCACAGTTAGCAAGCGTGGCTACAACATCCAATTTACAGTCCTCGTCGCTATCAAATTGCGTTGTAATCACATGCTGCGGAGTGTTGCCGGCGCTAGAGTTGCGCAGTCCCAGTTCGTCACCAGAGTTTTCGACGTCCATCTTAATAGCCGGAGAAGATTGCTGAGATAGCGGCATGCTTGAATCCAAAATTTCAGCCAAAAACTCCTCTTCTTCTTGGGTTCTTAAGTCTAGTTTAGCACCAGGCGGTGATTTGCTCGACTGCTTGGCCTGTGCTATAATACTAATGCCCGCTTTGCTGTCCAGCTCGTCGGTCGCACAACTCTCCTGTTCGATCAGCGTACGCAACCGCTTGGCGCATTCGATGGCCGGCGAGGCGGCAGCGGGTGCACGCACTGGCGGCTCATGTATGACCACCATGGGCTGCATATTGTAACGGGGACGTGCTTGTGTCTGAGCCGAAGGCGAGCGCCCCTTTTTGCTAGGTGACTTGCGTTTATCAACTTGAGGCGAAGTGTTTAAGCCTAATGCAGGCAACGGACTCAAGCCCGAAAGTGGCGAAACATTCTGTCCTGACTGACGACGCGGCGACGTCTCACCAAAATTGATGGCCGTCTTCTTGGCGTGCGGATGATGATGTGAGTGATGATTGCTCGAATTGGGCGTACTGGTGGATGCATGATTGAAGCTGTTACTGTAATAACTGGCATTCAAGCGCATTGCGTGGGCTCGCAATGTCATATCATCGCACATATCAATCGAGGAGCTGCTATTCTCCTCGTCACCGGTGGTGGTATCTATAACTAGCGCACGACTGGCTTCATCCTCCTCGCTACGCTCGGCGGCATCATCGCTATCTACAGAGGAAGTGACATTTACCAATTTCTCGCCTTGTTCCCTTATTCCATGCGCACAGGTAAAATTCTCAACATTCAGAGCGTCATGGCTTTGTTCGTTGTAGATGCTGGCCGCCCTAAATGACAACTTGCCGGGCAGCATTATCTTGGAGCCGTAAAAAATGCGACCATTCATATATTTAAGCTGGCAACCCGTCGGTTTGCCCAGTGTGGATGGATCATCCGGTATTTCGTGTACAGTTTCCGGAAATTCCCCACTAGTGTTGTTCAGCACCTCGTGAAGATTAATCGTTTCCGCGGCGGGCAGCAAGCTAAATATATTAATAAAAATAATTATTAATATAAAACTGCATACAGGTCGAAAGGGTATTAAAATCAATCCGTAAAGGGTTTGTTCTTACCGCTTAGGCGGCTTTGCCTGTGGAAATTGTTGCACAAACCAATCACACAAGAATTGATTGCCCTTGAGCAGTGGTAAGATTGTGGATTCGACCTTCTTCATGCTCACTTTGGGTAGCTCGGCCAGCTCGCTGAGGCAGGCATATATCTTGCGGATTTGTGCCGGTTGTTTGCAGAAATATATGTTCAGTTTGTTGATAAAATTGTTGGCATTGGTGATCATAAAGTACTCAAAGAATTTGCCCAGCTCAGCGGCCTCGACAGGTAACAGAAAGTTGAGAAAAACCTCGGCCAGCTCTGGATAATCAGGCAGCAGTAATTTTTCCACTTTCTATAAATATTGAGAGGAGGAAGTTAATGCAGTTTCATCAAGAGAAAAGTACAGCACTTACCAAATACAATTCGGACACTTTGTCCTGCTTGGGATCAAATGTTTGCAAGAGCTGATTGAACTTTTGGCAATCTTCGAGACGATTAGATGACAATAAAACCTCCTCTACCTTGTCATAAAAGTTGTATGCAAAAGCTGGATAGAAACAAAGGTAAAAATTAAATTATATTATGTGAATGCTGCTATTTACTTACTGGCATCCTTGCGATTGCGCTCATCCTGGCTATCCGGTTGCAGCATATGCCGCAACATCTCCTCCTGTCGATGTGCCCTGCGACTACGTATAGCATCCTCGCAGCGTTGTCGCTTTTGCTGTGGCGAGGTTGGGATTGGAATGACGATTGGAGTCGCCACTTGACTATTACTCTCGCAAAACATTCTCAAAGCGACCAGCAGCTGTGTGTACAGTTCAAGAGCCAGGAAGCGTCTATAATAAAACTGCACGGGCTGGGCGTGGGCGTAGAGCTCACGCTGCTGCTGCAGGTAGCTGGCGTATGAGATGATTAGGGTCTGGCAGCGTTTCTGCAGCTTATGGCGCAAGCGCTGACGCAACACGTGATAGCGACTGCGCGGCGGCGAAAGTAACGTCGTCGTCGCTGTCAATACTAATTCACGTCGTCGTCGCTGTTGAGGCGCAACAAATTGCCGCTTAAAAATGCTGTAACGCGCCTTTTTGCCACTGACAGAACTTGGTTGTGTTGTCTGCTCTGCAGACTTATCCAAGTCTTTTATTTGTACAGTTTGCGTTAATTGATCAAAACTAAAGTTGACTGCGGGCGGCGCATCTTCGGCCAATGGTGGCAGCGGCGGCGGCAGAGCCAGCAGAGGACACTCGCTGCTGGGATGAAGCGTGCGATTTATATTAGCGACAATATCATAGTTGGTACCTTTGAAAGGCACAGAGACACCAGCTCCGTGTTTATTGTCCCCAATTTCACCCCCAAACACGTAGTTCACATTGATTGTTAGCGATGAGGAGAGATTCTGCTCTGTGGACTGGCGACGTCGTCGCTTGCGTCGCCTGGATTTGGATTTGCCAGGCGATTTTACATTGGTATGCGACAAGTCAGTGCCACTGCCATGGGGCGTCGCAGACTCGCCCAGACTGTCGGGCAGCAATAAATCTTCGCCCACAGCTTCCCGCACGAAATCCACATACGACGCACTCGCTGCTGCCGATGCCCGTACCGGATTTGGCTTGGTAATGCGGCTAGCGCGTTTATCGTTGTTCCAGTTTTTCTGTAATGATTACGCAAAATTTAAATAACGTTTACGTTATTTTTAACGCATAAATAGCGTATAGTTTTCAATTTTACAGTTCGAGAATTGTAAACAGGATTGTTGATATTTTATCGATACTAATGAGTTCTTCTTCGATATCAATAAATGCTAAACAGTCGTCGATAGTACTGCCAAATTAGCTCTATTTTTAAAACTCTCATTTAATTTAAAAGTAGGAAACTATTACAGCAATATGAGTAAGGATAACCTTTGTTTTAAACAAACCAAGCAGTTATTCTTAAAAATATTTTAGTATATTGTTTAATAAATTAAGCTAATCAACTAGCTTTTAAAACATATTAATAATTTAAAAAAATATATTAGTGTATTCTGTGAAAAATTAAACTAGCTAACTAGCTTTGAAAATGTTATATTAATTTTAAAAAACAGTTTCCTAAATTCTGTGGACAATTGTGTTATTTCCAAATACAAGCGTTTTTGCGGATAATTTGGTTAAACAGATGCTAAGTTTGCAATTATTAAAAAAAGTGCTACAAAAGTAGAAATTTTGTAACAATAATTTGTTAAATTTTTTATGGTTTTAGCAGAATCTTACTGTTTGCGAACAAGGATTAAATCATTTGCGCGTTCTAATGCAGGATTGTCGACGATAGTGTTAACGTTTCATGATTAAATTAAATATTGAAAAATAGGAAAATAATTTTTCAGAATTTAATCTATAAATATAAATGGCAAATGTAAATATCGAATCCTTAATTTAAAAAGAAAATTAAATATCAACTTTTTAAGCGATTATTTTCAAATTACAGCAATCGATAGTTGGCGAACACGCAACTACGTCAATCGTAATCGATTTCCCAATTATATTAAACGATAGTTAATATTATCACTCTTTTGCCCATCACTACGCGTAAGAGCAAAATACAAATTTTTGGTTTTTCAACAATTAAAATACATTTTTACATTTCCAATACAGTCTTTACTGAGCGAAATATCTCAACTGGCATTGCAGTGAAAAAACCCCGTCCACCCAACCCAAACATCGGCTTATGAACAGCAGCTCAAAGCCTTAACAAAAACTGACCACGTCACATAGCATTCCGGGTTTGAAACATCTGCTGCATAATGAGCAAAGTCACATTTAAGATCACCCTCACTTCGGACCCCAAGCTGCCGTTCAAGGTGCTTAGCGTGCCAGAGGCGACACCATTCACCGCTGTGCTAAAATTTGCTTCGGAAGAATTCAAGGTGCCCGCAGAGACGAGCGCCATCATTACAGACGACGGCATTGGCATCAGTCCGCAGCAAACGGCGGGAAATGTATTTCTGAAGCATGGCTCTGAACTACGTCTCATACCCAGAGATCGCGTCGGAGGACACTAAACCGTAGCTAGACTAATTTACATATGTATATTAAAGAGATTTTTCCCCCCAATTAAATGTGTATAAGATGTAAATGAACTTACCTCTATGTAATATTTCCAGCCACTGGGCAGAGCGTGATACTGTTCCCTAGGCGTACGCACTATGCCGCCTTCAAAACCCAAAAGGATTTGATGACATGGCGGCGCTCGTTCATGATCAAAATAATACTTGACAGGATTATACTTATCCATTTCGCGGAGTTCTTTTACCTTGAATATAAGTCGCCTAAACTCTTTACCATGAAGAGTGTCCTTGGCCATGCGCTTGCAAGCAAGGCGCACTGGTTCCACGCCCTTACGTAGTGGCTTTCTTGTATTCCTCATTGCAGTCAGATGTTTCTCCAAGCCCATGGCAATAAGCTGATATTCCGATGGCGCAAATGCAGAGAATTGCAATTGCTTTGGTTGAAAAGCCATGCGTGGCAAATACTGTGGATACATAAAGACGTTGCTGTCGAGCATAAGATCCATAATGCGAGGTGGGAGGCGCGGCACTTGTCGCGTGTGTCCATCTCTGAAAGAAAATTATTAATTAGGCTTGAGTTGGAAGAAATAGTCCCAAGGTGTACTTACGTTAATTCGGTTTCTTTGTTTATAAATTTCATCATCTTTTTATTCTGCTCCTGATATTTATCGCTGCTTAAATCGTGCTCCCATTTATTAATTAGTTTGATAGCCCCATTTAAATTCCAACAATTGAAGCTGGCATCTTTGGCCGCCCTATTATGCAGTTCATGCAGCATTTGTCTGGGCTTATCGGCCATAGAATATAGCAAAGGATGCGAATAGGTTTGTAGAAATGTTTGCGTCAGCATCTGGGTGTGTATGCGTAGTTGCTGTTGCAGCAGATCATGCTGTGCCTGCGAGAATCCCTTAACATTGCTTGGTGGTGGCGGGGGCATTGGCTTCAAGTAGCGCAGACTATCAAAATAATCCTCGTACTCGGAGTGAATGTGTTTGCGTATAGAAAGGTATTTATGGGTGAAGTTGGTGTCATAAGGAATCGTGTAGTTGTTTGTGGAGACTGTATTTTCCACAGAAAATTCCAATTGCGACTGTTGTGCAGTCGTATACACCAAGCTATCGGTTGGAGGTGGCTGTTGCGCATGCGTGCTGTTTACCACTCTGGCCAGCTGAAAGCAGTTGGGCTGTCCAGGCAGCGGCACTGCTATTAGCTCAGGTGGTTGTTGGCCAATAGCTTCTGATGATATGTTAACAATCGTGCAGGCTGGATCAAAACGCGTTCCGTTCATAGAGGTGTCCGCAATTGGTACCGCCACAAAGCTGCCTGTTGCGCTGGGCGTAGACATGACTTGTGGATGAAATGAATTCAATTCTGCATGCGTTGTAATTGAAATATCAGCTGCAGCTGTTACAGTCGTCGTGGTTCCAGCATCAAAGTCTATTTGACGTGTCACTTGCTCAATGGGATTGGGTGGCAGAGATTGTGCAGCTGGCACAGAATCTTGAGTGATAAGAAACTTTTGTGGCGTCTCCAATTCAATGGAATCCAGAGAGACACCTTCCTGCAATAGGCCGGCAAATAGTTCCGACACCAAATCGGTAAGCTCCTTCTTTGATATATTCACATCGCGCAATTCCTCGGCATCTACAGGCACCATCTCGCCGGCTACATACTCGGGATCATTGATGGGATCGTCGTCGTCGCCCAGAAAACTGTTGTCTATGGAAAGAATTAATACATGAATGTGTAATCTTAAATAGTAAAATTACAAGTGTAAAAAGTTAATTAAAAAAACAAAACTCGAGTTTTGAAGAAAAATTTTTAACTGAATTCTAAATAACTTCTAGAGAATTGTCTAAGATTTTCGGGATACAAAAATTTTATCACTTTCATGCTTACTTAATGGTTTGGAAAAGTCATTGAGAAACTGCATCCAATCCGCATCATTGGCCGTCATATCATATTCGAGAACATCACTAGGATCCTCTACATCTGGTGGCACGAATTCCGACTGTAAATCCTCAATTGTTGTCTGCTGCAGACACAGTTTGGAGCGTGTGCGCGTTGCAATGCGTAAATCTTCTGATGGATTTTTATCCAGCGGCACTTTGAAACAGCCATCAGATGTGAACTTGACAGGTGACTCTTCGTTGGCTGTCAGCGGCGTTTGTGGCGTGCATGGATTCGAATCAAAATCGGACGCCGTGGTGTTGGGATCATCATCCGACTGTAGCGCAGAAAGAAAAAGCAAAATTAAAATGCCATAAAGAAATAACAAAAAGTGTAACCCACATGAAAGTCGTCCTCCTTAAAGGTGTATTCCTCGTCCTCTTCATCTGAATGCAAGTCCTCGCGAATTAGAGTCTCAATATCATTGTTAACTGGCGTATCGTTCAGAGGCGGCAAAGTTATGCCCGGCGTTCGATTTAATTCGCGTGCTTTGGCGCGTGTCAGTTTGGCCACCGAGGGTGTCTCTGTGATAATGATGGCACCGCGTTGCTGTTGCTGCTCATTCTCTGCCGCCGCCTCTCGCTTTTCGCGGGCCAACTCGTCCTCAGCCTTGAGCGTGACCAGGGCCAGCACGTGCTCATTGCGAACTACACTGCGAACCACTTTATGCATGTCCTCGCTGCTGATGGCATTCGCGCGTGCGACCTTGCGAAGTCGTCGATCAATATCCTTGGCATCTTGAATGTTGCAGTCGCCCAGTTGCGAGTCAAGACTCTGTCTGCGCTGCTGTTCATTATCCTTGTCAATACGTCGCCGCTTGCGCGGTTGCCGCCGGTTAATGGAATTTGGTGTTGAGTGGACGCTACTGCTGCTGCTATTTGCCGCCGCTCTTGTGGGCGTCTTCAACTCGGATATATCCGACTTTTTGGAACTGTTTGGCATATTTCTTGTACATTTAAATACCAAACAAATCAAATTTCACAAGAGCTGGACCGCTACCAAAACAAAACATTAACCAGTGTGTCCACAAAATACCGCCACAATAAATATGTGAGAAACTTAATATCGATATATCGATAAGCCAATCGGATGGATGTTGCCGGACTCTTAATTTGCCGTCTTGGCAACATTAGAGCGCAACATTGCCACAAATTAAATTATAGTCGTGTGTGTGTGTGTGTTTTGCTTGCAGTAAAAACATATGGTGTTGTCTCAGACGAACACAAACTACGCGAATGAATGAAGATTTTATTATAATTTATTATTATTATCGGTATTTTGTATTAAAGTGTGTGTGTAATGTCAAGTGAATGCGAAGGGAGAAGCTGCAATCAATGTGAAATATGCGTATTTGTATGGTGTCGGACTTTTTCTATCCCAGCATCGGCGGCGTCGAGGAGCATGTCTACAATTTATCCCAAAAGTTGTTGGCACTGGGACACAAGGTGGTGCATGAGGAACTAATAAATCCCACTTAAGTAAACTTTACTTAATATCTTATTATATTTATTTAGGTTGTTGTGCTGACCCACGCCTATGGAGACTGCAGCGGCATTCGCTACATAACGAACGGCCTAAAGGTCTACTATCTGCCCATCAAGGTGTGTTACAATCAGTGCATCCTGCCCACGGCAGTATGTAATGTGCCCATGCTGCGTGCGGTGCTGCTGCGGGAGCAGGTGGACGTCGTGCATGGACATTCCGCATTTAGTGCCCTGGCACATGAGGCCTTAATGGTCGGTTCGCTGCTGGGCCTTAAGGTGAGAACTCTGGAATTTGAAATGTTAAACAATATTAAGCCAATATTCCAATTCTTATGGCAGACGGTATTCACGGATCACAGTTTGTTTGGTTTTGCGGATCTGTCTGCTGCTCTGACCAACAAATTGCTAGAGATTAACCTGAGCATGGTCAATCATGCCATTTGCGTGTCCCACATTGGCAAGGAGAACACGGTGCTACGTGCATGCGTTGCCAAGCATCGCGTCTCGGTTATACCCAATGCTGTGGACACGGCGCTGTTTACGCCGGATCCCAGCCAAAGACCCGACAATGATGAGATTATTAATATTGTGGTCGCCTCGCGTCTGGTCTATCGCAAGGGCATAGATCTGCTGGCGGGCGTAATACCACGCTTTAAGAACACGCCCAGCATTCACTTTATAATTGTGGGCGATGGACCCAAGCGTGATCTGCTCGAGGAAATTCGTGAAAAGACCAATATGCAGGACCGAGTAGAGATTCTGGGTGCAGTCGAGCATGCCCAGGTGCGTGATGTTCTGGTGCGTGGCCATATCTTTGTCAACACCTCGCTGACTGAAGCCTACTGCATGGCCATTGTGGAGGCGGCATCTTGCGGCCTGCAGGTGGTGTCCACGAGCGTTGGCGGCATACCCGAGGTGCTGCCCAATAATCTAATATTGCTGACGGAGCCCGACATTGAAGCTATCTATGCTGCCATACTGGTGGCTATCGATAGACATCGTAGTATTGCCACAAAAAAGCCTTCTGCCAATGGACACATTCCACATACAGAGACTGAAAGCAATTCCCGGTCCAAACGCAGGCGACGTAGGAAGCCTGCTGCGGATGTTTCTTCACTGCCTTGCACCGCACCTGCTCCTGTTGCTGTTACAGACAATAGCAGCCAAGTAAAGCCAGTGCTCTGTCCACATAGATGCAACGAAATTGTAGAAACGCTTTACAACTGGGAAGATGTTGCTCAGCGCACGGTTAGGGTCTACGAGAGAATCCTAAAGGAACGCGCCTTCACTTTGAGTGAGCTCATTTATGCCGTATATCAATGCGGTTCCTGGTTTCTGGTACTTCTTGTGGTGGCCCATTTTATGTTGCAGCTACTGGAGCGTTGGCGACCCCGCAGACGCATTGAAGTTGCCTACGAGCTTCGACGGCGCCGCAGCTAATAAAACCAAATTCTTTATATTTATTGCAATTTAAACTTCCTTGTACTAGGAGCTTGCTCAAGTCATTGCCTGTTTTAAATATATATAGACCATTTTGTCAATTAGTTAAATACGCCAAAGATATTTTCAGTTTTTATAAAGTTTATAAAAAATTGTTTTTTAAATATACTGAAATATTTGAATTTATTTCCAATTGAATACAACATTTGACTTGCATTAAGTTGGCTGCACACGCAAATTTGAGCCACACGAAGTTAGCTGTAGACGCATTAAAGTGTGCCCATGTATTGCGCAAATGTATGGTCATCGCGCTAAAATCGATACACTATTCAAATCGATACATTCAGTCTAATAACAAACGAGCTTCGGTAAGGTTGTGCACGCGCGTGAATTGGAATTGAAATTGTAAATATGCAAATAACGAATAGCGTTTGAATCGCATTCGGCAAAACGACAAAATTGTACTAAAATTTGTATGTTTTCGTGTTAAATTTGGAATGTTCGGTGTTGGTTCATGCAAAAACACAATAAAATTCTCGAACAACAAATTGTGCGCCAATTCGCAGAAACAACAGTTTCAATCGTAAAATTAAATGCTAAGCGCGTTACTCTGTGCGTTTTACAACAAAGTGCAATGAATAACAACAAATAAGAATTTTGGATAACTAAAGATTGGCAAAAATTTCAATTAAAAAAAATAAAATAGGCGCGCAGCATCCTTTAAAGACCAATGACGTCATTCGCGCGGTCCAATTCCCAACCTTCTGTGTATGTGTGTGTGTGTGCGTGTTTGAGCTTGGCTATTTGTGTGTGTGTGTCTATTGTGTGTGTGCTTTCGTTGAAATTAGAACGAACTGTTCATTTATTACGCATTGCACTTGTAGCGAAGAAGAAGAAGAGTCCTTGAGCATAAACCCCCAACCCCAACCCATCCCCTCTAACCATTGAAACCAAGGCCAAATGCTGTTGCTATACAGTTCTTATCGAACTTATTGATGATTTTTCATTTTTTTCATTCATTCATTTCTCAATTAAATGTATAAATAACGCGCTTTGTTTTCAATTCAAACTTTTTCGCTTTAACATGTTTTGCTTCGTTTTTTTAAATCAACTTTTCAATTTTAGCAGCACGTGTTTTTAACAAAAATCCAATAAAAATCCAATTTGCATTTGAGTTTACAACAAACAAATAAATTCTACATTCAGGTGAGTGCGATTTAATATTAAATTTATTTTTTTTATCAAGCGTAAAATAAATATAATTTGCCCTATCTATGTGGCACATTTGTTGGCCCTAGCTTTAAGTTTTCTTATCTTTTCAACAAATTGCATTTGTGCACATTAAAAGTTGGAAAGTTTTGTGCGTTTAGCTAATGAATTTTTAATGCAAAAATCTCTGGAGAAACAACAGTGTCTCCTAAAGGAACTTCTGCCAAAAAAAGGAACCACACATTATTCACTTGTTCCGGAAAAAAATAATAAAAAAAAGTACTTCTATATATTTTAAAAAAATTTCTTTTCGCCTCGCTGCCCGAAAGGACACCAAATGCCGTTGGGAGGCTGTAAATAATGAAACACCAGACAAGCACCAGACTGCACAACAACAACAATAAAATATAGGGAATTTTCCACCTACAAAAATAAGATAAACAAAAAAAAAAGAGAGAGAGGGTAACCCCCGCTTTTTGGAGTGTACTACACGCGACTCTCAAAGGAATACGAGAACATCATAATCAAAGGCTTTTATTGCGCCATCAAATAACCAGAAAACTGTTAGCTCAAGCGTTTGCAGTAAAGGTGGGATACCATAGACAGGGGGCAGGGGGGCAATGGTTGCCCTTTTTTGAATACGTATGCCTGTTATTAGGCCAGGCTGACAGTAGTTACCAAAGTAAAGGCCCGGAAGCCCGAGCATAGACAATTTGCCTAGTGCCTGGTGCCTCGTGACAAGGCACGTTCGACCTAATAAGCATGCGGGTTGAGGGGGGAAAGGAAGGGATGGGATCCAAAGTGGTTAAACCGGGTGCCAGGACTATTGGGGAGCCAAAAGTTAGTTCACAAAGTGTTTCCGTGTTGGAGGCCAAATCGATTTTTATTGATATTCAAGTTGAATGCACTGCGAAATTCGATTAAGTTTTTTTTTTTGAGGGGGGAGCTAACCTTAGGGGTTGCAAACCCTCAATTGATTGCAGCGGCGATAATTTTTATATATTGCAAACAAAAACCAACTTAAAGTCAACGCAAAAAATAAATAAAAGTTCTGCTATTTGATAAGCTCGATAAATTGTTGTCTCCCCAAAAAATATTCAAAGCATTTGAATTTCGTATTCTCTGCGCCTTTTCCTGAAATATCTTCGTTCTGTCTGCCATGTCGCCAGGGAAGTCTACAATCAGGTATTCTTCTGGCAAATGTTCTTTGGAACTTTTGTTTCGAAACTTGTTTTTTTGAAGTTTTTAAGTTGTTGTTGCCCAATTTCTTATTTTTTACCTTCCTAACACTTTCCGTCTATTTATTTTTATTTTATGTTTCTTAGCTTGTTTGGTTTTTGCTCTTTAAATTGGCCAAGAACAATGGACACTTAGTGGCGCCACCAGCTACAAGAGTGCAAATGTTTTTTATTTATTTTTTTATTTTGTATTTTTTTGTTATATGCACTTGAGCCCTTGGTCGAAAGTTAAGTGCTTTGGGTCGAGCGATAAGCCGATTTTGGGTTTAAGTTGATGGGTTTTGCGGGTCTGAAATTAAGATTAAGTCTGGGCCAGAATGCTGGATGGGGTTTTCTTTGTGGGCGTTCAATAAATAATCAATCAGCAATGGCAAATTGATTGGCAAAGATTAACAAATACAATAGTGAAAGGAAAAAGTAAAAGTAAGCTGAATTTTGAAGATAATATCGGATTTAACTAAGCAGTTTTTTTTGTTTGTTTCTTATTTATTAAATATTAATATAATTTATTTATTTAATGTTCGAAATATGAGAAAAAAAATCTTCAAGTAACTTGAATATATACTTAACATTTTATACTTTTATCAAGTACCAACTGGAGTTAAACTTAAAATTAATTAATTCTGAAAACTCGAGGGAAATTTTTTCATTTTCATTTTACTGTTTCAATTAACTATACTATACTACTATATATTTTATTTAAATTAAGTAAAAATCTTTTCTAAATCATTTTTTTGGGCGTGGAGTGCTGGCAATAATTGTTAGCTGTGTACAAAAACGTATTTAAAGATTTGATTCACATAAAATTTTTTTTAAAAAAATGATGCGCTTTTAATTCTTAAGCGGCTTTATATATTAAATATTTAAATATATATTAAAATCGGGGTTGTCTTGTGATTTATTAAAACTCAAGTAATTACACTTCTCATTTAGAAGTTTTTGCAGGTTGAAATGAAAATATTGCACATTTTAAAAAAAGTTATTTTTTGTGCAATTTTTTTTCCCTAAAACTAGAATTTGGAATTTTTGTATTTAATTAAAAAAAATTTGTATTGCAGGTTGATAGATCATTTTATTGTCTTTATAAAAAGATAAACATCTTTCATATTAATTAACTATGTTGAAAGTTATTTGCTAATATTACGCTTTATAGGCCATAATCTGAAATATAATTCGCCATTTAGCCAAAATGCCAGTCGTCATAATATCGAGTTTGCCTGGTGTTAAGCCCGATGATATTACCTTAATTCTGATTATATTTGTTCAATATTTCAGCTGCAGCTCAACCAGAGTGTTTAATATTAGTAAAAAAAAAAAGAATTTGTTTTATTTTGATTTTCAATTGTTGTTAGCTAGAAACTTAATTCACAACTGTGAAATTTAACCTGAATAAACTATTCTAGTTAAAATATCTGCTTTTCTTTTAAAGAAAAAATATGTTTTTCAACTACTTTATCATTATATAAAATTATAAACAGATGTTATAACATATAGTGCAGCTATAATAAATATTAAATATTCTTAACTTTCACGTCATGTTTGGTTTCGATGACATTACAATGGCGCCAGCTTGCTGTTTGTGTGCCTCAATGTCCTTTTGCTCCTGGCGTTGAATGGGGCCCGGAATGGAAAAGGATATGATAGGTATTTGCGCCATGCAAACAGCTGAGCAAAAGGACGACCGCACAAAAACAAAAGCAAACAAGTAAACACACGTTCAAGGAGCAGCTAAAACAAAAAAAAAAACAAAAAAACAAAAAACAATTGCTGCTAACAAAGTGAGGAAAAGGAATAAAAACATATGAATAAAGTTCAGAGTTAATTTATTTCGTTGTTGTTTTTGTTTTAGTCAACAAAAGCCACGCAAGCCAAAAATGACAGGCGTAGTCCTGGCAGCTATATATATAGATATATATATAGCAAACTGAATCCTTTTGAAGGCCACACGGGGCACTCATGAGTCATCCCTTTGAGCGGGTGTTGTTGCACGCATAACTTTTATTTCATTGTCGAATATTGTGCCTGGAATATTACTTTATAGCCTTGCCGGTTTTTTTTTTTTATTTTTTGGCTCCAAGAAGCCGCCAAAAAGTCGTAAATTTGCCATTGAGCCTGTTAGTTTTTAATACCCTTTCGCAGAAATTGCTAAACAATTTTTTAAGAAAGTTTGTAACGTGCTGAAAAATATATTTATAAATTTATTGAGTGTATATTTTGTGATCAGCATCAGTTGTCGTTTTTTTCTAGTTATTTTTGCATTTTTATTTCTACCTAAAATATTACCCTAGCTTTAGAAAGCCGTTCAAATCGAATAAGTATATAATATGCCTTGTAAAAACGTCTGATAAAACAAATACTATTTTTTAAAAATTTGAATTTCAATATTTTAATAAACCACTTCAAATTTAACTACATTTTATTAAATTCAAATAACTTTTTATATCTGATAATTGCAATTTATAAATTTGTTCGCTCAAAAATTGTGTTTAAAAGAAATAAATGTTAGATTTTCTTTATTACATTTAATTTTATATTATTAGCATATTTATTTATTTACAAGTGTATAAAATCTTCGGCATCTTTTTTATATTTTTATATATTTTTTGTTTTTTATTTTTTTCATTTTTGCCTTCGTTGATTATGAAATTTCATTTGGAGCTCAATTAACTTGCGTCGAGCACGCGATTCTTTTGCCCCATATACATATATACACATATCAAATATATATATATACATATTGTATGTATATATAAAACTTATATATATATTGTATTTCTCGATATCGTTGCTGGCTTTTGTCTTGCGGTAGGTTGAAGTTCTCTTTTTTTGCCTTAATGGCCTTTTAAATGTGGCGCCAACTTGCGGCAGTTTCTGCTTGCTTCTCCCCCGCTGAAACAATGAAACGGAAATGTGCATTTAAGTTTGCTGAATGAGTTTAAGGACCTGCGGAGACAATGAAATGTCCTGTAAAAAGAAGAAAACAGCAAATCAATGGAGCAGCTTGATGGACATGAAACATGTAAGGACGAGCATTCAGCTGTCAAAGGTCAAATTCGGAGGGCGTTGATGAGTTTGCCCTGGTCAGGGGTGAAGTAACGAGTGGGTGGAGGGTTATTTTGGGCCAGAAGTAATAAAGATTATGTGAAGATATTAATTTAAATGCTATAAATATAGTTGAGGGAGCGAATTGAAAGCAGCAAACAAAAATATATGTGTAATTGCATATGACAATTTAATATTTGACAAACATGAAAATTGGGTTAAAAATAAAATAAAGAAATATAATAAATATTTTCAATTAGCTACAAATAATTTTGACATTTATTTAAAATATGTTTGATTGAAATTAATTAAAAAACTGTTCTTATATTACAAAATAAAACAATATTTAATTATACAACTTTTCTTATATAACAAATCAATTGATATTTTATAGATGCACATTTAACTTGGTATTAGAAGAATGTTGTATCATTTCCTCTATATTTTCTATTATAAAATGATTCATTAATTGTATCTAAAAAAACAAAATAATCTAGCTTAAATTTCAAAGAAAGAAAATGACGATATCTTCCACACTATTCATAATTTTCTCAGATGACGTTGACATAAATTTTCTGCGTTTAATTGAATAAATGCACAGACATTTTTTGCCCACATAAGCTACTATATAAAGCAAAGCTCTATTTAATTATAATCAGCATAGTTATGTGTAGATTTGAGTACGTGATGTCATCAACTTTGAGACATCTTATTATGGTAATATGGAGAAGACCTTGAGTCTTGTCTGTATCGTCATCAAATGGCAAAAAAATAGAAGAAAAAAAAAAATAAAATAAAAATGTTCTCATGAGTCATTCATTGATTTTTCTCATGCTTAATGAACTTGTTGTATTTTGCATACTTTTTATTTGTATAATAATATTTTTTTTTTTATTATTTATTGAGTTAAATTGCTGACTATTGTTATGGCATAATTTTATGCAAAAAAAATTAGCTATGCATATCACATATGACTTGGCACAATAGATGGAAGTTTAATGGAATGAATAAGCTTATTATTATTACATATTTAAAAGGAAATTTTGTTATTATTTTTCATTGTATTTTGTATTTATGTTAATAGCAATATAATGCTTAAATTTTGTGTTTTGTGGAGATATTGTGAAAAAGAAAAGCAGTTTTTTCTATGTCTGAATTTTCATCCGATAAACCTGCCTTTCAGATCCCTTTAGAGGTGATGAAAAAGCGGCGAAATTCGCTTTAGACTCTCCTCAGTAATAATTTTAATCTGTTATTTTTGAACTTGTGAAATTTATTTTTCTTTAAAAAAATATATAAAAATAAATAAACAAAAAATTCTGAAAGAAAATGTTTCAGCAGGTTGGTTTTTAAACTAAGAATTTGAAGGCTTACATTGAATTTAAATATATATTTTTGCTCTTCAAGTAATAATTCAAAAAAATTACTTAATTAATCTGTCATTTTAATCTGTAATTTTTTAACTTATAAAATTTACTTGTCTTTAGATTGATTGTAAATAAAAATCTAAAAAAATGTTTCATCTAAATGTTTTATAAACTAAAACCTCTCTGCAAATTAATTAAAATTACCGCAAAAATATCTTTTTAAATTAAATGTAAGCCTTCCAAATCCAAGTTGTAATTAGCGTTCAAGTAATTAGTCAATATAATAACCAACTTTAATGTTAATCACTTGATTAATGTTAAATATATATGTATATTTTGGCCTTAGGCTACTTTTAACTTGAATGATAAATGATTAAATGAGCAAAGTGTGAAGTTTTTGAGAAAAACTTATTTTGTTTTTAATCTGATGATGATGATGATGATGAGGGGAAAGCCGTCAGATAAAGCCGGCTGACCAAGCATATTTTTTTGGCTTCTCTTTTTTGCTAACCTCATTAGTTGCCATAGCTGTCTGTCCTGTCTGTCTGTGCAACTTGATGTCGTCTATCTTGATGCCACAAACTGGAGCGGCCAAGGTTCTCGCAATTTGATGGAGTCAACGTTGAGAAATATTTCTCCCCACTGTATGAATCACTCAGCAGCCACTTTTGTAGCATGTGCTGCCTGCCTGCCTGCCTGCCTGAAGACTGAGCCCATTTCCAGGACCTGCATGGGAATGGGCGCGCGTGAGCTTGGTCCTGTGACAGAGATTCAGAGACGCTGCCAGGATGACGCGTCGAGACAAGTACGCAAAAAATGCCTGCAAGCAAACTAACAACTGCGACAGCAACAGCAGCTGCTGCTTCTTCTTCTTCTAGTGGCATTGTCCTTGCTGTTATCCTGGCGCTGCGAGGGGTGGTTTATAGTACTCTGCTTTTCGGCTTTGGTGTGTCTGGCCTCGCTTACAGCATTTACACATTCCACCTCATACCCAACTCACCATCTCCCGAGTCCTGTCTCCCATTCCCATTCCTAATCCTGTTTTGCTTGTTGCCACTCGCAGAAATCGTTGCTTCTATTTTTTGGGCAGACAACAACAGGCAAGGCAAGGACAGAAAATGAGGAGGATGCCCTAGACACAGGGGTTGGCAGCGGCATGCGGCATGAGGCATGCGGCATACGCTTATATATATTTTATTATTTATTTTCTATTTCATTCTCTATTACGCTTTGTGCGCATTTCGCTGCTCTCTGCTTTCAATTTTTGCGTTTTCTGTTGTGTTCGCCCATTCGCACAGTTTTTGCGTTTTATTTTGTTTTTACGGGGTGGGGGGAAGCATTCCTATTTCGAGTCCTTTTTTGTGCGTTTTGAGTAAGTTTTTGACTTGGGCACAGTGGTGGCCAGAATATTAGCCAGGACTTTGGAGTGATTTTTTTTGGTTAAGATTTGTGGGAATTTTTTAAAAATTTAGAGAAGTTTGTAAATTTAATTTAGTTATTTTCCCTATTTTAGTCATGAATGCGGACTGTTCTGGAAAATAAATAAATAAAAAAAAGGCGGAAAAATTAATTTGTTTTTACGTTTGAAATCACGCCTTTTGTTTCTTACTTAATTGTTCTATATCATACAATTATTGAACTTAATTTATTGTGCTTATTAAAAATAATATAACTTACTTGCAGGGAAAACCTCTTCATATATTTAAATAAATCAAATTATTGAAACTCATTGAATAGGAAATTTAATAATATTTATAGCTCTTTTCGTACATACTTACTACATGAATTAACTTCATTAAATTTGTTTATGATACATTTTAAAAACCAATATTCCAAAATAATTTAACTCATTTTTTTGCACATAAAAAATATTTTAAATAGTATGAAATATATAAAAATATCACGCTTATTCCAAATAAAAAAGAAAACTAATATTTTTAAAACGTAATGAAAAACAAACAATTCTTTTTTTTTTATATTTTGGTCTTTGATTTTACTCTGAGAATATAAACCCTAGTTCAAATTTTACCATAATAATAAATTCTAATATCTCGCTGCACAGTGTTGCATACTTCTAGGAACTGTTTTTTGCTCACTGCACTTGAAATTCTTAACATATTTAAGCAGTCTCTATATAAGGGCTGTCTGGCTTTTCTATATCTCAATTTTTGTATAAAAGAATAATTCAATTAATTTTGTGTTTTTAAATCAGGTAACTGCAAATATAAATATAATATGTGTACTATATATAATTAATATATTTTTGCATACATATTTAATTATAATATTTCCTATAAAAATTAAAAAATATTTTTACATGTTCCACTTTGCATTTAATCAATAAAATTATTTATTAAACTTAATACACAAACTTTAAATAGATATTTCTTAAAACGTGTTGCATATTTTTATATTATAAATATTTTCGTTTACCCTTCCTTTAAATACCCACTTATTTCGATCGTTTAGCTTCAACAATCTCTTTAAACTGTCAATTGAGAAACTTCCGCTGTGTCCAACCGCAGTCAGAGTTAATGTCTTCATTTTTGGACTCCATGAAAATATTTCTGCTGCATTTCCGTTGCTTGTAAAATTATGAAATTTCCGGTTTATATGTTCTGGAGAGCAGCAAGTGCCAAAAAAAAAAGAAGAAGAAAACTCATAGGATGTCGTCGGATGAGTATTTGATGGGTGGGGCATTCCAGCTGCCAGGACCAGCTGCTGTCCGGATTCTCTGCTCTCGGTTTGTTGACTTTTGGCTGCGATTCCCAGGACATTGTGTGCACCGCAGGCGCCATTTGGTGCTATGAAATCCGTAAAGGAAAACCGCACGCGTCGCCACACACACGGCAGCGACAGCGACAGCAGTGTCCTGTTGCCTGATCCTGTTGCGATACGGCAGCGGCGCCCGCCAGCAATTACTTCACGTTCTGTAAACAAACAAACAAACTGGCACATCAAATTAATTTCTACACTCCAAAGTCGGCGACGAAATTGTTATTTTGCGTGAAATCGTTCGACACCGTGCCAAGGCTCGTTTTCAATATAAAATGCGGCTTTATTTACGGTATATATATATATATAAATATATATCCTGTGGCCTGCCAATAAAAACCACCCCGCAATTCTCATGCTACCCCCGCCGGAGTTGCCTTTGTTTTCCATGCCTTTCTTATATTTTTTGTGATAAATTTTGAAAATTACCCACATTGCCTTTGTTTTTATTATATCCTTGTTGGGTTATTGGCTGCGTTTCGGGGGCGGATTGCGTGCAGAGTTCCCTTATATCAATCCCTTTAAGGATTAGAGGTGGTCGCTTGCATTCTTGCAATTAACATACTCGACACTCTCCTAACTCTCGAGTGTTTGACATGCCTTTGAAATTGTTGTTGTACTTCCCTTCGGGTTCAAGTTTGCTTTAGAAGCGTAAACAGTTTAGCTTTTTATGGCTAAAAGCGTAACTCAAATGGAAATAATTGCTGTTTATATGCTATAAAGTAGATGATGATGTTGCCGATGACTTGAAAGTAATCTTAAATGGATGAGCAGCAAATATATTGTTTGGCTTAACCTAAATCAATTTGTATTGAAACATTTGCTTTTTCAAAGTTTTTAATAGAGAAATATATTTATATTGAATAGAGACATGTTATTTTTCTTTTATATTTGATTTAATATTTTAAAAAATTATTGCAATCAATTTAAGAATTAAATTCTAAATGTGGCAATTTTTAGTCTTAATTTTATTTTTGAAATATTTTAAAATATCAATTTATATATTAAATTAAAAATTTTGCAATTATTTATCTTAATTGTATTTTTGGAATATTATAAAACATTTTTCCCCGGGCAGGCAAATTTTTGTATATTCAATTTTTGTGCTTCATATATAAAAAAAAGATTTTTGGCATTTTATTTAAAATATTATTAATAATAACATTCCTAAATAATATTCTTTACTGGCTTAAAGATTCGGAAAGAAAAGTAATTTCAAATGGCAATATTGAAACTTTATTTTTTATATTGAAAAGTTACTTCATATTTTATATATTAAATTCATAATTTTACTTTAAAAATATTTATTAGATTTCTGAATATTAAAAATTTGTGTTTACAAAAAAAGATAAAAGATTATAGACATTTTAATTAAAATATTATTAAAAATATAATTTGCAATCGATATTCTTTGCTGGCAAAACGACTCGAAATTAAAAATAATTCCAAGTTTTATTTTTTTTACTGAAAATTGACTTGATATTTTTATTTCAGCTTTGACATTATATTTAAAAACTTTAAGAAAGTTGAGGTAAATTTTAAACAATTATTGCAATTAAAATTGTCATTTTACAGTTAAAATTTGTTCAATAATCTTTTTTTATTATAAATTTTAAATATTTGAAAATATCTCTTAGATTTCTGGATTTTATGTGCACATAAAAAATGCTTTGTATTTTATATAAAATATTTATTGCTGACTAAAAAATTCGGCATAAAAAGTAATCCGAAATGGAAACATTTTAACTTTCTTTTGTTAACTGTATCTTCGATTAAATTTTCAATTGTTAAACATCTGCTACAATTTTAAACAACGCAAAAAGGCTTATCATATATTTGTTGAACTTATACAAAAAAAAATCCAATTTTCTATTCCTGCTGGCAAAATCTTTAACTTCAATCGCTTTATGGTACATTCAACTTGCACTGCTATTATTTCCAGCAGCGGCAATTTGAATGGTTTTATGTCAGAAGTAAATCCCAACAGCCATAAGGCGAAAGAAGTATATATGTACAAACTTGAGAAGATTTTTCACTTTCCTTCGACGGGGCAAATCCTGGGCAAGCAAAAGAAGCAAAGGGAAAAGCTGGCAAAAAGTTCACGCTAAATTTAAAGTATACAAAGGAAAGGCAGGCCCAGCCCAAGCTAAAACCCAGAACCCAGAACCATCAAGGTGTGTGCACAGCTGTTGCCAACTCTTCCAACCGACTCGACTCACCCACAGATCCCGGCGGCAGTGAATTCGATATGCTCCCCCGTAACCCCCCACTCACACAATGCTCTGCACTTATGCTGAATTGCATTTTTGCAGAGACCGCAGACGAGTGCAATTGCTGCCGCCAAATGGGATTTATGAATGCCCATAGCTATAGCCATAGACCCAGACCCAGAACCAGATCCAACCACAGTTAGAGCCAGGGCCATGGCCAAGGTGAGCTCAACTGAGGCGCAACTGCAGCTGTTGATAAGCGAATGCAACTTTAAGCGAAATGATTTTTGATAACACGCCTTCCTCTGCCAATAGCCCCATTTTTTATTTAGCTAAATCAAGTTTTCCTGGCATAACAGTGGGAAAAATCAATAGTCATATATACTTGGCAATTTGAATTGTGGCCCCACTTGAAATCTGATGAAGGGGCAAAACAACAGTTACGTTCTTTCTATACGCAATTTGAATGGCGACCAAATTCTAAAATGGACACTCAAATGTTGGCGCCATGTCCCATGTCATGTCATTTACATGTGTCCCATGTTGTTGTGACTGCTATGTTGTATTGTGTTGTGTTTCCTTGTTGTTGTTGTTTTTTTATGCCCTTGCTAAAGGGTATTATTATTTTGTATTAACGTGTGTAACGAATAGAAGGAAACGTCTCTGATCCCATAAAGTATATATATTCTAGATCAGGATAATGGGCTGAGTCGATATAGCTATGTACGTTTATCCCTCTGTCGGTCTATTTCTATACAAACTTGTCTCTTAGTTTTGAGTCTCTGTTGCAGGCAGTTTATAACCCAAAAATTAGTCGAATCGGACAACTATATCATAAAGCTGCATTAGGAATAATCGGGGAAAAAATAAGTTCTTCTATGTAAAACATTTTTGTTTTTTGAGATATCGAAACCAAACTTTTAAGTTCGATGTGGTATTATAATACAGACAATTTGCTCAAATTTTATCAAAATCGGACTACTATATTATATAGCTGCCATAGGAACAATCGGTCGAAAAATGAAATCTATAAAAAACTTATTTAATTTAATCAAGAATTCAAACCAAACTTGTCAGTTCGATGTTGTATTATAGTCTACACAATCTTACCAAATTTTATTAAAATGGGACTACTTTATTATACTTTATTATATTGGAACAATCGGAATGAATTCTTCTATGAAAAACATTTTTGTTTTTCAAAATATCAAAACCAAACTGGTCAGTTCGATGTTTTATTATAATGCAGACAATCTGCAAAAATCCTATCAATATCGGACTACTATATCATACAGCTGCCATAGGAACATTCGGTCGAAAAATTAAATCTATAAAAAACAATTAATTTTCAAGAAATCAAACCAAACTTGTCAGTTCGATGTTGTATTATAATCAAAATTTTATCAAAATCGGACAACTTTATCTTTTAGAATTAATCCTTTAAAATAAAGATTTAGAGATATCTCAAATAAACTTGTCAGTTTGAAGTTTGGTAATCCGAAAAATAATCTAACTAAATTAGATAAAATCAAACAACTGTATAATATAGCTGCCATAGAAACAATCGGTTGAATATTCAAATTTTTTAAAAAGACCCTTGCAAGGGTATTTAGCTTCTGTTCTTTTTTTTTCTATCTTTTTTTTTTGCTGACCTGACTTGGCACTTGACATGGTTGCTGGTTGTAAAATGAATCCTCCTGGCATGCGGACTTTCTTGTCGCTGCAAATTAAATGTGTGTAGGTTAGCTAAGCCCCCTACTAAATTGCTATTATAAAAATGTTGTACTCGTAATTTTATATATTGGATAGAGAACTTCGGACAGGTTCCTGGCATTGTTGGGCCAATTTTCCATGTGGCTGCCCAACAAATTGTTGCGCTCTATGGAATTCAGCACACTTCTACTATAAAATGGAAATGTATACTGTACAAGTATTCATAATTGGACCGGACCCAGCCTAGGACCAGGCTCTATAATTTAGTTGTGGTCAATGCTTTTGGCTAATGGACTGGGTCACTGCAATTGTCTGTTATTGATTTATGCCTCGAAATACAGTGGTGAGTGGAGGGTGGGGCTTGTTGTTAGAAACTGAGAGGGTCAGTTGATTAAATTTGTGGTTGGTAACAAAGTAGCAACCACAAATCTAAAATAATATTGCAATAGAAATTGAGAACTTTGCTTTGGAATGCTTGTTAAAGCTGATTCTAATTTTTTTTCATTTATATCAATTGCATATCAGGTTAAACTTTGATTTGATAGATTAAAATTAAGTACACATATTTGAGAATAAGGAAAATCAATATTTAAATAGATGTATATAAAATTGTTCCTAATTGAAATGCGGTCTATATTATTAATTGTTTAGCTATCTTATGGCCAAAATTAAAGTTTAATTCTTTGCTTAAGTAAATAATTCCTTAAAGTTCTGAAAGTTCACTTGAGTTAGGGTAAAACTCATTTTATAAAATTGGCTAAGAACTGGAATTTAAAAAAAAGGGTTCATAAAATCCATTTAATGATTTCGGTCTAAATACGAAATTTTAATTGTGCTTCATTTTATTAATGCATTTACGCGGTGATTAAAAATTATATTTTTATACTTTTAAAGTGTATTAAAATTAAGAAAATTTCTTTTCCGCCCAATAAAAAATTTATATTCTGAATCAGAATGAAAATTTAGTCACGACGGAATAACTGGACTTCTGTCTGTGTTTTGGCAGCGAGTTAAAAGTTTAAAAGTTTAAAAGTTATAAATTACTTAATTTTCAATTCATTTTGCAGAAGAAATTTAACAAAAATCTGGTAAATCGGATTACCGTACGATATTATGTATAACAAGCTGCCAAAATGTTAGTTTAATTGTATCTTAACTAATTTGTAAGAATTATTGATTACAAATCCTCATTAAAGACATTATATTTCTTAGAATTTCAGGCAAATTTATTAAATATTCAAACTTAAGTCTTACAAACACATTTTGTATATTTTACATTCTGTAGTCCTTTGTGTAATGTGAATTTCTCATATATATTTCCCAGTACAATTGCAATTTAAGTGTAAATTTTCAATTGAAATAATTATTAAGGTATTACAAAAGGCTTAGGCAATTTGATTCAAGGGTTTTAAGGCAATCCGATTGTTTCTGCATCTACAGACATTGAGTTGATAATTTAACAAGCTTATACAAAGCTATCAGACACACACACAATTTCTTGGCTAATTCTATTCAAATAACGTCCAAATTGAAGCACATCAGGTAACCACAACAATGGCTATCATTAGCATTGAAAACCTCAAACTATGCCACAACAAATCTTGGTTTGCATACCTAAAGGAGGCTGCTCCATATAACCAGGATGAATGTGTGTGTGTTTAGGTATCTCAATATGAGCTCATGTTTTGGACATTTATGTCTCTCTCTATGTGCAGTGGCAAGTGGCTCCTTGTTGTGGCATAAATACCAGTAAATATCAAGAAACACAGCTCAATTAAAATGCCGTTTGTTTGTTGTTGTGTGTTGACGTGCAACCTAATAATGAACTTCCGTTGCAAACAGTGCAAGCAAAAAGTATGACGCCAAGCAATCAAACAACAAGACAATTTACCAGCGACTTTATGCCGTAGGCGTATTTGCAATTACACAAACATTAAAGTAATTAACGAAACACTTGAGGTAGAGCTCAGAAAACTATTTATATAAATGTACTAGACATGAGCAAACTATTTGTAATTATTGAAGAGAATAAAAAATATTGTGTAACTCTGGAATAGAATATTGAAAGTACTGATATGAACAGCCAGAGTCACAATGTTACCAAAATCTTGGTATTGATATTTATATTAACAGTACTACGAGTATATTGATATTTAGTTTTAAGAAAATTATAATAATGGGGAGAAAACCTGGCGATTCTATGACAAATTTAATTATAAATATATCGAGCCCTATTTGCGAAAATAACGTATTATAATAATATATATTATATACAGTGTGACAATTTAAAAAGGAGAAATTTAATTTATTAAAATACGTTGCGAAAAAGGGAATAAATTTTATAATATTTCAAACTTTCAAAAAAATGAATTGAGACTTACGAATTGATGCAAAAAAATCGATAAGTCTACATTAAGGAAAAAATTGCATTCCAATATGATAAAGAAACGATCTTCTTGTATTAAATTTGATTCTCAATAAATTGTTGTTAAGAAAAGCACGCTGTTTCTCGACTTAAAGGCTGAGAATATGAAGCTTATATTTTTTTCGTAATATGAAATTATAATACCAACTCAAAGTATATTTTTAAAGTATTTGTTTATTTCCTAGATTCTCTAAAATATTTTTATTCTACTTATGCAGACACTAATCATATTAAACTTGCTTAAACTGCACTTGTTTAAATAAATTAATATACAAATTTAAAACAAAAAAAAATTCAAAATTAATTATAATTAAAATTCCGTAACTTCTAGGAACTACGAACAGGGTATTTAATACCCAAATGGTCTTAGAAGTCAGTATATAAGGGGAGTTTAAATTGAATTTTTTTTTAATAAAAAAAATATATTTAATTTAATTTTATGTTTTAAAAGCAATTAGCTACAAATAACTTAAAAAGGTTTCGGTTTGCAGAATGAAACTTGTTGAAATAACAAGAAACAAATGTAGTTTTTTAAGTAATTAAATAAGACATTAAAATTTGTAAATAGGTAATTTTTTATAGACTTGTGTCACAGTTTCTCGTCTCTGTTAAAACACATATTTCCATACAATTTGAAGCCATTATTATTTTATTTTTTGGGTGCGTCATTGTCTTTTTTTCTATATACAACTTATAAAAATTTTAATTTATAAATTGTTGTTGTGTCAATTTCTAATATTTGACCACAAACCAACCAGGAATCAGCCTGTCATGCACTCTGTCAGTCAATCAATGTTGAAGAGCTCAACGCAGAAATTCTTAACTTATTTTTTTTTCACACCTTAATGGCTGTCACGAGCCCCCAGGTGGCATTATGGTGGGGCTGTCTAACGGTTGATGGTTGCCAGTTGCCAGTTGACGGTTAACGGCCTTGTGGCATTTTCATTCACCTGCAGTGTTATAAAATTTTATGGGCTCTGACCATAAAAGAGACATTTGGTTCCATAATTAATTAGCAAATATGTTTTATGCCATTTTATAACCCAACTCGTTAATTAGTTACATCAAAAAGGCGTTGTATACATATATATATATATATTATGGGTTGACAAAGCCAATAACAACAATGCAGTCGCATTGTTTCAATATCTAAAAGCTCATTTTTCAATTTTCATATAAAATTCATAAATAAATTAGACTCCCCCTGGATTGCTGCAGCAAATATGAAAATATAATTATGGGCTTATGAAAATAAAATATTTATGTTGTTAATATTATTTTTATACGCTATGTCCATTAAAAATTAATAATTGGGTTTGGAAAAAGTTGTTGAAAATTAAATAAATGGCAGAAAATATAATTTTCGACTTTATATGGTGTATTTTTGTATGATCAGCATTAAATCTAGCTCTTCTGCAGATTTTTAAGGCTAAGAATATTATTTACAAATTTAATTTGTCATTGAATATTGACTCTTAAAAATAGAATTAATTAAAGTAAAATCTTTGATTATTTTTTATATTTTGTATATTTTTTTTCTATAGAAATCTACTCTGAGAAATTTGTTACATCCATAACTTGGCCTAAATTCAGCCGATTTTTATTTGGAATGGTGTTTTGATTATGGTTTAAACTCTTTATTGATCTTCCATTAAAATCTGAAATTAAATTTTTTCACCCATTTCTTAGTAAATTTTTTACCTCTGATTTTTATAGAAGCTACCCTGACAGACGTTATATATCAATATCTTTATTTAAAAAAATATTTATACATATTTAAACATTTGCTTAATCTTTTTATTAGATATTGACGAACTGAAAATTGAAGTTTCATTTTATTTAAATTTTTACACAATTTTCTGTAGCGATATTGGGCTTTAAATTTATAATACTATTTTGTATTCTATTATACATTAATCGGAATTTTGACTACTTATACTTCCGGTATTCGCTTTCAATATTTGTCAATAATAGCGCCTTAGTCTAAGAAAAGAAAATTTTTATTTATTTATTATTAATTATTTATTTTACATCTACATCTTGGATACCTATAACTAGGATATCTACAAGTTGTGCATTCACGTCTCCTGCATTATCTTTTGGATATTATTATTTTTTTTCGCTCTTCATTATTTATGAAAAACTCCCAGTACTCTTATTACTACATTATTAAATTAAGATCTTATGTACATATTATGTTTATTATACCGAGGAGAATAAGATTAGAGCAAGGCAACTTATTTGATTGATTTCTTTACAAGGTAATGGCTCCAATGTCAATTTCAGAATCATTACTAATTTAGTTGGACCTTCGCTGGCCAACCAATTGATTTTCAAAGCTTTCAATTATGATTGTCTGTTTACACAGAACTGAGCCGATTTGCTACTTAATGGGGGACTCTCACATCCGGAGCCCTAGATACAATTGCAGCCTAACAAGCAACTTGCAAACCTTTCTCCCAACCACCGCCGCCCCCTTTCGTCAGTTACTTAGCTCCAATTTCCTTTCGGGCGGCTTCTTTGTTCTAGTGGATTTTTAATGGACTTGGCCCCGGTTGTAGCCACGTGCAGTGGCTGGTTCGAGTTGCCACCGCGTGGCCAAAGATCAGCTCAACTGCAAACGGGTTTCATTTTACCATTTACCACCGACTGGCCACATATGCCACACAGAGATTGCTACAAAGCGTTGCCTAAGAGTCGCGTACCTCGCGTTGGCAGCGGCAGCATTGCAATTAGTCTGGCTAAAGTCGTGCCTAACGGTAAACCGTATTGCCCTACCAATCTTCCAGTCTACAGTCTCATAACTGGGGCCACATAATCGCATCAAGCTCGTGAGATTTACACCGATAATGTCGGCTCAAGTGATAGATTACATTGAAGCTTTTGGCCCCTAGATGGCATTTAATTTTGAACGGAATTTCAACTTTAGGGAATTTATATTACTAATAGCATTTTTATGTTTTTTGATTGCAATTATTTCCATTTTCTATATTATTAATGGGTTTTTATATTTTTTATATATATTTACAGATTAATTGCATTTGAAGCCTGGTGAGTACGAATAATCTTTAAGCATACAATCGTAAATGCCATTTATAATATTTGCTTTTAGAGTTTTTTTTTTATTAATAAAGACTGCAAAACTTTCACAGTTTTTGTAGCTGACTATTTATGAATTTTATTCTATATATGGTTGTTTTTTTTATATCTTTGTGCAACACCTTAAACGTAAGCCAACATACAACTCAATCACCTGCCACAAATTGAAGACATCAACTTCCAACGCACCTTTTATGCAATTTAGCTCAGTTTGTAGCTTCAATTGCGGTGCCATTTTTGGTAGATACATATAGATATCTTCAATATAATAGCATACACACTCCATATCGATAAGGTCTATACACACATTATTTGTTGACGGACTTTGTGCTTACATCATTGGGTCTGTCAATTAGCGTGGCTTTTAAAACGACTTCATTACCATCAATCTTAATTGAAAAATCATTGACGCTGCTTATTTTATTTAGTGTGTGTGTAGACTCTCGTCATGTCTCATCCAGCTCCTCATCTCATCCTGTGTGCCATTTCTCGCAATTATTTGTAGCCCTCGGATCGTGTAAAGTTGACCGTGTGACAACTTAAGTAGCATGAATTATGAGACAGGCAGACAAGTCAGTTCAGGCCTTTATAGTAGTAGTAGTAGCTATTACTTCAACTGTTATATCTGTATCTTTGTATCTGCATCTGTATCTGTATGAATCTGCATCTCTGCTTTGCAGTTGTCTCGCATTTTGTGTCGCTGTGCAAATTGTGGGCAATCATTGTCAATTTACAATGCATATACAAATGCCTTCTACTTGTACTTGTCCAATGATATAAAGCAACCAGGTACAGTAAACATCACTTAAGTGCATTGCAAATAGAAATGCCTTTTGTATATTTGCGTTAGATTATAATAGAAAATTTCCTAATTTGCATTTTTCCTTGTTGTCGTGAGAGACTAAAATAAATTTGAGCTGCATAGAGAAAAGAAACTAAAAATGTTTTCTAAGTTCATATTGTCTAGAAGGTCAATGTGTTCTGGGCGGCACTATATAACGACGTGGCTATAACGACCAGAATTTTAATTCAGATGTTAATGTATTTATATATTATACCAGATCATCCCCCTTCCGTTTTCAAAAAAATAAAATAGGAAAAAAAATAATAATTATATTCTACAATGTCACTTTTATTGTAGCCTACTGTGCCACCTGAACTGATCCAGCTGAAATTTTCATATAATTTTAAAATCCATTTTCCAACCACCTTACAATATATTTTTAATTAAATTTTTTTGGAGTGCCAACCTACGATATAATAGAAAGCTATTGCCAGTTTTATATATTTAAATGACTTTATTATAGTATAGTTATTTATGTGAATTTAATTTGATTCATTTCAGCTTTGACTGCTTTCAAATTTCTAGCGATTTCTCAAAAAAAGTTTGCTGAAATATATATAATTTCATAGGCAACATAAAAAAAATTAATTGCATTAAATATTTCTAAATCATTATTTGGTTTAATTATTAAATAGAAAAAATCAATTTTTAATTGCCGAATATACCAAATATTATATTCTTATATAGCTAAATCAAAATTTAGTTTTGCTTCGCCTATTCAATGCTTAGTATTAAATGTTGTGCAAATAGATTCTCAACTAAATCAAATTTTTAATTAATTCAGAAGTGTATCTATAATGTAAATAAAAATTAATCACAGGATAGCTGAGCTTTAGAAATTAATAAAATTCACTGTATAAATGGTATGAACACACAATTTATAACTTCAACATTTAATAGAAAAAAAACTATCTTTTCAATAAAACAAAAATGTTAAATACATTTTTGAGCGATCGTTATTTTTCGGCAGCTTAAATATATAATTGTCGCAATTGTGATTGTATTTTATAATGCTTAATAAAACTTAGAATTGCCAAGTTTAGCTAACAGATGAATACACAAACGACAGATAAATAGACTTGCTTATATCGACAGATTAGTCGGATAATGGATAGTGGAAGATAAAGCCTCGCCTTGATAGCTGATAAGCCTACTATAAAGAGGTTTTAGGGTAATTTCTATTCCATATTTAAATGTAAATATTTATTTTTTTTTAAATAAATTTAGAATTTTATTGTATTTGTGATTTGCCCTAGTCAATGTCCACTGTAGCTGCCTCTTAACAGTTCGCTGGCGCACCTTGAACTACAAGCGGTTTTATGTGCATGTTGGCGTTGCTAACGGAGACAGCGGTAGCTTTGGGTTTGGGGCTGGGGCAGCAGCGACTCCAAAACCCGCATCAGGTCTTATCCAAGCGCTGAGATCAGACAGACTTTTGTTGTTGTTTTTGTTGTGGATGAGATAATGATGGGGTCGCTGGGGGTACTACGTACGCTTTTATTTACCTTGTCTGCGATTTTATGAGTGTCTGCTTCTCTTTCCCTCTAACTGTTTATTTTGTTTGTTTGTCGCCAACATTTTTCACGCTTTTAGTTGCAGTTTTGCATTTTGTTTTTTTTTTTTTTATTTATATTTATTTATCTTTTGTTGTTCACCTTTTTTTTGTGAATGTTTTCATAAACAAATTTGTATGTTTTGTGCGTGTTTGCTATGCAATTTTTTATTGCTCTTATTTATAACAATTTGTTTTTGTTTTTGTTTTTCTCGCCTGAACATAAATCCAATTGCTTAAATAAATAGCCAGTGACAATTTTAGACAGGGGTTTCTACGGCGGAATACCGGGTAACTGGGTAGCGCCCCGGTGACAAGTCCAAAATGAAACCAAACCTCCGAAATTGTGGCGACAGCTGCCGGCTGCTGCCTGTGATTAATTTTTATATGACAACGCTTTGCATTTATTTATTTAAATTTACGGCTTGAATTTTTGCTTTATTTTATTTTTATTTTTTTGGATTTTTTGATGAACCCATTAAATTTACGATCCAATGAGTGTAGCCTACGAAATATTGGATTGAAAGGAATTGGACTGCAAGGTTGCGACTTGAAATTGAATGAAATAACTGTGAACACATAAAAATACAAATTCCTTAAAGACTTTCAGAATTTAATAAGCAATTAAGGAAAGATATTTTTAGCAATTTTTGCGTATTTAAAAAAATGTTGTGTTGAATGAAAATTTTACAATTAATAAAATTTAAACAACAATTTTTGGAAATTTGTTTAATTTAAGATTGTACAAATGAGTTAATTCAATAGGTTATAGTCGAGATTATTGTTTAATTTCAAAGTAATATATAAAAAGATTGCCTTTAATTCTAGATTTTTTTGAAAGAAAATTCACAATGTTTATTTTAAAAAATTGACGATTTTTTTTTTAACAAAATACACGATTTTTTTTTTTAAAGATAATATACTTTTTTTTTAAAAGAAAATTTGAAATTTTTTAAAAACAAAATTCAAATTTTTTTTAAAAAAAAATTCACAAAATTTTTTTTATAAAATATTCAACAATTTTTTTTTTTTTAAAAGAAAACTCATTTTGTTTTATTTATTGCATTCATTTCTATAACCTAAATTTATTTTCATAAATTAAATAAAATAGTTTGTAATATTTATATTTTTTTTCATAGGTAACAACTTTTAATTGAATGGGCTTAGAAATTCTGTAAAAAAATGTAATTAATTGTCGAGGATATAGGATTAAACCATGTAAATTTAAATGGGTTTTAATTTTTTTTTTTTTATTTATAGTAATATTTATTAGTGTACGATTAATATTTCCTCATGCTGTAGAAAGTTCTTTTAGAACTCCCACTTGGCTGATGCGACAATCTTTGTTAGTAATTAGATATGCACTTAGCAACTTAACCCACTTAACCCACATTTACATGCACATCAAAGACAGTAGCTGCAACCACAGTGCGTGCCACTTGATAGTAAGAATATATGTAGAAGTGGATACTCCAATCTTAGAGGCAAACGAAGAACGTCGCTTATCGCGTTTAATGCGCTATATCATGCACTTTGTAACCCACCCACACACACTCAGTTCGAAAGTAAAGACAATGCCACACTCGGGGGCACCACTGGGATTCTATGGTGGCTGCAGTTCCGGGCCATTAGGTGCTCGCTGAGCGAGATATGTATCTGGAGTGTGTATGGTGTATCTATTGGATGCGTTTTGTCAAGATGCGTGTCAATGTTGTCAAACGGTGTCATCAGCATTAGTTATTCTCTGGATGTGAAGCGAAATTGTGGCTACAATTTAATTTCATTTAATGTCAAGTGTGTGCTCTCACACATTATTATTATTATTTGTATTTATTTGAGAGCATACTTGTCCGAGTTGATCATCATCATGATGATGTACTCCTGGCCGAGTTTCAACCTCAATTAGTGAATGCAGTGACTGTGTCTCTTTTATATGCCAACACAGTCAAACTCAATTATATAATTGCTCTGGCTGACATTCTCTAATTGGACTGCCAAATGGAAGCAGCAGGCATGTCATCGCCAATTAATCGGGCGTGCCTCAAAATGCAACTCTGTATGCGGCTAGGCGCCACCTGCCGTCCATTAGCTGACATCAGCTGCAGTTTTTTTTTTTTTTTTTTTTTGAACTGCGTCTCTTCTAATTATGCTAATAGTTCTACATTTTGTAGTCTTTTTGGTTGCACTCTGCATTCTTCAAATTGCCTGAAAGGATTTTCTTTTTTTTTTTGTTTTCCATTTTGCAACATTTGCATTGTTAAAATTCCATTTGGTTTTTTTTTTTTGTTTTTTATTCTCGTTTTGTAATCATGCAACTGTTCAAGGTCGCATTCCAAAACAACAAGCTTTGTATTCATTGCTTGAATATCAAATAGTTGGAAATTTAATAATTGTCTGCTTGTGTGCTATAATTTCTGAATTTTTCACTCTTCCAGAACAATAATTATTTGCAATGATAAATAGCTATTCTAGCTTGTTATTGATTGCACTTGAATATACAATATAATATTGCGAACAATAACTGGAAAATACATTTATTGTGCTATTCAATTTGCTGTTTTTATTTAAATATATAAAAGCGGAAATCTCGTATTACTCTAACAAGTGGCGTTTAATATTAAAGTCTAGGTAATTGGCTATTTATTCCAGAGCAAATAAATTATTATAATCGTGTTTAAAACAATTTAGATTGCACGAGAAATGTTTAATAGCAAGAGCTAAATTTTTAATTGTTCTTAAATTTATATTTAATTGAACAAATAAATTTTATTAAAATGGGGAATAATTACAAAAAATATATTTTATTATAAAAATTCATTTGATATATTTATATCTAATTTAATATAATAAATATCAACTTTTCTTAAATGGGAAATAATTAGAAAAACAAATATTTAACTATAAAAATTAAAATATCAATTAAATATAAATATAAAAAATGCAATTAAAATGTATTAATTTTATTAGAATATTGGCTTAGTATTAAATATTAAAATGTATAGGTTAGGGTGGACTTTAACGAGATATACTCTAATTTTTTTTAAAACCTATTTAATTACGTTCATTTGATATTAAAGTGGTCATTAAATGAATTTGCGTATTTTCTTCTATCTGAATATAGAGTTTTATAGACCATAAAACTTGTTAAGCTCATTCAAATTACGCCAAAAGATTTCACTAAATTTTTGTGGAAATTTATGATGATTGCGGCCATGGCGCCAAGAAATTGTGTTTGTGGCTCTAAAATAACTCGGACAGTGGCATCTGATAGTCATTTAAACATTCCAAATTCATTCCTTTGCCATTTGAACTGATAAAACGCATAACTGCTCGTATATATACGTAGATATAGTTACGGGGGGACATGAGGAATCTATTTAATAATAGTCCACTTGTCCAGTGCTGACCTCATTCGGCGGATACGCGCCACAAGCCGCAGCAAACGCTGAAATACTTTAAAATATTTAGCTGAAACGCGATTTAAATTGCTAGAAATTGAAAGTGACACTGGACGCATAAAACAAATTGCAAACAAAAATAGAAATTTGTTTTTATTATAACAAATTGCAGGCTGCAGACAATGCGCGGTAATTTGAGATCTAAAGCGCGTTAAGAAACCCGGAAAGCATTATGTCTTTTGGAGCCAAAGAGTTAAGAGTTGGGGCACAAAAATAATACAAAAGACAAATGGAGAGCAGGAACAACAATAAATTAGTAAAAGTAAACAACAAACAATTGCCATTCGTTTTTTTTTTTTTGTTTTTTTGTGTGTTTTTTATGAAAAGTTGTACAAAGTCTTTTCAAAATGTGTAAACAAGGCGGTCTGTCGAAAGGGCATACAAAAAAAATGTCGCAAGACAAAAAAGCATGTGGAAAACCCAATAATGAAAACTGGTTGACTTTAAGATGCCCTGCAACTTATTATTGATACAATTTTAATTAAAAATAAATGCATGTAGGTCAAAAAGTGCAGTTTAAATTATGTTAATATGCATATTTAGGCATGTTAGTTAGTTTGAATTTAAATTGCTGTTTTAAGTAATTTTTTATTATCAGTTTCTTATTGATATTGGCTATAAAATTAATTTACAATTTTTTTTTTATAATATATTGCTCAAAAACTATAACATATTTATATATGGAAAATACTTCGTTAATTGTCTTTCCGAAATTATCAAGAAATTATTTCACATTATATATATTTTAATTATATATTTTGAATTATATATTTTGAATTATATTTATGTATTATTAGTAGTGGGAAAAGTTGAATCTATGCAACAAGATAATTTAAATCATATTTTATAAAATATTCAGGCAAAATAAGGCAATATAAAATCGAAATATATTTGTATGCAAAATATGTTAAAAATTTGCCTATATATTAGCCAAAAAAAAAAAAACACAAGCTTTTTAATTGCTCTTACATGTTAAAACGCAATTTTTGTGTCTAAATATTGTGCGTTTGTCTAGGAAAAAATATTTAAAATTATATAAATATAATATTGATGTGACAGAAGACATTTTAAATCAATTTTTTTTGTCAGTAATTAATATTTACATAAAAATTTAAAATATTTATGAAATATCGATATTATCGAGGACTGTTTCGTTGAGTATGCAAAAACTAATCGATAACTTCATAAAATGGCTTCAAAAATTGTAAATTCCTTTAATTTTTAGACTCTAGGCTTTTCCTTTAGAAAATCAATTTTAAACACATATATACCTCTTATGTTTTAAATACAGGGTATTAAATGTCTTTAAAGGCTTCGTTAAAATGCAAATTGCCAGTTAATTACAGCGTATTTTAAATGCTCTGCGAGAAGGGTTCTCTAGCGGCCCGTTGAAAGGATCAAATGACAAATGTGTCAAGTTGAGCTTGAGGCAGCTTTTTTTTTTTTTTTTTTTTTAAGTAAGTTAATACAAGACAAAATTGTCAGCATGTTCCAAGGGCAGTTATGTAAATGCTTGAGACCAGTCAGTATTATTGAGTGTGAGCCTAGAAGAGCTTTGTCAACATATCAAACGAGCGTCAAATGGGGGAAAAAAAATATAGAAATTTGCAAGTGAAAAATCTTAGGCGATAGATTTGAGATAAATTCATATGAATTTTGAAAAGCACTTGAGCTTGATGATGTATTAACCACTTTGTGCCTAAATGTTTACAAATTTCAATACACAAAGTTAACATGTCGTATGAGCGATGTGGCTGCTGCTTATTGATGGGCTGTCAAAAGTCGTCATTGAAAGCTAAGGCAAACACTCGAAATAACAGCGATGATGTTTGTTTATGCTGCATGCAACAACAACAACAACAATGTGAAGGCTCTGCTTACAACGCCATGAAGGCAGCCACAAGATACATATGCATAATTGTATCTTAAAGATACATAACGAGCATGGCACGCGATATTCAACAGCAGCATCCGTATATGGTAAACTGGGCGATTACTGGAGCATATCATCTAGTTTTTTTGCTCCCCTCTACCCCCTCCTCTAGCCCTCCTGCAGCGGTGCGTAACTCGATGCCTTGCCTGCCTGTCAATGAGGTGCTAATGGAGCCGGCGCTGAAATACTGTCATCGCATGACCGGCTGGCAACCCCTCGGCTGCCTCTTGGTTCCAAGTGCCACGCCACACAAGCGTAACCATAACTTTGATGTACAGTTAGTTTAGCTTTGCTTAGAGCCTGGCCAACAACAGCAAACCACAGTCATGACTTATCATCCATCAAACCGATAAAAAAAAGAAGTTGTTGTTCCCCAGCGAAGTGCATCTTTGAAAATACTTAGTTTAAAGTTGCAGTTTGTTTTTCAAGTGCTGCTGCTCCTCGAGTTGTGCGTAATCCGAGCCAACATCTGTGTTGCTTATGAATACATTTTAAGCCAACTTGAAAGTTTTATGCGGTTTCTACATACATGTATATGTGTTGAGCAGCGTGTTTTAATTAAGTTTGCGATAAGAGCTGAGTCATTAAAAGTCATGCCTGGTAAATATAAGAATTAATGGCAAAAGCATAATTGTGATGGAATAAATATGTAAGATTTGTATTGCAAATAAAAGTGTTCTCTATAAGCAATCATTTTTGAATACTGCAAAAATACAATTTGAGAAATGTAAAACTTTATATAGATTGTAAAATTAACACAAAAAGGAAATTTCTGACTTAAGTTTCCGTTTGCTATATTCAATTTCGTCCACATTCGACGGAACGCTATTTATATAATCAATTTCTTTAATTAGTTTTATTTTCAATGCAAAAAGTAAGAATTAAATATTAATTCACTACAATTTTTTTTATATTAATACTGAAGACTTTAATTACCATTTTACTTCAGTTTTTATTTTATTTTATTATATATTTCTTATTTATTATTAATTTCATTTATTTTCAAATTTTTATTCATTTTTATTACATATTAAGTATTTTATCTTGTCTTTGATTCTTTCTTTGTTTTTTTATTTATTTTTTTATCTATTTTTTTTTTATTTATTTCTCTTTTTATATTTATTTATTTTTTTATATATATTTTTTTTTCCTTTATTTTTTTAATTTATTTATTTATTTAAAATTGATGTATTTTTTTTTTTTTATATTTTCACTTCACTTCATTTACTTTATTTTATTTATTTCCTTTTTTTTACTTTTTATTTTTTTGACGTTTGTTTGCTTTTACGAATATGTAGTATATTTATTATTTTTATATTATTTAACTTATTTTATTTTTTTTATATTTAGATTTGTATTTTTGCCCTTCAGTCAGTTAGCTAAATTTCATTTTAATTTATTCAGAATCATTTTAAAACTCAAGCAAACTCTTGCAGAAAGTGGTAATAAAATCGGACATAATAATTTTGGCTTATAATTAAAAGTTGTTTAGGCAATATCCGACATTTCCTAAATTGTTTATATCTCAACTACACACAAATTATATTTACACATTTGCAAGCTTTAAAATTTTATCACAATTATTAGAAATGTATTTGTTTTTGCTATCGCCCACTTAATTACTACAAAGAGAAAATTTTTAAATTTGATTTAAAGCTTGCAACACTTGAAGCCCACATATTTCTAATCTCAATTAAATAATATAAGCTATTAAATTTTTAAATTGCAATATAAACAGCGACTGATATAATAAAAAAAAAAATTACAGGCAACCCGACAGAGTTGTGTGACGTTTGTTCCACTTTTGTAGTAATGGGAAACGCTCACGCTATAGAGCTACAAAGCAACACAATAGTTGTAAAAAAACTGACAAACAATCCTATAGATACATTGTACGATCTACAATAAACATGATCGTTTCAAACTCAGCTACAGTTGCAAGCTGCCAAAATGATTTGTGATATGTATTATGCTTTTTAATGCTGACATATGCGATTCAGAATTGGAATCATATTCGGATTCTAAGCCTTGAGCTATTTGCATATGAGCAATAAGCCAAATTATAAAAGTATCTCGACGACAATGAGCTGGGTATAGACGCATGTCAAGATGATAAATCTGAAAATTGATTAACTTCGATGGCAATCACACCAAATTGGTATTGAAATAAGCACTGAGTATAATAATAATAAAGGCCCACAGCCTCAGTTTTTGCCATTACGTCACAATTACCTTGAAATTGTGCTCATAAATTAAATGTACAGCTACACAGATACATAGATACATATATATAGATACATTTGTAACGCTTAGAACGCCGCTGAGTATTAATTATTTGAGGCAGTCAAATTGAAACATGACAATGAATGTTAAAGCTACAATTTATACACTTTCTAACAGAGTTCTATGCGCTTTTTTATAGCTTTAATATGTAATATGAATTTTTTAAAAATAATTCTCTAGTCTCGTAATAAATACGTCCTTGTATTTACATGAGGCAACCCAGAAATGTGGCAGCATATGACACATGTTTGTTGCATGCTTCAATGTGGCTTTTAAAACAAATTGTAAATTTTTTACATAAGTTTAATTCGAGCATGTAATATGCATGCTTTGTTGTATTTTTCTTATGACGTCAACCAACTTGTAGATGTAACTTTTTATTGTATCTTGTAATACAATATAAAGCTGTGACTTCAAGCTAAATTTAGTCAGTTTCTGAATGTTACATTGATGTAAAAATACGTATTTTATCATCATTCTATGACAGCTGCTTTTATGATATAAAAAACTAATTTTTATTCATTTTTTTTAATAGAATTTATTGGGATAGAAAGTGGACAAATAAAATACACTTTTCAGTCTTTTTATTAATTTTTTTTATAAAAGCTATTTTCTATATTTTATAAAATATATATAGTAATCAAGTAAAATACACTTTTCAGTCTTTTTATTTATTTTTTATTTTTTGATAGAGATAATTTTTTTATTTTATATTTTATACATAGAAACATTTAACTAAGTAAATTAAAAAAAAAATTTTTTATGAAAAAGCAAATATATCTTTAGGTGTAATATTAAAAAAATATATATATATAAAATTATTGTGTCTGCATATGCAACAAAATATCTTAAATACTTGAGAACTGAGAGCACTACTCTACGCTTCTCGCAACTGAAGCGCAAAAACCAGCTCAAAACTCTTTGTCTGTCTCGTTTTTTTTTTTTACTTTATTTTTTTTTTTGGCGGCAAAATGGAAAAGCACGTGGTTCGTTATATGACTTGACTTGACTCTACCCGTACCGGTTTTTTGTTCTGCAGCCACGATGACGTAGCTCTTTAGAGCACATGTGTTTTATACTATATACATATATATATATAAGTCGAGATCTACAAACTCAAACGGCCCATGACCAATTCAGTTGGTTAACTGCGCCGTTTGCCGCTTCAGCTTCAAAGTGGGGTCAATGTTTGCGGCGAGTGTAATGAAAACACAAAAAAGCAAAAAAAAAAATACAAAAAATTCAAAAATGTAGTAAAATTAATGAAAAATGTGTTGGAAATTGGTTTGCTGGCCGCTTTAATAGAAAATCGCTTATTAAATTATTGAACTTAATTAATTTGTTCGAGGCGTTTAAGTGCTGCTTTTTTTTTGTGCACTATTAAAAATCCATTAAAATGTAATATGCGAAATATGTGTTGCAAGTGCAAGAGGGTTCAAGAACTTTTTTATTGGCTTCCCTACGGCTTGGCCTTGTGCAGAAATTTGTTGCCACATGAGCTGAGTTGCTGCCCCCTTTATAAGAGCCCTGCTACTTGTGTCTTATGTGTATCTTTTATGTCAATCAACGGAAATTCATTTCGACATCGCATACTTGTCTTCTTGTAGTTCTCAAAATGCTGCGATGCGAAACAAATGTTCATTTGAATATTCAAGTTTAATTGATATTTGGGGTTACAACAGATTTAATTGGTTTTAATGATGCTACAAGCTGTACAAGATAAAAACAGAATAATATATTACTTTTGGTTCAACATGGCTAAAATAAATATATTGCTTTCATTTTTTACAATCAATAAAATTGGTTAAAAACTGTCATAAAATTTTAATTATATATAAAATGTATGTAAGAGTATTAAGAAGGTATTTGAAAATTGTAAAATCAACTTTAATAGACAAGCTGATGTAGCCCTGATGATTTGGTGGATTTTAAACTAGGTACAGGGTGTTTCGTGGTCGGCTATACTCGACTAAAGAGCACTTGTTAGTAAATGACAAAATGTACTTATATAAATAAATACATTATTTTATAGATACGACGAGGAAATTAAATAAAAAATGGAAATTAAAAATACTACAAAAATTGATGAAAATTAAAAAAAATATAATTTAGTTTAAATCAATTAAATTTAATATAAATAGTTACATATCAATAAAAAAATAAATAGAAAAATAATTTATTTAATATTAATGATTAATATTGATTAACTACATTATTTTTCTATTTTATGAATTTATTTATTTGCTTTATGTAACTATGAATATTCAATTTAATAAATTTAATATGAATTTATATTTTTACTTCTCATTTCCGTACATTTTTTAGTTATTTTTAATTTCCATATTTTATTTTATTTCCACCAAAATTATTAATTTAAAAAAATGAAAAAAAAAAAATTTCAATTGGATTTTTGTTTTATCCTTATATTTTTTTTAAAGAATATTGTTGAAATAAATTTGCTGAATTTTTCGACAAATTACAAATCACATTTTATTATTAAATAAATAAATTTTTAGTGCACTTATTTAAGTAATTTTTCCACAATATCAACGGGAAAAGGAAATACAATAGCCTCCGTATCTTCGTTGCAAATAGTGTTGAGAGTTTGCAGATATCGCAACTGAAAGTTAATATAGATTATTAGGATATATCTTGATTATATAAATTGGGCCTACCTGTAGAGCTATAGGATTCGATTCCATGACATCGGCGGCCTCCTTTAGAGCCTTGACAGCATCCCGTTCGCCATTTGCGGCCGCCACCTTTGCCATGGCCTCACGGCGTGCCTCCTGCTCTACGGCCATGGCACGTTGTAGCGATTCCGGCATTATAATATCCGTGCTGTGTGATATTATTAGCTGCAAGTCCTTTTTTTTTTATTATTACTAAGTGCAAACTTACATATTAACACGCTCGATGCGTATGCCCCAAGGCTCAGTGGCACCTGAATTATCCAGAACGGCCTTGATTTGCCTGGACAGTGATTTCTTTGATGAAATCAGATCGAGGAGCATATAGGAGCCCGTGATATTGCGTAGAGTTGTCATAGCGAGCAATTGGCAGCAGGATATATGATCCATTACCTGGAGACTGACATCCAGAGGATTATGTATTCTATAATAGATCACAGCCTCAACATTGACCGTCACCGAGTCCTTGGTGAGTATATCCTGTGGCGGCACATCCAACGATGCGGTGCGCAAGTCAATCTTGACATACGTATCTATACAGGGCATAACAAAGACAATGCCAGGACCACGTGGTCCGCCCGGCCGTAAGCGTCCAAGCCGCAGGACTACGGCACGCTCATACTCCTGCAATATCGTGACGCACAAAAATATTGATATGGGAAATGTCACAATTATGAGACACCATGTCAGAGCTATAAATGTCAATTCGGGACATGAATGGGGCTGATTCTCAGCTATGAGATGATTTTTTTAATTTAATTTACAAAAGATGAGCAGAAATTACGAATTTACTCACTTGTTTTCACATTGCGATGACGATTAACTTCACGATTTGAATCGGAACTCTCTGATTCGCTTTCTTCCTGATCCTCCTCCTCATCAAGTTGGGACTGAAATTCCCCTTCCTTTGCTTCTTCTTCGTTTTCATTTCTCTTCCGCATTGCAAATAATTTAATTGAATTGAATTTTCCAAATATTCACAAGTAATTGTGATTGAAAAAAAATAAAATGTTGACTATATAAGCAAATGTTGTGTGAAAACTGACTACAAAAAATTAATTATATGTAGATAAAAATGTTATATTTATTTATGGGTTAATATCAATGATCTGAAACGATGCTAAGGAATTTTTCTATTCTATTTACTATCTTAGAATATATATATATTCTTCGAAATAATACATAATACATATTGCTAAAATTTAATTTTAAATGTAATTTTTACTGTGCTCATATGAAATGTAAAGTTAATACGACTTTAAATTTCTCATCTCCTGTTTATTAAATATTTGACAAAACACAAAAGTCACGTTTCATGCGACAGTCAGTAAATGATTTTGCTGATTCGCATCTAGAATTTGATATCAGGTAGCTAAAAATTGAAAATTAAAGAGAAAATACAATAGAAAATATAATTTAACAAAGCAGACACGAATTCGATATTAAGATTATTAGAAAATAATAAGCGGAAATTTAAAAGGAATTTTTAACTGTCGTTCCTTATTAAATTTAAAACTATTTTTTTACATTCAAAAAATTCATTTCAATTGCAAAATATATTTATTTTATCAAGTACATATTTTTTTTCAGTTTCCGCAGTGTACAATAATTTTAATTTTTTTTTTAATTACATCATTTAACAACCTTCAAATGAATTGAAGTAAAAACTTATGGAAAACATGCAAAGGCATCAAAAGATGTCGTCCAAAGTCGTCAGTAAAAAAAAAAAACAATTTGAATACTTAATTGTGAACATTTGTGAGGGATCGAAGATATTTATTTTTATTTTTTGTATTTCTTACAAAGCGCAGAAAATTAAATTACAAATAAATTAATATAAATTATGAAACGGATAAAAAGCGATCATTTTTTTTTTGTTTTCTAATATACAATGGAAGCCGCATAAATGCATTTTTTTTTTAAACATATTTATTTAAATTTTTTACGCAGCAACCGAATTGAAATTGATGACAAATTTATTGGGCATTACGAATTAATTAATTAGCAGCTCATTTGTTTGTCTAATTTCATTTTAATTAAATGTTGCTCAATGTGTCGTTTGCTTGGCTTTTTTAAATAAATCTTTTAGTGCTTGCTCTGCAAGTATTTTGTATAAATTATTAAACAGCTTTACAAAACTATAATTTTTTGTCTACTATAAAGTGAATCGAAGCAGGAAGCAAGCTGGTTTTTTTTGGGCTAAAATATTAAATTTATGAGATTGCAATTTGCATAGAAAATGAAAAACTGGAAGGTGAATATAAATTGAATGAAGTTTTTGATAAGCATATTTTAGTAAAACTTTTTTTTAAATTAATTATAAACAATATACAGGCCCATTTACATCATATTATTGGATATCGAAAATATGAGAATTTATTTAGATTAATAGAATATTTTCCATTTAATTTAAAATAATACAGAAATGCAAAAAGGCCCTATAAATCAAGGTTGTAAAATGGATTTTTATTACATTATTTTCTCAATATTTTTTACTTAAAATAGAAGTGCATAGAAATGCGAAAAATCCCTATAAATAAAAGTCGTAAAAGGGTTTTTTATTATAATATTTTCTCAATTAACTTAGCATCAGCAATTTGCCACTTTGTCGTCTTCAATCAGCAGCAACACCTCAGGTGGTAATTAATGAAATACATTTACGTATTGTTTAAACGGGAATTCAAAGGGGCCAACAACAACGTTTGTATTGACCCCCCAACTCGTTTATTTAATGACTTGGGCTCCCAACCAAACACACACACATTTCATCAAACAAAACGATCGATTGATCCATTAAATTAATTGAGTATAGTGAAAACATTTTGCCAACATTTCGCACAACAGTCGCCAGACGGCACCTCAGCAGAGGGGGACGGGGGAAGGCAATTAAGGGGCAACACCCCCTTGTCACGTGCGTCACGTGCAAAACTGCATTCGATTTAATGGGTTGACCAGTTGTGCCTCCAATCGTCCAGATGCCCCAGTCCGAGAGACTCCAGACGCCTTAATTGATGCAGCGGCAATAGAGAGATGCAAATGGGCTACTGTGCTGCGGAGCGGAGGGGAGTAGGTGTAAAGTGCGGGTGTGGAGTGTAAATTGTTTGCCAGTTAGCATCCACAACGAACCAAAAATTTTTCAGCTGTCCAAACAGCTCAAATGCTCCAGAGAATTTACTTTAAATATTTACTGAATTCAAATGTTACAAAAGCAAATAATTTAACCCAAAAAAAAGGTATGGAAATTTAAATGAAAATGGAAAAGTCGTGATATATGTGTGTACAGATATATTTAGATTGCACTTGAGAAAAAAAAGTGAGAGCTGTAAGAAGGGATTTCAATACTCCAGAAAAATAACAATACTCCATTAGAAAAGTAAATAGAAACTTGATTTAAATATTACAAAAATTACAATATTTCAAAATAAATTGAAGATAATTTTAATAATATCAAATGGTAATTATGCAGACATGCGATGCAGAAAAAGAATATGATAAATAAAGAGTTTCAACACAAGAGATGAAGAGTAAAGAGATTCTGGGAATAAGATTGAAGTGTAAAATAATCAAATAAATATTTTATTTAAATTTCTTGGAATCGCAAAAAAGACTATATAAAAAATCATTTTGCGAAAGACTGTGCTATTTAATAAAGTAATTAAATAATAAAAATATAAATGTCTTATCATGACATGACAATACTAAACTGGAAAAAATTATGCTTATCAAAAATATATATGCTCTATATGGCTTTTAACCTATCAAGCACATGAGACTATGTATATATGTACATAATTTGTTGAAATTGTTATATACACTATAGTATAATAACTTATATATAAAAATAAATATAAATTATATAAATACTAACAGTAGGCTATAATAAAATATTAAAAGAAGAAAAAAAAAATCTATTGGTTGGTTAATTAAATGGGTTTTATTGTTACTATAAAAAATGAAATAAATTTTGCAAAATTAAATTTAAATTTTTAAATAGTTTAAAATTAATATTTAATGAATTTTTCATTAACTTGCAACATTATTCTTCATTTCTAAAGGCCCTAGAATATACGTTTCAGCTTACCCTGCCCCACAGCTTGTTTGCTGTTTATCTCTCGTTGCCACTTTAATTAAGTTAACAACTGTTAGGAGCAACAACCAAAGCAACGCTGTATTTTCTTTTTTTCTATCTTTTTTTTTTATTTTTCGATTTTTCTTTGATTTTACCTGCATGAGGCAACATCACAAAAAAAAGTGCGGCACATGCCGCAAATTCGCTTCGGCTGCTTTAGCCAGAGCCGGCCCGTGCCTGGTCATGGTTCGTTGCCTCCGGGTGAGATTGGGGTTTCAGTTTAACTTGGCTGTGTTGCTGCAACTGTTGCATAAACAATCGATGTCGATATTTGCCGATTAGCGTGGGTGGGCAGCAGCTGAGAGCGGTGCGGCGAGACTTCATCACCTGTTATCAACAATTGTAAATCCAATGAGCAATTACAAAACTTATTTAATCTGAAACTAGTTTGACTTGACTTAGTGCACCAAAAAGGGGCAGCAATTGCATTCGAGCCCAACCCAAATGCGAACTTTGAGTTGCTGTTGCCACCCACATTTAGATCTGATCATCTGACGTCATTTCTAAATTAAATAATAAACGCTAAGCTCAAAAAAGCGACTTAATTTATATTCAAGCTCAATTATCACACGATTGTATGGCGTCTATCCCTGAGTATATTCGAGATATTCGATAATTGAGGAAACGCCAAGGCAGTTGCAAAAATGTGTAAATTTGCAATCAAACAACATGTATACAAGTTTTAGTTGAGTGTTCTCAATAACTAAATACCCTGTAGTCAGTTTCTAAATTGCAAGAAATATTTTCAAAGTTCTCTTACTCAGCAAAGAGTGCACTGCTTGCTTTTTAAGCAGTTTTACAGCAAGCAGGAAACTGCTTTCTCTGTGCTACAAACTTTGATATATATTAAGATATTTTTTCAATATTTTTTTAATATTTTCGAAGGTGTAAAACGTGATCTACGTATAGTATTCGGTTATTAAAATGTCAATATTGGTTTATTTAATTTTTATAGCCTCGAACAAAGTATATATTCTTTATGACTTCAGAGATACCTCCTTATGTCTGTAAAATGCATATGTACAAGCGAATATACCCTTTTTAGGCATTTTCAATAGATTCAGAGTATAAAACTGAATAAGAAAAATAGCTATATTTATATACGCCGAAGAGCTAAAACCCTTGCAAACAGGCTTATTTTATGGCCTATTTAAAAGCAAACCCATATGAATCTATAAATAATAATTTAATCTTATTTTAAAACGTGTTGAACAGCAAATTAAACACTTAAAAAAAAACATAGATATTTTCGCCAGTAATTTTACATTGATATCGAATTTTAATGTCAATAAAAGCTAAATTAAAATATACTAAAAAATACAACATTTCAACACTTTAATGTCATTCAAAAGTAAATTGCATTATGCAAAAAAAAAAACATTTTTAACAGTTGCAGTTTCCATTTTTATTAGATTTACAAGTGCCCTGTTGTTTAAATTAAAAGATTTAATGTTAGTAATATTTACAACTGATGACAGAACCATAATACCCTAAAAAAGAGTATAGCAAACACACATTTTGCACTGGTCTATCAATTAAGTGGCACTGCAAATTGAAAAAACATTTATCAGAGGCGAATAAATGGTTTAAAGACTGCGGATACACATTTCTCTATAATTATTGTATGCAATCAATAGATTGTAGACTTAGTTTTATTTTTCCAATTGGAGCACATTCGCAATTACCCAATCGGATTTACTTGAAAGTGCTGTTTAAACAGTTTGTTGTATAAGTAAGTCAATTGAAATCTGTGCAACTTTACCAATTAAATAGAAAAAAAGTCTTAAGCAATAATTACAAGCTAAAGTTTACAAATTTAATAAATGTTTTATGTATTTTATTTAATTGTCAATTCTGAAATGTTCAACTTTCATTTTCATTTGAATTTGTATTTTTACTTTTAATTAAATCAAAGCTATGCTTGAATCACTTTGAAGTGTCTTTTTTTTTTGTATTACACACAAAACTCAAATATTTTTTAATTAAATTCTGTGTAGAAGATTGATTTTGGTTTGACTTCTGCTCTATGAACTCAACAATTCAAAAACTCTCAACAATTGTTCCCAACTAATTCTGTAAAGTGTCAGTCTGGAGTCTATTGAAAACTCTGATTTATTGCATAATCAAGTCAGATGTCGGCAAAGATTTGGACACTGCATTTTCCATTGAAAACACTCGATAGTAATTGAGTTTCCGAGTCACTTGAATAACTTTTCACTTAACATTAATTATCTGCTAGCGAGAAGCGTTGTAAATCAGAAAATCAGTTAGAAACAGTTGTTGTTTTTTTATTATTTTATTTTCTATTTCTTTTGTTTTAATTTGTTATTTTTTTTTTATTCTATTTTTTGCTACATTCCCACGCCCCTTGCCAGGCGGCAACACGTACAAATGACTCTTAATGACTTTCTAATTAATTTTTGTTTACGAAGCAATCAAGCTTTTTCAAGTGCACTGAACTCTCTGCCACCGTAATTCTCAGCACTGAAGTGAGAAATCAAGTGCGGCATTGTTACACTACGGCGGATCAGAGTCCCGTAAACATTCTTGCAGTGGCAAATTGAGTTGATTGAAGCGCGGGTCGCCCTCATAACGAGTAGAGAATTATGTACATATGTGTCGGATCATAACTCAACAACTACAATTGTATATGTTGCATATGCAACACGCTCTGGCTATCAACACTACGATCAGCAGCAACATCAACTACAACTTGTTGCAGTTGCAGCTATGAGGGTCAGAGTCAAAGTTCAATAAAATCCAATTAAAGTGGCGCAGTGTTGAGTTTTGCCTCTGCCTCCGACTCTTCCTCTGCCACAGCCGCCCGCAGACCCCGCGCTCGTAAATCTCAATGAACCCAACTGGGCCTGCAACAACCTGCCGTTAGCCCCCAAAAAAAGACTGTGAGACCTGCAACAAAGTTGCAAAGTTGCAACTATTTGATTTAATAAAAGGCAGCATGAACTTTCACCGGTCGTGTACAGACTACGGCGTATTTTTATTGGGTTGGGCTGACTTTGGTTTCCCAGTCTGGGTCTGGGTCTGAACTCAATTGAATTCTGTGCCCAGGCTCTGCGCTTGGGTCATTATCTGCAACATGCGGCAAAGATGCTGCTGCTGCTGATGCAACTTTCTTGTGCCTTAAAGAATGCATAAATTCTCTTGTATTTTTTGCTTAATTTACTTGCTATTTTTAGCATATTTATTATTGCCATAACCAGAGGTCAAATTAATGCCTTCCCTTAGTAATCCCCTTGGTCTGAATTTTATTTTTATGTCAGTTACTTCCGCTCTGATGATGATCGTTACTTAAGAATTGTTTTCCAAGTGCTTTACTCGTTACATTAATATATGCGTCATAGTTGGGCGCCCTCTGTTTAAAGAGTTAAATAACGAAATTATGTAGTCTTGATTTGCCTTAATGCTTATCTTACAATTTAGAAAAATTTTGTTTTATTTTTTTGGGTATTTATTTAATTTATCAGTGGAGCAAAAAGTGTATAATATATGTTGTTTATTTAAGATAATATTCTTAGAGTAATGTTATTCTTGGCATGTAAATAACCGAAATATTAAATAAAGCTAATCACAATTTAGAACCCCTTAAATGGGATTTTTATATATTTTTTTAATATTTCTCTATATGACACTATAGAAGCTCACACCAGTTCTTTTATATGAAATGTTATTATACTTTCAAGGGCATTTATTTAATTGAATTGACCACAAAGTGTATAATAATAAAGTAAAAATATCTTTCATTTACAACTCTTAAAATATATGTTAACAAATAATTTTTACTTTCGATTGTTTTAATGAAAATGAAAAATAAGTTATTTTATGATTCTTAAAACTAAATTATACTAAAAACACGAGTTAATATTTTTTTATTTATTTTTATAATACAAATTATAAATAAATATTAAAAATAAAAATTTATTCTCTTCAGGTATACTACTGTATTCTAATTAAGTATATCTAAGATTTCTCCTTTAGTCTAGAAATTTTTTTTTGGGCTTAAATTTTTTTTTTAAACTTATAAATTTTTATTTACCATTTCTGGATTTTTTTATATCTTTTAATTTTTCTATATTTTTTTTTTTCTGTATATTTTTTTGTATATCTAAAATTTTCTCATTCGTCTTGATGATTTATTTTCAGGCTTAATTTTGTTGTACTTATAACTCTTAATTGCAATGCCTGGATTTTTTCTATATCTTTTTATTTTTCTATAAAAATTTACATCAGTTCTGCAAGTTGGCACTATAAATAAAGTGAAGTTTATACTTTAGAGAACTTGTTTAAACTGTTTTAAATTTTTACAAATTGTTTAAAAAACTCTACGAATAAATTATCCCAATAAATTTATATTTTACGCTTTCTATTTAAATATAATACCTCAGCTACTTGTCTTTTATTTACTGCCCAATTGTATAGTTATTTTAAAGCTAACTCATGTCGAATTGATGTGCATTCTTATGTTCAAATCTATCTTCTAATCGCTGTAATCCTTTCAAGACATCAGTAGCAGCTTTGCCATCCATCACAAGTTGCCGCAGTCACAAACTACAATACTACACTCTACACAGATACACACACATACATATACTGTATATCTCTTGTATTATTTAAATTTTGACTCACGTCACTTGAACTCCACGCCCCGTACTGAGGCACTCGAAAGTTGCATGCACCGTTGTGTTGGCTCTTGAAACACTATCACAATAACACATCATTTGTCAGGCAAACAAATGATGTTGCATGTAACCTTATCATCTCATATCCGTTGCAGACAGCCAACGGGCAGCAAGAGGGGGGACGGGGCGGTGTGGCGGGTTGCTTGCCCCACCTAAGGTCAAGCGCTAAGGTTAGACGCTTTTAGAGAGAAAGCCAGAAATACAATGCAGAGTGTCAAGAATGGACAGTGTAGACTGGAGACAGGAGACGAAGACAAAACGTAGACGCTGCCTTAGTGGACAGGACACAAGTTGTCTGCTTCATTCACACAAAGGCTGCTAATGAATAAACATGGCGTCGCCTCAATTTCCGGTGTCACAAGCTGCTATTTTGTTTTTTTTTTTTCCTGTATAAAGTTTGCAAGTTACGTATACGCCATGTGTCAGCATCAACAAAGTTGCGCCGAACAAGCGACTAATTTATTGGGAATTCAACTCCGAACTCCCACTGTGAGGTACAACAATGTTTCGAGCCATGTATTCCCCAGTCTCAAGTCTCAAGTGGAGCTGTCTGTGTGTCGCTGACATTGACGCCTCTAATGATCAGCGATGTCTGCCGGACATGGACACGGACACGGACAATGACGCTGTACACGTCGCCGGCTACGCAAGCAAATAATTTGTTGTAAAATGTAGATACGCCTCTTTTCCCTCCTACCGCTAAATTACTTGTTTTTTGGCTTTGGTGTGGTTCCGTTTACATCTTTGCCAGGCATTGTTTATCCCATTTAAGCTTTTAATGGGCTCCTCAGCACGCAAATATTTGCAAATGGAGCAGGAACCGACCAAGCGAACTTCCGGCTCGGTCTCGGTCTCGGTGTGTGTGTCTAGGGGCGTCTCCGCTCATCTGCTGATGTTGTGTGTACGGTTGGCGGTTTTACGGGTTGCCACTGGCACTTTGTCACTTTGGAGTGAACTGGAAGTTATGTCAGCAACAGCAGCATTGAGAGCCAGAAGAAGGATGCTTAGCTAAGAGATGTTGTCGACATAGATCAATACTGTTTGCTCTGATGAGTTTTGGCAAAGTTGACAAATGACAAAGTTTTTGTTTGTGTTGTCCTCTAAATAGAGTTGTATTGCAAAATGAAAGGACAAAGTTTGATAGAGTATGATGACATAAATGCTTTGTGGTCAATTAGAATGTAACATTAAAATTAAATATTCACATTTAAAGTGTAACATTTTACAAATTAGAGAATATAGAAAAATTCTTTTTAACAGAGATCGAAACTCTTTTAATTTTATACTTATATAAAAATTATGAGTTAAAAATTATCTGTTGATTTTTTCATTAAAATTGTCATTAAATCCTTTTTTTTACCCGAAAATAATAATTGATAATAAAAATTATTTGCCGGCTTTTATTTAAAAGTTCAACATATAAATTATTTTTAATTTTTATTTTAAATGTTAAATTATATTATAAAAAATAATTTTTGTACATCTAATTTAAAATTTATTTCTCAATTTTTATTTTAAATGTTAAATAATAAAAAAATTTATTTTGAATATCTTTTGAACTACGCTGTGTATTTAAAAAGCTTTTAAAGTCATAACTGTTATTTAAGATTCCTACTTTTTAGTACAAAAAATATATATTTTAGCTGAATTTTGATAAGCGCATTTTAGTTTTTTTTTTTTTTTTTAATTTGAAAGATGAAAAAACAGTATACAAACAGGTTTTACAATCTAATTTCTATCTTTAATCTATTCCCTGTAACCAATGTTTGTAAACACTTTGGTGTTTATTAAAACGCTTTGAAATTGCATCAAACAAAATTACAAAATTCTCAAGAATTATACGCGCCGAATATTAAAAGAATTTCTGTGAAATTGTATACTTAAATCAGTTTAATCGATTTGTTGGAATATCTATGTGTATATTAACCCAATTTTAATTTAAAGTTGCAAAGTGCAAAATTAACAATTTACTAAAATTAATATAAGTTCTACCGATGATTTCCTTAAAACATTTCTTCAAGTAAATCAAGAAAATAGACTTGAAGCAATTTATATTATATTCGGCAGTTTTGAACTGCAATGATCTAAGTTTTCTTTCAAATTGTCATAATCTTAAACACATATAATTATACAACTAAATAATATTTAATTTTTTATTAATTTTGCTCTATATCTTATTTATATTTGCAGAAATTCTCACAACAACAAAAAAAATATTGGGCACATAAAAATGAGGAAAACCAAAAACCAAACGAATCGAAGTATTGTTGGAAAAATGAGTTGCAGCTCAACACTGTTGAGCATTGGCTGCCTGTTGGCATTAATCCTGGCAATTACACCTATTCAAGGACATGTGCATTCTGTGTTTACATATAAGAATGCCTCGACGCAGCTGGGCCAATTGGTCACGTCCAGCACTTTAGTTTGGGAGAGCTACGATTCCAGGGATGCCAAACAGATGCAGTTTGCTGTAGAGGGCGGCAAGTATATATCGGAGGATGAGCATTATCCGATCTATGTTTGTCGTGTGACCATCGATGGTGTGACCACATCTGGTCACACTGAGAAGCGGCAACAGAAGTATGTGTGTGTGGCAGCACTCAATAAGCACAGCATCAATGTGCAATTCGATGTGCTGATGAACAAGGGACATCTGGGCAAGATTGCCTGGAAACATTGGTCCAAGTTCAATATGGGCATACCTGTGGGTGCCATACGCATTGGCGATGAATCCTACATTGGCAGACATCGGACAGTGCATCATGTGACTGAAGAGGGCGTCGAGACGCATCGCGGTGCGGACTACAATTTGGGCCGCCTGGAGCCTGTGGGTCTGGGCAAGATCAAGGTGGTGGAGAACGAGCGCGACAGGTACTACGATGAGGGTGAGGTGCTGGTCGAAACTGAGCCCTTCCGGTATGAGCTGAGGGACATTAAACTGGATCGTGGTCGCATTTATATGGCAGACAACCTGACAGAGCTGGGTAGGCATAAAAAAACTCTTAATAAAATTATAAAAATAAATTGTATTTTATTTTTTTAGCCAGCGGCACATTGGAGAACAGCGGCGACACATATGTCACCATGGAGAAGGTGATGAGCTATAGTTTCAACTATTTGCAATATTGGGGTTCCCATGAGGGCGTTGCCCGAGGTTTACCTACCAAAATCTATGAGAAAGATGTGGCCAATCCAGCGGAAATTAATTGGGCATTAAAGCACAATGAGAAGCGTCATGAGAACAAGGCCGTGTCCTCCAAACTCTGGCCAGGCACAGCCATAAATGTAACACTACGCGGCAATTATGTGACCCTGGAGGCGCCCTATACCGCCAAATTGTTTGCTTTTTACTACGACAGCGAAAGTGTTTCGCGCAAGATCAGCGCCGAGGTATTTATCACATTAATATATATTCGAAAATCAAGCTAAATTTGTACTATTGCTTACAGGTGCGCAAGAGCTACTTGAAGGATGTTAAGCTGGAGTTTAGTGCCGTCTATTGGATTGAGAATGGCACTGTGGTGCCGACAACCACAACCACATCGACAACATCAACAACGACACATGCAACCACAACCAGCACAAACGAACCGACGCCCATACATGAGCCACCGTTGGTCCATGTCAAGCATGTGGGTGTCAAGCATTCCGGGCCGGATTCCCTTGAGAAAACGCTAAATAGCGATGCAAACAACGAGGTGAACTCGCATGAGGCACCCGAGAATATGTCCACAAAGGATGCAGCGCTTGCCGGTTTTGGATTGAGCGGCAATAGTAATGCGGGCACAATAGGAGCAACTGGAGCAACTGCAGCTACATTTATGATGCTGCTCTTGGCGCTGTTAAATCTGTAGATGGGATGGTACGGCCGGGTCAGGCCGTTTGAGGCAGGAGGGTCTCCCAATTAGCATAGCGTTTAATTGTTGTTGTTGTACCTGTTGTACCCGTCTTTGAGAGCGTGTCGTGAGCATAGACAGACAGAAAACAAAAAAGATAGACAGACAAACAGATAAATAGTAGGCATAAAAGATATAGAACGCCACAAAAAAACAAAAGAAACAAAAAACCGGATAGCTTTCTGTGTGGGTGTTCACTGTATTTAAGAGGCGAACAAAAGTTGATATTTTTTATACTTGTCCCATGGCTTCTTCTTCTATCTAAATATATATATATATCGCATACCATAGCAAACAAATTGAATTTTAAGTAAAAACAAACAAAACATTCCTAAGCTAGCCCCTCCTCACAAAAATGAATCAAAAGTACATATAATATATATATACATCTATATAGATACTATATATATATATATATAAAGTTATATATCTTAACAATATTTATCATTTTGTAAGCTGCTTTGCAATGAAGTCGAAATGTTTTATTCTCATTTACTTGGCTTTGTCTCTATTTTTTTTTTAAGTTTGTTAAGCGCTAAAGAATTCACAATAAGCTGTAGAAAAAATAATTAATTGAATGATCTGACGATGATAATGATGATGATAATAATATACGGTCTATGATATGATATGTATATGAATGTCTTAAATGTAAAATCTATGTAAAACATAAGTCTAATCTATTATATAAGTGAAACACACTCCAAATATGTAAATTAGCTACTATTTTTTAATTTTCTGTCCCTTCAGCTATAGTTTGCTCTATTTCTCACAAATATCTTGTATTTTTATTTGAAATTCAACAAAAAACATTGAATTTTCATTCTATAATTTCGTTAAAAATAAAATCAAATAAAGCTTGTAAATTGAAATTGATAAAAAATCTAGAGTTTTACTTATATTTTGTATAATTGGCTGCTGGAATTAACTTTTTTATACTTTATCCTATTATATCAAACATAAATATAAAAAACTTTTAGCTAATATTTTATTCAAATAGCTGTCCAAAAGTTGCTAATAAAATTAGCATTGATTTTAAAATACAGTAAACAAGTTAAAGCTGTATATATGATACATGTTTGATATGTAAACATTTACTTGTTTCGTATTTAAATATTTACAGAACTTGTCAGTCATTAGTTAAATGTAGTTGATGGATGGATTTATTCATTTGAGCACTCAGAAATACATAAATTTTATGTTTACACGCAAAGTTCTAGACAGAAAAGAGGCTGATTGAATTTTAGCAACATTTAATTAATAAATTTTAAGCTATGACCAGAAAATATTTCCAAACTCTGTTTAAGTTAGAAACTCAACTATTTACACTCCTTTAAATATAAATCCATTTATAAACGATCAATAAATTAATACTTACAAACAATTGACACCTAAAACAGTTTCTCCAAACACCATATAAGTCGAGTTTAATTATCGCTATGATATATGCCTGACACAACGCACATTTATACTTCAATTACAACACCTGCGTTTGTAGGCTTTTTGTCTTTTTTTTATATTCTTTATTTATTTAACTTTATCTTTTGTCATTTGGCAGCCAATTACAGAAGCAGTTGACAGTTAGACAGCCAAACAATAGAGCACGTATAGCTAGTTGTAATGCTGGCTGAGGTTTAACAGAAACCAAAAAAAAAAAAAAAATGTTTAAAAAATAAAAATAAAATAGAGAAACAGACGGTGTATATTACTCATCGAATTCTTGGCCAGTTTTAAGCGGGTTCAATCGAAAAGTTTGTAGTATACCGGCTTTTAAAGCCAGCTAATTAGCAGCACGCAGTGTGATCATTTTATTATACCCTTTTAGAGGGTATTTTAGTTTTTGTTAATAAATTGAAAGTAATAAAATATATATATTTTTGATCAATATGAACACAGGAGTGAGTATTGGCCTGGCAAGCTATCTGCAATATATTTTTATAACGTTTTTTTTAAACTATTTTGTTGAAACTTGACACAGATGTTTTTTTTTTTTTTTGCAGCAGAATTATTGTATGTCGGAATTAGTTAAATCAGTTTACTATAACATACAGCTGCAATAGGAACAATCGGTTGCATACTCAGTTAATTAAACCTGGTCAAAATCGGATCACTATATCTTTTAGCTGCCATAAACAGAATCGGGTGAAAATATTGTTGTTTTTTGGGAATATTGCGTTTAAAAGCATCTCAAACTCAAGAATTCGTGGTTCCAATATGCTAATACTATTTAATATATTTATTTTTATATGTGCAATAGGAACAATCAATCAACAAATCAAAAGTATAAAATCTGTTATAATTTTTTATATATCAATATAAAACAAACTTGGCAATTATGAGTTTTTTAACACAATTTTTTTCAGACTGAAAAAATCTTTTCAAAATCGAATCTCTATATCATATGAGGTAGATTTTAACAATTTAATATCGAATTTAATTTAATTTAATTTTTTTTACGAGTGTATCTAATCTTCGACTATCGTTCCTTGTTTAATTTTTGTATATTTTATGCGATATTTGTTTTGTTGTTGCTTCTGTTGCTGTTAATTTAAATAATAAATTAGCATATGGAACTGCCATGCAGTCTACTGTGTCTTTGATTATAATGCAAAACGCGTTGAACAGCGGCTGCGATAATGATATATATACTCGTATACTTATCGCACAAACTGCCACGATTTTTTTTATTACACATCAATGCGAGTGTCGGGGTTCTGCGCCGTTTGGTGCGACAAAACAAAAGGCCCCAAAAAAGCGGTTTTTTTTATAATTATTTTATTTTTTTCAAAATTGGAATTTGCGTTAGAATATATTGTTGTCGGTCTGTATGTATGCGTTATATATTTTTAAAGCGTGACCACATGAAGGCGATTCGTAAACGGGTTCTCAACTGATGCCAATTTCAACTGCCGCTGCTTTTGTTGGTGGGGGCGTCAACCATGGGGCAGACAGAGTTCTCTGTTCCCCAATATTAACTGAGATCTATGGGCCGAACACGATTCACGTTTACAATTTGGTTTTTTAGTAAGCGTTTGGGCTTATTTTGAAAGGCAATGCAATGCCGTCAAATAGTTGATTAACCCCTGAACTGACAGTTCCTTTTTATTGATCATTATGTGCCGAAACATTCGAAACTTTCTACTGAGTACAGCATCACAACAATCAGCTGCCAAAATTTTTTTAAATTATCTAATTAGTTGGTTGTATTTTATACTAAATATAAAAATGCTAGACTCTTACTTTATCTTGAGAAAAATGTTTCATTAGTGTTTCTTGCAGTAAAGTATTTTATACAAAAAATCAATTCTCGAAATAAGCCATTTCAATTTTAATCGAATTTAAAAAAACCATTTATATTTAGTAATAAAATTAAAAGACTATAAACTATTGAGATTTTAATACGACAACTAGAAAACACAGCACGATTTTGAATATAAATTGTAAATTTTTTAAGCGATAGTTAACTATCTAATATATTTATTCAATTTCAATTCAATCCAATTTGAACAAATGTTTTGATTGTATAAAAAATAAAGTATCTGTGCCTAGTTTTATTTATATAGTTTTAAAACCGATAATATAGAAACAGACAGACGGACAGGGACTGTCTCAAATCTACTGTTAAATTAAATCAAGAATATATATAGCTTATAGCATCGGAGATGTCTCTTTTAAGGGGCTTTACATTTCAAAATATATACATTAAATTTTAATGCCGAATTGGTCATATTTATAATATTAGTAACAAATATTAACAGAAAAGAATAAGAAATTAATAAAAATGTTTGTTAGATCTGTCACTTTTCATACTTTAGTCATTTTTAATATAATAAAATTATTTTATAAAAAAATTACTAAAAAAAATCATGAAAGCGAAAACTAAGCTAATCAAAAGAAAAATTTTAATTTAACATATAATAATTAGACTTCTACTTTCAGTATTAAAATCTAAATTAAAATTAGTAAAAGAAAAATTTTATTACAATAAAATCAATAGTACAATATTTTTTTATGACAAGTAAAACTTTATTACAAAAAGTTCAAAAGTAAAATTTTTTTTCTGTAATAAGTAAATATTTAATAAAAAAAAACTCTAAAGCAAATTTTTTTTTTTTGTAATAAGTAAAATTTTATTACAAAAAAATCAATAGTAGAATTTATTTGTAATAAAATTTAACTTTTGATTAGCTTAGAAAATACTGATCTAATCAAAATAATTAAATTATATTATACAAAAATTTTACTTTGACTATATATAGTATTTTTTTTGGTTATAATATAATTTTATACTTTTGATTAGCTCAGTTTTTCCTTTTAGGAAATTTTATGCCGCTTAGTTCCAAAAATTTGTTAATTTTAGCGTATTTAATTCTGAGTTGAACAATCGTTTATTAAATTTTTAAATATTTTTTAAAAACGACTGCAAAAATTTGTTGAACCATTTTTTTTTAAATTTTCTTTTAAAAACATTTTTGTGGTTTTTATTGTACAAATTAGGCATTTAAATGTTTTTAATATGTCAAAGTAGATGCTAATTGATTTCAAAAGAACTTTTTCACCTGTGTAACTTGTTCCACTTAATTAATAATTCATTTATTTGCATTTGCGGTTTTTTTTGTTTTTTTTTGAATAAATTGTAAACATTTTTAGCGCATTTATCGTTGCACATAATCTGCATATTTGATGTGCGCAGTTTGTTAGGGAAGAAACGATGCTGTTGAGGATGAGAATGTGGATGTGAATATGGATGTGTGGATGAGGATGAGGTGAATCTATCCTGGGGCGTCGCTCTGCTCGGCTGGCGCTGGTCTAACCAAATTTTATGCTTCGCTACCCTAAAACAAAAGCCCACCCGCAACCACCTGCAACCCTTTTCACGGCTTTGCCTTTGACGTGCGTTAACTGAATATTTTATTCCGGCCGGTTTTTTAGCTTGTCGGCTTCTACCATATCGGCGTGCAATCTGCTAACTGCATTCAGGCGTGACAACACACACACACAGTCGGTGGCAGTCTGGCTCTAACTATGTATGTATGTGTGTGTGTGTGTGTACTTGCAACCGCACACTTGAATATGAACCTAAACTGCACTTTGTGCAATTTACGTGTGCAGCGCCGTTGACGCTGTTTACGCTTCATAATTTATTTATTTTTATTTTCTCTATTTTTTTTTTTTGGGCATTTGCATTAACTGGACTGACATTTTGTATCCTTTTCGGAGGACATTTATATGACCAACAGTTGGTGTCATAATGCCTTCCTGTGGTTTAAGTTATTTATTACTTTTGGGATTTGCATTGACATTTGCAGTAAGCCCCTTAATACCCTACTCTGCAGCATATAAAGTGGCATATTAAGTTGCATCGACAGTTGAAACTATAAGCTAAAACTGCATTTTAACGAAATATGAATTTAAGTCAAGAGATTAACTATTAAATCTTAAAGATTTATTTGGAATTTATAAATCGAAAGTAAATTTAAAGAAATGGCAAAAAAGGACCTTAATTTGAAACCGTAAAGTATAAATATTTAAATAGAAAATTTAATTTAATTTTCTGCTCCATTCTTTTTAGGGAAAAAATCTTCTCTCTGTCTGCTATAAATATAAAAATTTTACACAAACTGATTATACCCCTTTCCACAATTTAAATTGTTAAATCACACCATTGACGACATTAATATGATAACAATCACATATTAAGCCAAAAATAAGAATATATAAATACTCAAATTGATGATGTAAGTGTAAAAGTTTTAATTCTATTTATTTCTTATTTAATAAATAAATTCAAACAAATTTGATAATTGAATGTGATGATTAAAGCATTGCGAGCCGATTGATATAACATAATCAAAAAAAAATAGATAAACAATATATATAAATATATATATAACAGAAAATTAAAAAAGAAAGTCAAACATTTAAATGCATACTACAAATTATTATTCCGCGTGCATTACAAGTTTCCATATGATAAACAGAAATTTTAATTATAATTATATATAGTTTTTAAAGCTCACAAATCAACAAATTTAAAATAAATAAATTCTGAATGTAAATTTGAGTACTTTTATTATTCATATTTCAGAACTAACTTTTTGCGCTTTAACACGCAATTCAAAGCTCAAAAGCCAAAAAACAACTGAAACATAAACCAAAAGACTGACGGCAAATCTAAAGATATGAAATTTAATTGAAAAGTTTGCAATTTTATGGTGTGTCCTAAAAGGATGCGGCACAGCTCCTTGGACTGCTTAAAACCCCTCTGTTCCTTCCACTCTCACCCAGCGGATAAGCATATCAAATTTTGCTTTTAATTGAGCGTCGAGCGTTGCGCAAGTGCTCTAACTGGATTGGATAACTAACTGCACCTTGGAGAGCGTATCGGACTCGACATATGGATAAATAAGCACGACAGAGAATTGAAATTCTACTCTCTTCGTATGGCGACAAAGAGCATTTGTTACCGTGGTGTAAAGGACTTTAATTGAATTAAATATATTTCATATATATTATAATAAAATACATAAATGTATAAAGCACTGGAAGAAGCATTTACTGAATTTATATGTTTGTTTTTATTTCGGATAATTAGATAATTTGGTCTTAAATCGAACAAAGTTTATAAAAGTATTTTTTTTTAATTTAAATTTTGGTGGTGTCAAAATTTCCCTTCAGCCGAAAAGTGAGTTAATTTATTTTATAAAAGTTTTCTTTCAATTTAAATATTATTTCCCTTTAGTCGAAAAGTGGGCTAATTTAACTATTTTTATTTTTTATTTTAATATTAAATTTTACTTTAAATCGGACTAATTGATCCAATATTTTCTATTAAAAAAAAAATATAAAATAACTATATCGCATTGCATTAGAACTTTTATGGGTTTTTAAATAATATTATAATTGATTTAATCCTGGGTCCCTAACTATTATGAGGAATAAACGTAAAAGTTAATTTTAAGAATTATTGTAGAACTTTTAAATTATCTATCATACGTAAAAATTATTCAAAACTTTAAAAAAATAAAAATTTCAAATAATATTCATTATTAACTTCTATAATATCCGTCAAAAATAATGATTAGAATTGAGTTTTAATTATTTTATTCTTTCGTAGCACATAAAACTGAGTTTTAATTTTTTAGGCTTTCATAAAATATTTTTTTGAAAAAATGGTTTTGGAATAAATACTTTTTGGAATAAATATTTTACGTAACAATTTTCTGTGAGAAAAAAAAATTATCGTCAGCAAAGACTTTTATTTTTCAACAAAAAAAGTCGTTTTTTGTTTGAAATCTCAAATATATTTGAAAATATTCAACGTAGGCGGTTCAAATTTGGCACAACTAAAGACTATAATATTCTACCTTTATCCTTAAAATTTATTTCTGATCGAATAACAAAGACCGAAGTTATTTAACAAACAATTACCTCTTCTAACTGTCTGCATGCAGCTGCATTATGCTGCAAGCTTAATTTCTTTAATTTTTTGTATTCAATTATTAAACATATATAGTAGTTTAATACGAGAAATTATTTTCTAAATAGTAATATGAAAGCAAGGACTCCTTAAGGAAGCTTGCCCCGCTTTTAAACTGCTTAAAACTGCTTGAATCTAAAGAAATCACTTTAAAATTTGGAAATGTAATATTTTCAAAGTTCAAACTCAAACCGTGACCTCTGATAATTATGCAGTCTGATTAAATAACTGTAAAAAACATTGCATAATTAAGCTGGTTCCACTGTGTTGCATGCTTGCCCTCAATACGCCAACAAGTTACATTATACGTGGGAAATGCCATGACGTCATTACCTACATAAGCGGCCCACATACTACAGGACATGGAACGCACACACACACACACACACACCGCTTTGGCCAGAAAGTATGCCGCCCGTGACTAGCAACAGTTTGATGATGGAATTTGCACTCTCGTTACCAAATTATGCACCCGAGAGACGCGAGAGAGAGAAAGAGAGAGTAATCCGAGAACATTTATCCGGAGACGAGTTCGTGTGACGTCCTCGTGCTGTATAAATAGCTGTGTGTCCTGGCTGCTGGATACAGTTAAACGAAAGACTTGCTTGCGTACGTGTCTCTGGCAACAGCGGCATTATAGAGTATTAAACTGCTGTCCGTTACAGTTTGAAAATAAACAGTTTGAGAGTGATTAAGTACTGAAAAACCGTTGCATACTTTTAGGCATTTGATTTAATTTCTGAGTGCGCTTAAAGTCAAATTGTGTTCTTATATCCTTTTGCTCATCACCCAACACTGACCGCGTCGCGTCTTGTGCTAAAAACCAATTAAAACATTTGCTGCCCAGACAAGGAGCACGTTCCAGGACACCCTCACAACACAATGCAGGCCGCCGTGCACACAACTGCACACAGGAGCAAGTGGCTGCTCTTGTTGCTCACGATGCTGCTGAATGCGGTAAGTTGTCAGGACGACAAGGGTACGATGTGGTTTTTTTCTTTCTTGCGAAAAGGCGCATTATATTTTCCATTTGAAATTTCCACAGTTATCAGGCAGCTTCACACAACAATTTTTCTAATATTCTGAAATGTGTGTGCGGTCGGACTGGGGAAATGTGCGCAGTGGGGCGTAAATTTCTGCGAAATTACGTTTCAGTTCATTATATTACACACATTCGACATTCGCTTTTAATCGCGTTAAATTATTTTTATTATTATGCATTTATAACAGAGAGTAAAGATTTCAATTTTATTCACTTACAAGATCATGATAGCAAAGCGTTAAAAATTATCGAAGGTATTTTTTACGATATTTTGTTGGCAGTAAAACAAAGTTGATAAATTAATGTAATATATTTTTATAATTTAGTAGTAATTAATAGTTAAAGTAAGCGCAATAATGATACTTTAAAAAATACCACTGGTGTCCATATGTGTAGTTTTAAATTTATTTTTTAATAATTTTATAAAAACTTAAATTTTATTTATTGTATCATTATGTCTATAATTCTTTCATATTTGAAAGCTTTACACATAAGTCATTTAATGTGTGGTGCAGGCTTAGCACCATAATTCGGCAATGAATATTGACTTAAATTTAATATAATTTTATAATAATTTTTATTTTAATTTTACCCATTTAAGGCCTTTGTTCGACTAGTAAAACAGCAAATTTTGCCTAATTTAAAAAAAAAAATACTTTGCATAACTCAATAAAAATTATGCTAAAACTAAAGACGCAATATTGTAGTTTATAATGTTGGTTTTAAGGATAAAATACTTTTTCAGGGAACCTTTTTTAATTCAGGCTCCAGGTGGTGCTCTAAATTTCAAATTTTTCCTATCAGAATTCTGCTTATATATGCGAGAAATTCCAATATAAATTTCTTTAAAAAATGTTGTCAATGTTTGAAAATAGTTAATTATAAACTAAGATCCTGAATTAAGATTAAGTGTTATTTTTTTGGGTACCAATAACTTCAGAATAGTTATTTTGCAACTTAGAATTATGCATTTTTTTAAGCGGCACAAAATGGGTTAAAAAAAGTTCAAGGTAATTTATTTGACCAAATTCTTGACTTCTTAAATGTGGCACAGTTATTTAAATTAAAATAAATTAATGTTGCTTATTTTTATTTATTTTTGAGTTATAAAAATAAAAATAATTCATATTAAAAATTACCTCAAAATAGCAAAGCAAAACTTTAAAAATAAATTCATTTTAACGATTATAAATTCCATTTTTCTAGAATTTATAGCAATCATTATTTAAGTCCACTTAAACTGACTTATTGTCATTAAACATAATTAAGCACTGCACTGTCAGTTTTATCCTGTTCAAGTTTTCTAACTCTGCAATTAGCAAATGAAAATGTCCACTTACATTGGCTACACTTGAGTACAGTGTGCACTTCTATAGAATGAACTCAAGTGCTTGACTTGCAACATCTGCAGCTGCTCGGCTTAGTGAAAGCTAAATTTCCAGCAATATATCAGTTTTACAAAGTAAACGCCTTCGTTTTTATGTAATTTACGTTTGTATATGCAGCTGCCACACCTCCCAAGGGGCAGGGCAGCAGCAACTGTTGCAACAGTTGCCATTCTGGTTGTTCTGGCCACCAGGACCCGCAGCTGGCTCAAAGCAATTCCGGAAACCGCCTCAATGCCATTGGCTGACTACACGTGCAATTTTCTTTTTTTTTTGTATTTTCTTTTTTTTCTGCTCAACTTTGAACAATTTATGTGAAATGCACGACATTTTCTATTGTTGCCTGTTGACATTTGTTGACATTTTTCAACGGTTGCCTGCGGTTCTGACCTGTCCTTCTGTCGCTCTGTCCCCCTGTCCGACCTCGACATCTGCCCCTTGACAGCTGTCTGTCATAAGTGCGTGACTGAGAACAAAATTCCTGTTCCAAATAATTTTTTTTTGTATTTTATCAACCGTTTCCGGTGTATTTAATAATACTTTCTACAGAGTGTTAAATAAATGTCTTGTAATTCTATAAAGTATACGCCATGTTGCACAGCTTTGTGGTTTGTGCTGCAAATAAAGTGTTTTTGGTTTGACATTGAATTACAGAGCGTCGCACTGTGCCTGGCAGGACACTAAGGAATGTAAGAAAAGTATTTAAAATGAGCTCGAGTGCCAGAATATCTTTGTTAGAATGCAAAAAGCGTTGTCAAGGCAGCTTAATTGCGGTTAGTAATTAAATTTGTTAGAGAATGAAAATTGTGGTATATAATCTGCTTAAGATTATATTACCTCATCCGGTAAATGTAAATATCTTAAGTCAGAAGAGTAAAATCTAAATTTAATGACACTTTATTTTAATGATGAAATAAAATAGTTTTTTGGATTTTCTTTGAAATATTTTAGCAGCTTTATATTTTTTATAATTGAATATTATTGTTTTAATTACAGCAAATAAAATATTTTAATAAAATAAATATTTTTTTTTTAATTTTAAAATTTGCAGAATTATATAAAATTTATTGTTATTAAATTTAAATAAATACAAAATTATCATTTTCAATTATTATATATTTAAATAAATTACAATAAATATATTTTTTTTAATTTTAATATTGCAGAATTATATAAATTTATTGTCATTAAATTTAAATCAAATAAAAAATAATATTTTATTAATTCTGTAATTCGGTAGCATTTAACAATTAATTTTCTTAAAAAAGTTGGTTGCGATAAATGTAAATTTTGTTCTAAAATATTGTGTCTAATGTAACTAAAAAAAAGCTAAATTAAAAGCCAAACTAAAAGCTTAATATATATTATAAATCAGTGGAGTTGAATGGGATTATTTACAACCATTTAATGAATACAATTTTTATAATCATTAAATATTCACTGACTCTCTGAAAATTTATTTAAAACAAATTAAAAAAAAAATACATTAAAAAATTCTGAAATTAGAAATCACTTTGCAGAGCTTTTAACCAAGCGCTGACATAAATCACTGCAATGTCACTTAGCCTGTTTGAAATGTCAGTTGAAATGTCTGCTGCTGACAATTGCATCGACGTCATTTATTTATTTACAGTATTTAGAAAATATATATCTGAACTGACGTTTATCAAAGATATTGCACATGCACAGTGAGGAATACGAAACTAAGGACACGGACTACACATCCTGCATTGGCCATATTGACGTAGTAAAGTGCTGCATGGTGCAGGAGGTGTAGAGGGACGAATATATGTGGCTGTCATTGTAGCATGCAACGTTGCAGACATTTAGCGGCACAAAGGATTTATCTCTGATTTGTATTGTAGTCCTAATACTGACAGTCCTAATACTGAAAACAGCAGATCGATATGTAGCCAGGTCACATTTGCCATAACTTTTAGCTTATTACACATACGCAACGTTAAACACATAAAATAAATATAACTGATATAATGAGCATTCATGCATATGTAAATTGTGAGCAAAAACAAGTGCAAACATACATATATTCATTATCTTGAGCAAACACTCAAATTCATACTCATTTATATTCAAAATCCCGCGACTTCTCCTGCCTTTGTCTTGCCACATAAATAAGCAACGAGAATTGAAGCTTCCAACTGGGAAGACAATAGTAAGCCACACGTAATTGAGAATTCTCACCTGAATGCCAGTTCGTTAGGCAGCTTTTTCACCCTCACAGCTCTTATTATTTCCCCTCAGCTTTAAGTTAAAGTTGTAGCTTGCCCAGACATTGGGCAAACAATTGTGACTCAAAGTTTGAGAATGTCTAGAAACTGTTGCCAAAGTTTTGGGTAAAGGTTTTTTTAACAGTCATTGATAAATATTGATATTAATTAAACGTGGGCTTATATGTATTTTTGTTGATTTCTCTTTTGTTTTGGTTATCAATTTTAATAGACTTTATGGAAAGACTTTCATTGAATATATTTATAAATAAGCTTTAGTTTCGCTTTTCACCTTTTTTTGTCTTTAAAGCTTATAATTTCATAATTTAATCTTCACAAGTTTTGAAGAAAAAGATTAACTAAATGAAACTCTTTCTTTTTACCCTGTAATCACTAAAAATTAAGAAATGAAGTTATATAAATATGTGCAAAATTATTTAAGAGACAGAATGAATTTTTTTTGATTCTTTTTACATTTTTTGCATACATCAACAGTCAAGTCAATCAACAGCGATATTAGAGACATATTATATACAAAATTAGCTCTGTGAATTAAAGACTTTATCAGCAAATATAATAGAAATTACATTTATTTTTATTAACATATAAATTTCATAATATTTGTATTATTAGCACGAAAATTTGTATTTTATGACTTCAGACCAGGATCTAGGATATCTTAAAGTCCAGTGCTCTTAAATCTTTTCTCAAAATTATTACGTGGGCTGCTCTACAGAAAAAACTAACCAACTTTTTGTTGATTTTTCCAAAAAGGTGAAAAATGCTGAATAACTTTTCCCTAACTATGCGCATACAAAATTACGCTTAAAATAGTTTTCCCTTTCTTTTTACGCGCTGCATTTTCAACTTTGTCAGTTTCAAATTGAAATAGTTGAGATATTTTTTCTGTTTTGACAGATTGCATTTTTATTTTTACATACTTTGAGCTATTTATGCGAAAAATTCAATCAGTTACTGAATAACATAAAGAAATAAGCTCAATGTTTCGTTATGCTTATCAAAATACACAGTCAGCAGTTGGAAAAGTGAAATTAAATGCTGTTGACAAAGGATAGAGTAGGGGATGAAAGGGGGAAGACAGCTAGAAGTGTCCATATTATGCAAGGATATCAATAACGCGTCATGTTTTTTGCTGGCGCCTCACTGTGACTCGACATTTTTATTAAAATGTCAGCAAGGGATTTCTATGATCTACAATGAACATTTTTTAAGAGCACCCACGCTTGTAAATTATTCAGAAAAAAATTGAAGGGCGTTTGATGGATGGGAGGGGGAGTAGTGGCTGGTGGAGGAGGGGTTGCATTCCGTTATGTCTATTCAGCGCATAAAAACATTTGTTGCTTTTTATGGCATCTACGGCATTTACTGATATGGCTATTGTCCTGTGGCAGCGTGTGTAAAAATTCTGTTGCATACTTTTAGGTGCTCGGTATATATTCCCATAGAAAATGTTGCCTCTATTTCGTTAAAGTTTTAATGTTTAAATATAGTATTTCATATTGTAGAAGCAATGTTTTCTTGAGGTTTTGCTTGATGTTAGGATAATTGAAATTTTCTTAAGATTTTTAGCAATCAAAACTGTTTCAATTTTGGCTTTCCAATCGTACAACAAATGCCAGCTTAAAGAAAATCAAAAGTGAAATAGAAAATATAGCTAAAGAATACATAAAAATGCTTTCAACTTGTTAAACATTTTGCTGGGTCAGGTCAAACCTTGCTTGTTTTGTTATTGATTTGTATAGGTCACCAAGACGACGTATACATAATTTAATTGAAAACTCTTGAGCTCATCACCTGAACACTACATTTTCTTACCCCATCATCTGAGTGTGTATTCTTTTGCTGTCCATCAGCAGCCTGACAACTTTATTACGCTTGAATGGAACTTTATTGATTATTGACCTCGGATTTGCTAAAAGGAAATGCCAAAAAAAAATAACAAAACAAAACAAAACAAAAACGTATTTAATGATAGCAGATAAAGGAACAACTGCTGGGATTGCATGTAAATCCTGCCCACAATCAATCACTGCTCTGGTGCGTGGGACTCTAAGTGGACTTTCACTAAACATTAGGGGAAACTGTTGCTGTTTGTTGTCATTTTCCACTTTGGCATTTCGTTGTATGTGTAATTGTTAACACGCCCACGCAGTGACAGTGTGGCATCCACAATTGCCCGCCCAATGTATGTAGATTTCCATGTGTCGCACTGAAGGACGTTGGATTTTATGAAAGCCTTTCCGTACAGTGCGTAACAAATGTGCATCATCATGTGGAGCTCATTCCTGGTGGGGTAATTACAATTACAGCTAAAAGCAACCCAACAGTTATGTGGGTAATGGACAATGATAATATCCTGGCATGTAGAATTATTTAATGGACACTTTTGTTTTTTAAATGTCAACAGTAAATTGTTGTTGTATAATGTTTAATGTCTGGTAAATGTGGAAGCTTGATTTCAGTGCTTATGAAGGCAGGAATCACTCTGAATTCTATTTTTATAAGGCTGTTCAACCTGACTGACTGACTAACTGATTTGCGACTCACGAGTAGGCCAAGCGGTAAAAGCTAGAAACCTGAGCCTGAACCTGTAGCTTCCTTTTATATCATTTTTTGGCACTTTGTAAAAATTTTATCAAAAATATATCGGAAAGTAGGTGAAAAATGAATTTTTTTGTTTTTTGGATTTTTTTTCCAGCGGGATCGTAGCAACGCACGCCGGGTAAGCTAGTTCCATATTTAGGCAATATTTGATATTTTGTAAACCAATTTTATCACAAATTGGCTTTTGTATACATATCCATTTTTGGAACATCTCTAACTAGTTCTATTCTAAAATAAAATACAATTATAATAATAGGAATTTGTTGAGGCAAATGCTCCGTTCTAAGTTAGAAAAATTAAACTATATTTCCAATCAGCCACTTGCCAAAAGGAAAAAGAAAACGAAGCCCCTTTTAGCGCAATAATTTAAAATTAATTATTATTATAATTTCAGCCAATTTGCTTAAGCTACTCTTAAGCGCTTATTGAAGCCTTGTATAGAAAATAAAAAAAATTCCTTTATGCGTCTGTCGCATGCCGCAAGTAGTCCGCAGAACAATCTTGTGAAGGTCAAAAAAAGCACTTAAGTTTTAATGCTGCACATAATATTTATTTAGGTAAAAGAAAAGCCAGGCAAAAATAGCAACAAACGGCATCATTAAATTACCCAAGCAAACGTCTGTGGCACGTGGTGCACATGGAAAGTCCCTGCTCGGGCGACAGCGATAATAAAATTTGCTTGTGACAGGACGAAAGCGACATAAGCGGCTCAGCAGGTTGCCAGACGACAGCCGGACGGAGCAGGGCAGGCGAGGAGTTGGTAAAACTGGATGTAGAGCAATCTGTTTGCCTGATTAAACTTGCCCCTTATAGCTGAATAAACTGTTGAATATGCCAGAGATAGACATTGAATAATATTACGCCCAATTAGCTAACGATACGAATCAAATGGAACTGATCAAGTTAAAGGACTTTATTGTTATGTTTGTTTTTGTCCAGTCCAGTGGCAATTGACAAAGCGTCGTGTCCTTTCAGCCTTTCATTTCATTTCACTGCGCCTGACGATAATTTTAATTGACTTTTTGTTTAATACGTTCATTGATTGATATTTTGCATTGGCATTTAATTTAATTTTTATTGCGTTGTCAGGCGCTAAAGGACACGTTTTGCTTTTGACACTTTTCCATTTTCACAGACAGGCTGTCCTTTTAATTAACGTCCTGTAAATTGAATACTCGTAATAAAATATGATCGCCCATTTAGCAAGAATCTGCCGCATTGTCAAGTGCGCGAAAACATACAACTTCAGCCATTTTAATTGCTTATTAAATAAGGCTGTAACACAATAAAATGCCATTGTTAGTATACAAATTTAATTAAGAGTTTATGTAAAACGAATTGGTTTTTTACTGTCTGTGGCATAATTTAATTGCATGGGGTTTAATATTAATTTCAAATGAATTACCTGTTTATAGAAATATACAAGTTTGTTGAGAATATTCTTAAACGATAATATTTTCATATACTCGTAGTTAAAAAATATGTTTATATTTTTAATAAATATAATACTTAAGGTTGCTTAACTATACAGATAATATTTGGCCAGTTTTAAACCTGTTTATTAATTTTTAAATTTATCTTAAATTTCTACTGAATTTTCATCCCAAATTAAAATGTCACAATATTTATGCCAACAAGTTTTCAATATTTAATTTACTAAATATAATACTTAAATATTTGTTTCTATATTTTTAAGCTGACAAGTTTTCAATATTTAATTTACTAAATAAAATAAGTAAATATTTGTTGCTTAGTTTTAAGTTTCCTTCTTTGTCGTTAGTTTTCTAAAGAAAATACATATTTTAAAAGTTTAAGAAATATTTCTTTAGTTTCAAGGCAGCTTTTCATAAATATCAAATATTCAAAGCAGCATCTTTTCAAAGTCCTCCCCCATTTCTCTCTCTTCCCCTATACCATACTGTTGTGTAAAGTAAAATTAGACAAAGTAGAGAGACACACAATTTTCATAGCGCAAATTGTCAGCGTTTCATTTTTTTCTCGACAAGAATTTTAGTAGGATAGTAAAAAAAAAACCTCATTTTGCCACGCTCCGGCAGGACCTTTATTTATTTGGGCACACAACTGGAGGCTGCAGGGTGGGGCATATTTTCACTAGGATACTGTTTAATGACGGCAGCCTAAATTTAAAATTAAATATTTTGTCAGTGAGAGTAAAATGGCGGTTTAAGTGTGAACACGTTTAAAAACAATGAAGATACGCAATTTATTGTTGTTTGTTGTTACTTATTTATTTGTTTTTGCAATCTTTTCAGTTCACATGAATAAATAAACACAAAAAACCCCGCAGGGGGAGAAGTGCTGCAGAGTGTGCAAGTATTTTTAGCATTGTCATGTAACAATTTATGATATACCGCCGTATATTTATGGCAATCATTTATGATTGTGCAAATATTTTTATGTGCGCTGAAAATAAGCCAAAAATCTGCACAAAATGCGACGTCTGTTGAATGCAAACAAAATCAACAACAACAACAATAAAATCGATTTGTAAATCATTTGTTGCCAATGATTACGATGGCTATTCGCAGTCGATGAGTTGAAATTAATTTTCCGTAATGTTGGATTATTTTAAGAACCAAAGTAATGAATTAAAATTGTACTATTTTGGTTTTAAAGGTCATGGGTAATTGATGGCAAGCAATAAAGGGTTATATTTACATAATAATTTATATGATTGCATATTTTGATGCTTAGATATAGACTGTTTAGTAATAGATATAAAAAAACTGGTGAAAGGATATTTAAATATTTAATTAAATTTTATAATATTGAAAATAATTTATTTGATTGAACACTAGTTCAAAAACCAAATATACTTAAATTTATATATATATAAAAATATAAATAAAATATTTAATCAATTAAACATGGCATGACATGAGCATGTGTCAAAAACCAAATATACTTAAATTTGTATAAGGATAAAAAACACAAATAAAATATTTAATTATTTGAATATGACTTTGTTGCTTTTCATACTAAGTTTAAACAAATAAATCGATTAGTTAATCGACATTAGGCAGCTCTCTTAGGCATTATTAGCTTGCTGTTTAATTTATAAATTTAAAATTATTTTATTTGAACATTAGTTCAAAAAAGAATTAGAAATGAATTTATATGTAAAAAAAGAAATCAAAATAAAATATTTAATTAATTAAACAAGACTTTGCTGCATTTCATGCCAAGTTTAAACAATAAATCAATTAGTTTCCATTTGAGCTGAACTTCCGATAAACCTCACCTTTAATACTTATCAAATTTATCAAATAAATCAAATTCTAATATATATAATTTAGTTGATGTAGCAAACAGCCTGAAGGCGTTACTTCGAGTGCTAATATAAGATAAGACTTGGCTTTTAGCTTAGTAACAACAACTACATTGGAGGAGCTAAAAGGACACACAACACACACACACACACACACACACACATGAGTGCACATAAGTAGTTGTCAATTTCTGTTTGAGATTTACGATGCCTTCTACTATGTGGACACTTGCGCCGCCGGCGAGCACATCCTTACAGCACATCCTGTCACATTCCCAGGTGCCCCGCCACACTTGCCCCCCCGCAACAGCCAACCGTTGAGTTATTAAAAGCGGAAGCATTGTCTTTGGGTGCGTTGCCAGTAAGGAAGGAAACACACAGATACACACACACACACGCGTGTGAACTAAGTCATATTCTCATATACTCGCATCGCATGCTCCTTGGTTTCGCATTATCCTTTCGCTTGAACGACCATTTACTTGGCAAACTGTTTGGTCTAGTCTCCTTTCACCCCCCCCCCCCCACACACCCCTCTCCTACAGTGTATATTAAAAGCAAAATATTATGACTTTAGCTTGGGTTTTTTTTTCCTCAGCATATAAAAGTCCACATGTCCTTGTTGTGTCCTGAAGCTATTTTTGCTAGCATTTCTTAGGTGTGAAGCAAAAGTTGATATGACAGGCGTTGAGAGCACTTAAGGATCTTGTTAGCCTGTTGCTACTAAAGATTAGTCCTGGTTTGAGCATGAACACAATATAAAGATTACCTACCTAAAGGTTTATTTCGAATAATCGTCCTGGAGCTATTTAATAGACTTAAAAAGTGTTAAGTTAAGGCATTAACGAAAAATGGAAAGAATAACTTAAAAGAAAAAATTGGTCGACATACCATAAAATATAATTTATCTAGAAATACCAGACTCTGAAATAACTAAAAAAAAATAAAAACAAACTTATGAAATGATTCGTTGATTTTTATTTAAATATTTAAAAATAATTTTTATTTTTCGATCAAAAATATTTATTATGAAATAATAATTAAATTGCAATATTTTTATAAAAATCATAGTATAACTCTTATTTTTAAATTTATATTATAGACAATATTAGGTATCCCTAGAGTATGAATTTATGTGAATAAAATAGAACATATGATGTACGTATTATATGATACATTGTAAATGATTTAATTTTTGTTAGAATACTAATCAATTCTAACGATAAAGATGTATTTACATTCAAATTTTATTTTGAAATTATTCTTTTTTTTATATTTTAAAAATTGAAAATAAGTTAAATATTTATTAGCAAAAAATATAATTTTAATTTTTATTTCATTATTTTGTGTATATATATGTGTTCTCCTTTAATGTGGTTATTGTTTATATTTTTTTAATTTTATTAATAAGGCCATTGTGTTTAATTTTTAATTATTTTATTGTTTGTAGCTGAAAAACAAGAGTTTTAATTTTTACATCAAAAATTAAGTATAAAAGTTAAACTAGTTTTTAGGAATACTTTTGAATACTTTTATACTGAATTAGTGTTATTTCGATTTTTCCATTCATCTTGAGAATTTGTTCTGTTTTAATTTATTTTAAACTCAATTCTTATTTGCGATCCCAAGAAATCATCTTGGCTGTCCAAAAGATCAGCATAAAAATTAGAATTTGTTGAGTATGTTTATTAAACTTATAGGCAAACTAAAAATAATGATTTACATATTTCTGTGGCATTAAATAAAATTCAAAATTAGCTTGAATATTTATTATTAAATTTTTATATTAAAGACCATATTGCTTAGAATAAATTAAGCCGCCGCATTAACTAAATAAATGAAAAATAAACCATTAATATGGCCAATGTTGAAAAATTACGCACAAGAGAATGCAACAAATAAAGTAATATAATAAATTTTGTTAAGCCACCAGCTGGAACCTCCAGTTCTTGGAAGGTACTTAAGGACTTTCAGACAGAGGGGCCTAAAAAACCGAGGCGAAAATTTGCCAAACATCGACACTCTTCAAAGTTAATTTAGTGTAAATAATTGCGGCAATTAGGTTAGCTTTAAAGTAAGACAGGATATATGTTGAGGAGGCCAGTTAATTGAAATGTTTTCAACTTGATTCGAGCGCATTACTCATTCCATTTTCAATTTCCATTTCCATTTCAGGCATTGCAGCCACGCGTGTTTGCCGTAAATGCCACGGAGGATATTGGCAATGTGTCGCCTTGCGAAATGGAATCGATAATAAATCAACTGATGAATCCCAGTCCTGAGTATCAGCTACACGTAAGTCACCTGCTCGTATTTATTGTCTGACAGTTGAATGTAGTCTAAGGACTTTTTGCAGCTGCAAAAAAGCTTTAAACTTAAATTGCCATACACCTGCGCCTATTGTGCTTTCCTTTTTTCCACTTTCCACTTTTCAATTCTTTGACAGGCTTCCGCATTGCGCAATCAGCTGAAGAATCTGTTGCGGGAACGTCAGTTGGCTGTGGGCGAAGAGCAGCCGCTGGGCGATTACTCCGATTACGTGGATGAGGATAAACGCTCGGTGGCAGCTCTGGCCGCCCAGGGGCTGTTGAATGCCCCCAAGCGTAGTCTGGCCACACTGGCCAAGAACGGACAGCTGCCCACGGCAGAGCCAGGCGATGATTATTCCGATGGCGAATCCGATGAGCCCAGTGAACAGAAGCGTTACATTGGCTCCCTGGCCAGAGCCGGCGGCTTAATGAGCTTCGGCAAACGCAATGTGGGCACCTTGGCCCGTGACTTCCAATTGCCCACGGGCAAACGCAATCTGGCCATGTTGGCACGCTTACAGAGTGCCCCAACCAGCCATCGGGAGCAGCCAAAACGCAATGTGGCCGCTGTTGCACGTTACAATTCCCAACAGCATCAGAATCAACGTGGCGGCGCCGAGAAACGAAATCTGGGTGCACTGAAGTCATCGCCAGTGCATGGTGGCCAGCAGAAGCGGGATGAGGAGGAGATGCTGCTGCCTGCTGCCGCTCCAGATTATGCTGAATCTATGCAGAACTATTGGTGGTATCCAAGCTATGCCGGCTATGCTGATCTCGATTGGAATGACTATCGACGTGCCGAGAAACGTTTCCTAGGTAAGTCAAGTGGCTAAATATAAATCAAATCGATGCTTGTTGCCTTGCAGAGGAGCGGATTTATTTAGATCTAATAAAAGTCAATAAAAGTGTTAAAAGCGTATTAAATTCTAAATTCAAATATTTGACAATCCGATAAAATGCCGTCTGTTTCATTGTGTATTCAATTCTGAATACTAATTTTTTGTGCCGACAAACATTCTTTATGTAAGACCCACAGAGTTCCAAAAAAATATTAAAATATTAATGTATATCTATATATATAAAACTGTTCAACCTGACTGACTGACTGACTGATTGCCGACTCACAGCCGGACCAAAAGGTAGAAGCTAGAAATCTGAAATTTATGGCAATAGCTTCCTATTATATCGTTGGTTTTCACCCTGGAAAAATTTTATTAAAAAAAAATATCGGAAAGTGGATGAAAAATGAATTTTAAAATTATATGAAAATCTCAGCTGGAGCACATCAGATGGCGCAGTAGGCTACAATATTAGTGACATTGTAGAATATAATTTTTTTTTTTAATTTTCCTATTTTATTAATTTAGGGACAGGAGCGGAAAGTAGCAACGCCAGCCGGGATGATCTGATAAAAATGTTATTTATTTTAGGAATAGTAAAAAATATGCAATTTTACAAAATACTGGATTAGTTATGTTTAATACAAAAAAAAAAAAAACATATTTCATATCGCACTTTTACTTAAAGAGTAACAAAACTAAAGAAACACGCTTTAGTTAATGATGCGAAAATACAATTTATTTTAAAGCTTTGGAGCAGAAAATGAGCTCAAAATACCATTTAAAAATATTTTTTTTATAATCTAAAATACTCCAACTACCTTAATTGTATATAATAATTGTGTTAAAATTGACCACAATTTGTAGAAACATTTTTTCGTTAAGGTGAAACATTTTTTCGGCCTATTAAAGTGTCGCAAAATAGCATCCACAATTTTTCCAATAATTTTTATTAATACTTAAAGCTTTATTAATACTTAATACTGCTTTATTAAATGACAACAATGAAATTAATTTTAATTAAAAAAATAATTCAGTTCCTAGCATGTTTGGTTTGGCTATTATTTGACTATTAAAAACACGATCTGAGGGGTGTATTACTCAAGTGGCGAGAGGTGTATTTTTTATATGATGAATTACATAAATATTGTGTACAAATATTATCTTATTAGAAAAAATGATCATATTATATAAAATATATATCTCTCCGCGTCAGAGAAAAATAATTTTCTCCTACTTTTTTAACGAATTTTTCTGGAAATGTTTTTTATATTATGTGATAGAATACAAACTCCTTTCTCCAAAAAATTAAAATATTCAAATGAAACTATATATGACTTGACTCTAATATTCAGTTTTACATAAAGAATGATTGCCAAATTATCCGAATTATTTCACATTTATAATTAATAAATTATTTTTTAACACCAAATCGTCTGCAAGGTTTTTAAAAGACTTCGGCATGCCGTAGATATTTTTTTTTTTAAATTCCTTGTTGACCCACCGGCACCCTGCACTTAGTTAGCGGGAATGTGTTATCTTATCTTATGCACAGTTTGTATATAAATACACATATATATATATAAACTCAACTATATTCTTAAACGATCACCTCAAAAGACACTTCCAAGGATCCCGAATTGTTTGGCATTGAGCATGGCAATGATGCTGATGTTGGGGCCAATGTTGATGGCTTTACTGAGGAGCTGGAGGAACAGCAGCAATCGCCGCAGAAGCGTCATATTGGCGCCGTCTATCGCTCCGGATTTTTGCCCAGTTACCGTTATCTACGCAGCCCCACCGGCAGCACCGGGGGCGGCTATGGCGGCGCCGGGGGGCGTTTTAGTCGCTCGGGACGTGCCAGGCAATTTGTATGAGTAAATGGCGATGGTTCGATGTGTGCTGCATAAATTTATAATTTCCCTCATTAATTTTCATTGTTGTTAAATCATGATTATGTACACGTTATCCTTTGTTATCCTTTTGTGGTTTGAATGTGGATTTTAAGTTGAAATTGTAGCCTGCCTGATCACATGATCTTCTGCCCGTCTGCCTGTCTATTGGGCTAAGTCTATCGCCTGTCGTCTGTCGTTATCAACCGATTTTTAATGTAATTATCAAGCGTGTTTCCTATTTCTATATATTAAAAAAAAACTTCTTAGATGGAGCATGTGAGCATCGCCTTGTTATAGTTGTTTCTTCAGGTTGTTAGTATGCTTTTTGATTGTAGAAATTCTTTGGGAGCTTCATTATTAATTAAAATTATGTATTTAGTCCTTTCAGCCTCTTTTTTAGGGAAGAAATATTATAAGCAAGTAAAAAGTGCTTTCAAGTGTTTGAATTTAATATTACAGCTCGTTCAATATGGCAAATTTTTCAAATAAATGGATTTTTGAGCCAACGTTGAATAAAGAGATATTTTTAATTTATTTTTCTTACATCTACAGGCCGCCGCGATTCACTTGATAATTATTTAAATAATAAATCAATAAATTTATTCTTTTTTATATTTCTATCTTTATTTATCAGTGTGTCAATATATTCAATAATTAAAAGCCTTTTGCCTTATCCTCTATTAACTCTCAAATTAATACTCAAAAAATTTAAAAATAAATATAGGCTGCTTTTAAAAGAGTTTACTAAGTGTGATTTCCGAGTGTTTAACTAAATCTTTACATTTATAAAATTTAGTTTCCACTTTTAGTTCAATTGTATAATAACAATCCAATTTAGGCTCACATTTCCGTTAACACATTCAAATACAATTTCTGTTCAAATTCAAACTGTTTGTCGCATTTTATCGAATTGGGTGCCAAAACGGAAATTCAATTTTCCGTCTGTTTTGGCAAATACTTGCACATTTTTCTACCCAATTCCATTGCGTGCCGAGGATAATCGGCTAATTTCCGGCATTTTGTTCATTTGACAGCTTCAACATTTTCAATTTGTTTTCATATTTGCCGTAATTTGAAATATGCTATAATAATATTTAATGCGCATAGTTGTTTGTGCTTATTTATTGTTAATATGAAATTTAAACAAAGCTGGGAAAATAAATAAATCATTTGGAAGCTTTGTGGTTTATGTTACTTTTCATCATTTGCCACAGTAGTTGCCGCTTGGTCTTCAGGACTTACATTGTGTTTAAAAAACTTAATTTAGAACATAGTAAAATACGAATTAATTTAATTACAGCTTTAAGTGTGAAATTGTTTGTAGGATGTGGATTAATGTATTTGAGTTTTAAGCTCTTACCGAGCACAGAAAGTGTTCAAAACTTTGTTGCATACCTTTGGGCGTCAACAAAAAAGTTGTAATGACGCATTTACACAGTTTGTTGCATACTTTTTAGCTGCTAAAAATAAAATCGACTGATATAACAAGAGCTGTGAGAATCTTAAGAATACATGCATATATAGTGTATATAATTTTAAATTTTATTGTTTTAAAGTTTTAAAAAAAGTTTTTCTTTTCAAATCGAGGTTTGCTGTAAATAATTATATAATTTCTGTACGTACAAATTTATGTGTAAAATTTTATTGATGTTAATTTGTATTTACGATGTTTATCGTTTAATTTTGCTCATTGGCATGTTAAAATGGAACTCATTGGCATGATTCAGCTGAGTATTTGTTATTTCTGTGATTGTTTTTCAAATTTACATACCATATAACTACACCATTCAGCACTCTACGTGTAGGACAAAACAGAACATAAAATAATCACGATAGTTGCATGTGTTCTGGAACAACAACAACACATCGATTATTCAGACTCTTGTATGAGCAAGCATATTATTGTATTGTACTCACATAATTTATGTAATATTGTACTTACTTCAAAGAGTATTTTAAACTAATTGAAATATCTCTTTGGCAACTACAGGTCGAGTACTTCCCCCAACACGAGCGACTGCGTCAACCAATCGCAGCCGTTTGTAAACGATGTTTCCTACCTAATCGACCGATGATGAACTGGAGCGGTGCTGGTATACGCGGTCGTATGTCCAAGATTTATGCGGATCCCGAGGCGGCCAGTTCTTCAGCCGCGTCTGCTGCACGCATGCGGAGCATTTCTACCAACTCTCTGCCGAGCGGACCGGCCACCGCCCGCATCTATCCGCCCTTCCATTCGTGGGGCACACCACCGCGTATAACGGCATTGCAACGGGGCGTCTATCGACGCAACGGTGAGTCCCTGGACAATTACGAATATTAAATATCGGAACAAATATAATCAAATTATATATAATTACAACAAAAAACAAAAAAAATACAAATTCTATATCGTATACAACAACTATAAATAATATGTACTAAATAATGTTAAAAAGTAGAGTATTTTGAGTCGTACGAATAACGAATAGAGTTCGTGTCACCGTCACACACACACCTGCAGCACAGGCAGCTACGCAGTGCAAATGTATCTGTATCTTAAATTTGCCGTAGTTCGGTGCCACTCAATACGTATCTGTATTAATTATATCTAAATATATATATATATATCTATGTGTAACTGAGGTAACTGATGTCAGTGCAAAAGAACGTTTAATATCAAAACTAAGCCATATCCTAAATCGTTGGTTTATTCTTCAACAAAACAAAAATCAAATATAAAGAAAAATTACAAAATTAGTGCCAATGTCGTACCTTAGCAGAACCCTGAAATGCTCAAAGGATTCTTTCCTATTCCTATTTTTCCGCTAGTTCCTTCAAGCTCAAACTCAACTCCCTACAAATTATATTATTATTCTACTTAATTATATTATGCATACATTAATTTGTGTGCATATATATGACAATAATGTTCAAGTTTAAGTTTAAATAATATCATATTATATACATAGGTATTCATATACACTGAAGAACGTTAGAAAACTGCGTCAAAGACAATAATGATGAAACTTTGGTAAGAATTCAGCAAAAACAGACAATATTTGAATTGACAATAAGAAATTCAACAGATAAAATTATTAAAATATTTATATCAAACAATTTAAACATTTATTTGTCAGATGTATATTTAATAAACCCCAATAAAAATAAATATATAAAAAAAAAGAAAACCTTACTAAAAAACATATTCAATGTGCGTAATTATAAGTCTGATGTTGTCAATAATTAACTTAAACATTTATTTCCGAATAAACGTATTCAAAATGCAAAACAAAAAAAAATAAAAAATGATAATAATGTATTTACATATATTACTTATACTTATATATACATAAATACGAATATATGTATACATATTTACTTCGTTTATCTCTGTATTTATGTATTCAATTAAATGTTGCTCTCTGAAGAGATCAACGCTAAATGGCGCTGTAAAAATATTACACAATTATCGAGAAGTTATATCTATATACACAACAATTATATAAAATTCCAACAACAAAAACAAATACCAAATAATTATACTTATAAAATATATATACATACCTACTTATTACCGGTTTGCTCCTAGACTACTGAAATTGTTGTTGTTTTATTGGATGTGAATGAAGATATATATTTTGGAAATTATATATAAGTCTATAGGTAAGAACCTGGTAAAGATCTTTTTCAATTTAAGTTAATTTTCCATCGAATTTTCTCCTTTTTAGCAGCTGTTAAACAAATTAAATACATTTCGTTTTTTTTTTATCATAAATCTGTATATTTTATGCATAATATCGCGTCATATTTAAAATTATAATAAATATAGAATGAAAACACGATGCCTCTGAAATAATATTAAATTACAATACTATAGCTAAGCCGACGATATTGAGTAAATAAATAGATGCCTAAAGATATACATGTGCCTCTGCTGATATAATTGAAATGCATTTAAAAATAATCTACAACTAAAACTCAAATGTCGAATCTGATATTTTATTGTTGTTATTTGTTTATTTTCTGAGTTTTGTTTTTAATGTTGTCTCAGTGTCGCGGCCCATTGCCATTTAATTAACTCATGACCAGTACTTGGCCCCCTGGCCCTGTGCGGGCAGGGGATGATTGTAGGCAGCTGCCACATTGCCATGCGCCGCAGCAGCCGCATAATCATTTAACTGATGCTGCGCGACCGCATGGTGAGCCGCCGCCGCATTATAATTAGCCGCCGCCACCGCCGACTGGTTGAGATGGTAGGCGGCCTGGGACCAATTGGAGGGATTGTCCAGCTTGGAATAGTTATCGGTTAAATGCAACGAGGGCGAGATCTTTGATACGCTATCCGCAGTTAGCTTTGAGAAGTCATCAATGGTAAGTTTGGAGTAGTCTGAAAATCAGGAAAAACACAGAAATGGTTAATAGAGATTTTTAATTGCATTAAAAAAAGGCAGAGAATAAAATTGAGTGTGGATAGGAAGAGAAAAATGAGGAAAAGGTAGGAAGAATTGCAAATTCTAATAAAAATCTTAAGAAGAAAAGAGGACATCAAAAAGAGTGGAGATCAAGTTGAATTACAATGCTAAAAATGAATTGAATAAAAAAAAAAATTGTTGTCGGCTTAAAATCGGCCAATATAATATAGCTAAAAAGCCAATTTATTGTTTTTAATTAAAATTTGTTTAATTCTTTATCAAATATATTAGAAATGGGTTCAATAGAATCTACATACATATTTTTTATAAATTTAATTAAAAAAAGGTATAAAACCTGTAAGTGTTAAAATTGTTTATCAGGTGAGCACACCATTTATTATTCTGCCATTTTTATTTATTTTGAACCATAAACTAAATTGATACATTTAATAATGATTTAATTTGCCACACTGTAAAACAAGTTAAAATATATTCTATTGAGAATTCAGTAGTACTGTGTTTATTTATAATATAGCGAAATTTACGGCAAAATGCATTTGATTCCTTCGTTTAGCTCAGATTTTATTAGAATTCTGTTTGCTATCTTTATAAAAATCACGTCTCTACTATATATTTAGTAACTGAAAATTTGGAAAATAATACCAGGAATTTTCTAAAGGCTTTTTTTTAATAAAAAAGAAGTGAGAAAAAAAAAATAAAGGATAAAAAGAGAAGAAGAGAATAACTAAATTGTAGAAGAGTATTGCAAAAAATTAAATACATAATTATAATTAAATTCGTAAGGAGAAACGAGGAGATAAGGTGAAATGAAATAAAAAAAAAATTATGTCAGAAATGAATTGAATAAAAAAATAAATAAAATAGAGGTCAAAGAACTTGTTAGGAAAAACGATCGAATAAATATTGAGTTTATAAAAATTTTGAAAATTATGCAGAAGTTTTATAAAGACTTTCTTGTTGTTATTAAGAAAAAGGAGAACAAGAGTCGGGAAAAAAATATAAATGATAAAAAGAGAAGGAGAGAATAAAAGTAGAAATGGGAAAAAAACATAGCAGGAGAAAGACGGAACTTCAAAAGCAGACTCTCTTCTTATTGCCAACGTTATTTTAACCAGATGAAATAAAATTAGGAGGACTGGCTTTTTATAAGGATTTCATCATCGCATCTTTAGGGAAATGAAGAAATGAGAGGTATGTATAGAAGATAGAAAGAAAAGGCACAGAAGAAGGAGGCGGAGTTAGGGAGGGTTACTTTTAAAAGTTGTTCCCCTTTTATTTTGAACTGAAAACTTTGAAAATATGAAGAAATAACTTTCATTATCATAGACTTACCTTGATGATAATAATTCTGGCCGCCAAAGTGTCCATGCTGAGCAAAACTGCCTGGGAAACCGTGCTGTGCCGCACTCTGCACCAGGTCGTAGCCGCCCATCTGCGGATGATGATGAGCCGCCGCCGCAGCGGCTGCAGCGCTGTGAGAGCTGGGCGCATGGGCGGTTGTATGATGATGATGTCCGCTGTCGCTCATGCCCGTGGCACCGCTGGCCGTAGTGCCGGCGGCTGGACTATAGCCCGCCATGGAGCCCACACCGAGTGGACCAAAGCCAAGTGGTGCAGCGGCACCGCTGGCGGCAACACCAACGCCAACGCTGGCACTGCTGCCATTCATGGGCGACAAGCCGGAACCGGAGCCACCCGAGTGTTTGCGCAGACGTGCACGTCGATTGGAGAACCAGACTTGGATGCGTGCCTCTGTCAGGCTGGTGGTCTGTGCTAGCTCCTCCCTCGTATAGACATCCGGATACTGGGTGCGTGAGAAGGCACGCTCAAGCGCCTCCAGCTGCTCGGCGGTGAATGTGGTGCGGGAGCGACGCTGTTTGCGTTTCAATGGAATTCCCGGCTCCGATTCGGTATCGCTGATGTCCGAGTCGCGGCCTGCCAAAGGGTGACAAAGAAGCACATTTATATAAAAGGCTACTAAAATTATAAACGCCTCGTAAGAAGTCATAAAATTGTTCACGCTCAGCGTTGCCGAAAAAAAAGAAAAAAAAAATAAATAAAATTGACTAAATCATATTCGATGCTGGAACTGGGGCCACCGACGTGGCTCTGATCGTGTGACCCCCTCAGCTCCCGATCAGCTTTGTATTACATGTGAAATCGAATGGGAATGGGATTGGGTTTGGGTTTGGGTTTGGGGAGTGTCGACGTTCACTGCGCGCCATTGCATATTAATTGAATCGTCAGGGAGCGCAACAAATCTGTCAAAAGCCGCCGCACCACAGAAGACAACAGATGCCGCCGTTCTTCTGTGAGAAAACCGCCTGTAGATCGCCGCTCTCTCCGGCTGTGGGGCGTTGCCACAGGCAGCTCGTAAAAGTCACCACAGCTGACAAGTGACACAATATATCAAATTACACAAGAAGATGATCGGCAAGTTGTCAACGAGGCTACAAAGACTTGAGAGTACTATAACATATACTATGGAGGGTATGGAAATAATACCACGGAGGAGTGCGCCAATTAACTTCGGCGTCTGTTTACGAAAGCAAAATGCCGCTGCTCAATGGAAATCGGCCATGAAGCGCGGCGTGTGGCAGAGTGGAGATATTTGGTTGAATTATCCCAAGGGGGGGAGGAGGCATGCCAAATTATTTGGAGAGCTCATTACATAATAAACAGACAGACGCAGTAGGGTTATGACTAACAGACGCAACCAGATCAAAGGGCTTGTCGGAATTATTCAACAAGATCACTAGATCATTTTTCAAAAGAGTTACACACACAAAAAAAACACACACATTTTTATCCTGCCATTGTCCTGCTGTGCAACGGAAATACTTTCATTGGTTTCCGCACCGCCTACGATTAAATTGATCGTCCTTGAAGTCGATTGCGCGTGTGTGTGTGTGGCACACGGAAAAGGATGAGAATTTTCCTTGTGTTTTGTGGTCAGTATTACCGCATTGTAATCTTTTCCGGTCTGTCCGGGCTAAATTATTAATTGATTTACGGAATTAGACAACTTTTTGATACAATTTATGTGATAAATGGAGCTGCTGCTACCAAAAGACTAACACAGGAAGTAAAAATTAATTATTTATAAGGACTTATGTGGTTTTTATAGAGTTGAATACAGTTGGTATTAGACTGTTAATGTTAGAGCTGATTAATGAAATATAATAAATAAATAGTAATAATTTAGCCAAATTCTGCAAATATTATATTGGCAGCTTCCGTAGAATACAAAAATATAATTTGCGTCAATAATAAATTTGCCTGAAATGTATATTATTCTATTGTACAAATGACAATGCGAAAACTTTGATAGTCTATTTAAATATACTATATATTAATATACTATTTGATGTATTTATTTAACTAGAAAATTAATAAAATACAGTTGATAATAGTATGCAGATGCCTTCAGCGAAAACAAATATGTACAGCTTAAATGTTTTAAATACTCTGATTAATATTTGTTAAACAGAAAGTGTAATAACTAATATTTTTGCGATTGGGTTGAAAAGGCCGTGGTTTTTCAGTTTAAATAAATGTTTATTATTTTTTAAAAATTGTTCTGTTATAATTTTATTCATAAATTTACATTGCTGTAATTTTTGACGAAAATATTAATATGCTTCATATTTTCCCAATGTCAACTATTTAATAAATAGTTAAAGATAGATGATTTTTTTTCAGCTTTTAAGACATGAATTTTTGACCAATTGCTCATATATCAACTAAACTAAATAGTAAATAAATCCGCATATATCTAACATCTGCAGCAAAGGAAACTAAACTTATTCAAAACTGAGAGAATAATTATGGAAATTTATGCCCTAACTATCAAACTGATGAAATTTCAAATATTTTTCGCACCAATTAAGATTCAACTTTTGCGAAATGCTCAAACTTTTTAATTTTAACGTTTTATTAATAAGGTGTTTTGAATCGCCTTTTTCACACTCATGCACCTGTTTTTAAAGCAGCTCACATAATCAATGCAAATCGTTAAAATCGGATTTGCAAAAAAAAAAAAAAAAATACAAATATCGATGCTGACAATATTCAAAAATTCAGCCACACTTTAAAAGCCATAAAAAACACACCTGAAAATCCCAAACGCAAAACCAGAAAACAATGAAATCTTTAAGTCTGGAACGCCCACTGTTTAGTAGCTTGAAATCAAAATCAAAATCAAAAATTCACATGCGTATAAAACAAAAGCGAATGCATAATAAAAATAATATACAGAAGTCGACTATTAATCTTTCAACACACGAAACAATAAAACTTAATTATACGAAACGGGTTTCAAAAAAAAAAAAAAATTAAATAAACTGCAGAAGCCGTTCAGCAAAATGGAACGCCAAGTGAGAAAAAAATGAAGAGAAAAAGAAAAATCAATTAGTTTTTAAATGTTAAACAATTTATTAATTTGTTGTTACTACATGTGAAAAAGAGCCAGACCTACAGTGGCTTTTGGTGGTCCACAGCAGCCTAAAAACAATTCAACAATCCAAAAAAAAAAATAAATAAAACAAAGATCACTTTTGGCACCGCTCTGGCTACCGGTGGTGTCTGATCGTTTATGGGTTTCTTTTGGACTGGGCCTCTGATAAATTGCTGCGGTTTCGTAATCCGGGCGGGGTATCAATCATTTTCAACGACGTTTTGAGCTGCATTTTCAAACAGCAGGTAGTAAATGGGGCTGGAGAGGAGAGCTGGGGGCTGCTCGAAGTGCAAAAGCCCCATTCCAATCACTTTTTGATGGACAGTCAAACAGTTACTGGGCAGAGGGCAAAGATCAATCGGTTGGGTCTATTATCTCTGCGTATCAGTGCACATTACCCAACTCCATAGCTAAAAAATTCTTCAGTCATCAATCAACAAGAACCTGACACAATTTAAATTGCCTGCATCTAATAAAAAACAAAAAAAAAACAACTTCAGATTGCTGCAATTGAAAGATCTGTACATTACTCGGTATAAATCTTAAGTAAATGAATTCTGTGTCCATTTCATGACATTTTATTAGTGAAGAATCTGAGATGAAGGCCACTGTCAGCTGTCAGCTACACGAAATGAGAAACATGGAGATATGGAGACACGCGCGGTTCTGTCACCGATTTGGGACTTTGAGATACTTTTGGGGCCTTCAGCTACAACCTCATGACATGGCTTATAGGGGCGCTGTTTCGCTCAGGCTTAAGATTCTTGTCAGCAAAAGGATTACAGGAGCATTAAAAATATGCCACTTTTTATTTGGAAATTTAACAAGCGTTGAGTTGGGATATTTTTTATTTTTTTATTTTTTTGTATCTTATAATAGGTTGAGCTTTGTGCAAGACCTTGAAATTTTTTAATTGGGTGAATGATCGAAGGCATGTTCCAACAGATATAAATAGATTGTTCAGTTGTTATGAATATTTAAACTTGAATTTCCACACTACAAATTTAAAAAATTTTAAACAAACATATTTGCTGCAAAATTAATCTAATCCTTTAAACCTTTTATTAGCCCGCCCAGCTAAGAAATTATGTAGGGAAATGTATATAAGAAAGCGTATAATTATATAACAAATATTTATTTAAATGCTTCTACCGAATATATTAAACATAAAGTATATAAAATTTATGCTATCAACGCCCACGCAATATGTAAAAGATTTGAAATACAAATGAGGCAGACAGAACATTTAAACTAATTTACAAAATTGTTAACAGACATGAAAATTGAGAAAAGACCAAAAATTAGTTATAATCATAATCTGGCGGCAAAAGAGCCGATTGTATAAACGCAGTCCCCAGATGCAGAATGAAATGAAACTAATTTAAATAACAATGCGCACAAACACTTGATCAAAACAAATCCCCCCAAAGATGAGCAGACATGCAAGACAGCGACAGATACAGATACAGATACAGAGATACAAAGATACATTCTCTGGGTAGCCCAAACTTGGCTAAAGTGTGATAATACGTTAATAAAATATTTTGTAACTCATCAACACGAACAAGCCCAGCGGTGCATCGACGGCGGCAAAAAAAAAAAAAAAAAAAACAGTTGAGGCTGGTCCACAATGAGATCAAACGGAACGCACAGGACACCCTGGTGGGCATTAAAGATGCCGCACAAGATCGGTGCATTTGAAGTCGTATCGCTGCTTTTGTTACGTTGACACTTTTTTCGGGCATGAACGATTTTAATGGGTTTTCGGGTCGAACAAATGAGCCACACCACAAGATACCCCAGAGCCCAGAGCACAGTGCCCAGACCCAACACCATATGCATGATCAAGGGCCAGACCAGACCAGATCGTTGTGAATATGAATATGTGGATATTTAGGGACCGCACGCACATATATAGAAAGGGACCAGGATATATTTTTGCGCAATCACCGTAGAGTCTTCGTCTCTCTCTTCTCTCAAGTCCTGCTCAAGTCATTTGTCATGTGACACTGCAAGAATGCACAGCGCTCTCTTTCTCTTTCTGCTCATCCATTAGAGAAGGTGTGAACTGCCTGACAAGAGTCTGATATGGTAACCAATACCAATACCAATTCGTATACCACTCCTAAACGATCTCAAGTCGTCCGTTTGTCTTCTGCGGCCATTGCGAGTTCTTTTCTCTTTCTTTTCTTTATTTTTTTTTGCAAATAATTGAACCTGTTTGTATTTGCGCTAGGTCTGTATCTGTAACTGGTCTTTGGACCGTATTGTAGCCGCATTGTCTGGCCGGGTAAAATATTTAGTAAATAGCCCCTGTCCTGGCCATTCCCACGCGTCGTCCTGGCGGCCACGCTTGATGCATTGATCCATTGTCCTGCTACACTAATTGCCACAAGTGTTTATTTTCTATATTTTTTTTTATTTTTATTTTTTCTTGACTTTTGTCGGTGTTTTGGCATTTGATCGTGTTTGTGTTTTTGTTACTTTCTTTTGAGTGGGCCTTGACCTGACATGGGTTGGACTATTACCACGCCAAATAATACAAATCGCACGCGTATTTATCAGACACAAGGTCGGAATGGATCAGACAGCTTGGCTATTGTTTTAACGAAGGCGTTGCAACATTTAGCGGCAACTTTTGTTGCATCTACAAAACTGGGCGGGTTAATTTCATCTAACAAACGTTAAATTTCGTGGAACAGCGAACAGAAATTCGCTGTAATTTTGGATACTTTTGTCTGGCTATCAAAATAATATCAAACTTAAAAATTGCGGTTACTTTTTTTTATATGAATTAAAAATACATTTTTCAAAAAAAAAAAACAATAGAAATTAATTTTTAAAATATATTTAAATATTATAAATCGATTTAAAGGGAAAATGTTTATTAAATCACGCATTGGTTATTTATATATCTATAAATATAAATAGAAATAAATATATTTGAAATAGGAACAACAAGAGTATTTTGCCGCAAATAAAAGTGTTTTAATTCCGAAATATAAATGTAGAAATATATGCTATTAAAATCTAATTTATTCTGATTTCTAATAAAATAAAGAATATATCTTAATCAGAGGAAGATGTCTTAATCAAATCGTTTATTTTGTGTTTAATGTGATCGGAGAAGCCTTTTTAAACAAATACAAAATAAATAGTTTCTTCAATTATAATTGTAAAAACATAAAACTAAATGTTAATTTATTTGACTCACAAATTACTCGGAGTTAAAACAAAGTTCTATATATTCGTAAATTATTTAAAATTTAATAATTCCAAAAACTCTCAAGACCTGCTTGATTTTATAATTTTTAAAATTTTATATTTAAAATTTAATAATTCCAAATTGACTCAAGAATTGATTGATTTTATAAAATTAAAAAAAATTCTTTTTATGAAAAATTTAATAGTTTTCAAATGATTCAGAAATTGCTTGATTTTACAACATTTGAAAAAATTCTTAATATTAGTAATTCATTTAAAATTAAATAATTCCAAAATGGGTTTTTCATATTTTTTTTATTAATCTGCCTTACTCGTACTTTATAAAGTATTGAATAATAATTTCGTATAATGTAATACAGTTTTAATTGGTTTCTAGTTCAAACGCGTGTCGGCATCTATAAATAAAAAAAAAATTAAATAAAAAAACTATCAATGCTCCTAATAACATCTTTATTTTCCGATATCAATCGCTTTTGATAAATTTTGGGTGTTTTCATTTTTTTGTTTTTATATATATTTTTTGTCACCAAATAGAGTTGATTTCAGTAGCATTCCCCCGCATCCACAAGTTCATCTAACTGAGTTGCAGCCCCCACATAAAAATTTCTTTTTGTATTTTCAGTTATTATTCGGTATTTGAAATCTTTTCGTCGCTTTTTGGTATGTACGAAAGATCAAAGCGAATTGCCGCTAAACAGAGTCAACGACAATGAGCCGTCAGCTTTGGGAGTTGAAGTCCGGAGTCCGGACCCGGTTGTATAAAATGTACAAAATCAAAATCAAAATCAAACGAAATTATAAGTGAAATACGAGACGAAGAAAAATATATATTTAATAATGCATAATTTTTTCGGGGGCTACAGTTGAGACCCGTTTTGCCCTCATGCCGGCAAAGCAGGCGTTGATTACAGGCAACGGCACCGACTCCAACTCCAACTCCAACTCCAACTCTGATTCCGACTCCAACTGTGGACCAAGTCGGATTCTTGGCCAGTTGAATGTGTCTCTGTGAATGTTGTTCCGATTGTGTTCTGATTGTGAGCCCAGGATGGATGCCAACTGACCAAGCAGCAAAACATAATGACGGTGCTGCTGCAGCGCATCATTACTGAACTGGGATTGAGATAGGGTTAGGGATAGGGTTCTCGAATGGGAATGGAAATGGGAATGGGAATGGCAATGATGATGGGAAGGCGTGTGCTTATTATACGCTTCGACAACATAATGATAGCTCTTGTCTCGAAGTTATATAGATTATGTTTAGTAATTGGTATTTGTACGATTGGAGCCACCATTTGGAATTTAGTTAAATGAGTTAGCCAGGCAGGTGCTGAGAGAGCACAGAGAAATTGATTAAAGCAGGCCCTGAATTCATAATTTTACTTAAAAATAAAAGGAGCTTTAATATAATGTGTTTTAGCATTTTTCATGACTTTTTTTTGAGAGAAATTAAAATTTAAATTTACAATTAAATAATGTGTAGTTTTTTATCTTTTTTGCACGGCGGTTTAAGGGTATTAATACAATTTTAATAAGAGTTATTTATTTATCAAAAAATAACAGAAAATATCATCCAAACCGAGACACTTATTTTAAAAAAATACTCCAAGTTCAATTAAATTTAGAGGATGATTAGAGAAATATAAAAGTAATCATTATTGCGCTCTGTTTAAGTAAAAAATATAAAATATGTTAATATTAGAAAATTAAAGAGATTTTATTAAATGAATATCATAAATAATAGAACTTTAATCCAAATTAAGACTCTAATTTTAAAAAATTCTTTACTTTTAATTAAATTATGAAAATGCTTAGAGAATTCTAAAATTAACGTTTAAGAACGAGTTGTTACACAAAAATAGAAATTATATAAATATAGAAAATTAAAGACATTTAAAGACAAAAAAATAAATTGAAGCAAAAACTTGGGTTCAATAAACTCAGAAAATACCTGTGATAAACCGCGAATAAAATATCAAATAAATTTCAAAAAAAAACCTTCAACAAATTGCAAATATCTGTGACTATCAGCTTTAACAACTTTCATACTATATCTATTTTTATACACCTGACTTTTTCTATTCAAATAATATTTCATTCAACTGAATTGGCAAAAAAAAACCTTTGACTCACAGCATGCTAAAAAAAAAAGAAAGAATAAAAATAAAAGACAACTGAAAGAGAAGAATTCTAAATTCAATGTCACCAGTTGCTTTCTTCGCTCAAGGTTAGAGAACACACATAAATCGAATCAATATTCAACGGCGTACATTGGCCCATTGAAGAATTAGTTTCAAGGTGACAATTTGGGATGAGAGACACTGTGGCACCCCCTCTGGGCCATTGTAAGATATTTTTGTTGTGACAGCAATGGATCGGCAAATATCACAGGCCGTCGGCAAATATTGACAATTGGCCAAAAAGAAATAAAGGTAAAACGGAAAATTTAAATGACGAGCCTGCCGGTTATAGGACACACAGTGAAAATGTATGTCTAATGATGCAACAACAATTTTCTACTCAATTTTTACAGGCATAAACTCGTAAACTGGGCCCAAACACTGAGCTGGCCAACGCTTTGACCCCCGCCGATCGTTTATCGAATGACTTTGCATATTTAGCATGATTATTGGCCCCGTCCAGAGTCTGACTGGGTGACGGAGTAGGAGTCAAACTCCGAGTCCGAGTCAGAGTCAGAGTCGAGGTCTCACGGCAAAGGCAGTGAAAACCGGGTTATTAGCTGCGGAATGATAGAGAATCTCAAAATCTCGAATCTCTCGTGTACTTTTTGATTCTCAGGTGTCATCATCTACACCTATTTGAGCTGTTTTGGTCTGTTTTGGTCTCTGTTGTGTAGCCAAAACAACAAACGGTACGATCGTTATCGTATATACGAGGTCTATCGATCTATTGTAATATTTTGAGCGGCTTTGATTTAAGTTTAAGTCGCTCGTTCTAAGACGATCAAAGTGGCGTTGCCGACAACACACACACAACTTTGTTGATTTGAGCAACAAATGATTTGGGAATGATTTTCCGAAATTACACATAAAACATATCAAATAAATGATCTGTAATTTTTGTAGCACGTTTTTCCAAAAAAAAAAAAAAAAAACCAAAAATAAAAAAATACAAAAATTTATTGGCCCTAATAGTTTGGTTATCCACAACTTACCGCCCAATATTCCATGTATCGTATAGTCCTTACGTCCATCCTCGCTGCTCCGATCGTTTCCTCGCAATAGTCGACTGATCGATGATGTCGATGGTGGATCCGCAAAGCCCTCCTGTTTGGATGGGGAAAGTTATCAATGAGACATGTTGTTAATAGCATACATCTATTTAGTTATCGGTATCTTTACATTTTATGTATCTATCTTATCTAAATGAGCAACCAAAATCATACCAAACAATGCATATAAATCCAATTAAGATAAGCGCTTGCCGCATAAATATTTTTGGGGCTACCGGTTGGGGTCTATAAATTATACAAACGTTGGGTAGTCGGATTGGTTTTTGGGTTACGGATTTACGATGCACTTGGAGGAGCCGTGACATTAATTCCACAGTTGCTGGGCAGCTGCCCACTTGGTGTTTGGACAATTTTCATCTTGTAACCTCCACGTAACCACCAGCTCCAACCAATCCCTCTTTTTCTTGTTGTAATCCAATTAGGAGAAATGTCAAGCTGTGTGTCTGAGGAGGCAAGCCCTGAGAATTTGTCTGTATGTCATGTGTTGTCTTAAATAAATGCCGCGACAGATCACACAGGTGTGAACTGAATGCAGTTTGGCGAATAGCTTATGCGAAATATATAATATGATTGCTTTGGGTACAGAAAAGTGTCTCTTAATCCTTTAAAACGCCATGGGAATGCAATTTCTGGATTGGTATTAAGAATTACATAAAAATGTATATAAATTTAAAAGAAAAAGAATTTGAGAGAAGTGAAACAACTGATATGAATAAAAGGTATCCTGAATGTATTAAGATTTATTTTACAAGAAAAAAAAATTCTCTTGGGTCAGTGTCATTCATATTTGAAAATTAGGTAATTTCTTTAGGCTTTTTCCAAAATTAAGAAATATTATAACGTTTTGATCTACAGAACAGCATTGTTTGTCCTCCAAAATAAATAAATAAATAAAATTAAATAAAAATAAAATTAAAAATAAAAATAAAAGAATATTGTTCACTTCGAATTGTTCATAAGAAAAAGTATTATACATAAAATTATAAAATAAAATATGATTAAATTGAAAAATAATAGAACTATCTTTTGAAACACTAAAGGTTTTTTAATACAACAAATTAATTTTCCATCGTTTGAATTAATGGAATATATTGAATATATTTAATTAAAATTCTGATCATATATAATTCAATAAGTTCGTTAAATGGATTTCTAAATCAATCTCAGAATTTTCAGTTTATGTATCAACTGTAGCTTGTAAATAAATTTGGATAAAATCGATTAATTTTAATTTTTTTTTCATTTTTTTTTTTATCTGTTGTCAAATAAAGAACTTAATTGGCATGGCTACAAGTTTAATAAATTTATGGAAATTTTGCGAATTGTATTTCAAAATAATTTAATATAAATAGATTTTAATTTAAGTTAAACTCGCGTAGCAATTTAATTTTCATATTGGTCTAAATATTTTTTTTTAATATATTAGTATCAAATTAATCATAATTATCAATAAGGATTTTCTAACTTTCGATTTGTAATCAATTATAATTTACTGAAAATCGAGTTTAATTTTGTTTAAACTTGCATATCATCTTTATTTTTAATATTGTTCTATTTTTTTCAATATATTTTAATATGAATTAATCAAAATTCTCAATTAAGATTCCAAATTTTTTTTTTTTAAATAATTTAATGAAAATGTATTTAAATTTTTATTTTAATTTGCGTATCACCTTTGTTTTTAATATTGGCCAATTTTTTCTAATATATTAAAATGAAATTAATCAAAATTGTCAAATAGGATTATCTAATTTTCCAAATAAATGTTTTTATTCCTGTTACTATTCGTCCAGTCGCAATATAAACCTATCTTACAGTCATAATCTCATTTCTAAGAACTTTTTGAACTATATATTTTTAAGATGATCCAAGGTTGTTAATCAACTTTTCACTAAGACGACTATCGATTGATTTTAATCTTTAATCTAATGGCGCTTAAGAAACAACACCTTCTCCCGTGCCAGTTATTATAAATGAAACATGAAATCAAAATCAAATCAAAATAAAAAAAACACAGCCCAAACCAATTTCTCATGCAATGCAACCGAAAGCTGTCAGTTTTCATTAGAGAAACACGTCGACTTCAGTTTCAACTTCAGTTTTAACTTCAGTTTCAACTTCAATTCCAATTCTGAGCTCCAAGCAGCAAGCTGCAAGCTAATCGCTCTAGAGCAAAGCGCAACTGTGTGACGCAGACGACATGTCTGATCTCTGGACCTGGACCTGGAAGCTGAAGTTGGGACTTGCACTGAGATACTGACCCAGCATCAGTTCAGAGACAGAGTCAGAAACAGAGACAGAGTCCGCGCCAGCATCAGCGTCAGCGTCTCAAATGGAGTGGCATGTGCCGCAAACATTTTTATGATTAATAATAATATTTTTTTCACTAACGGACGGGGGGGACCAGAGGTAGTAAACCCGCCCAGGGTTTCCAGTTTAATTCCAGAGCGCACAAAGGTGCCACAACTGGCACCTCATAGACGACGACGATGCCCCAGACGCCAGCTGGACATAATGTCAGTTTGAGATGTGAGAGATGTGAGAGCTGTGTGCGCTTCACTTTGCTGTCTGGTTAGCTGGATCTCCAGCTACTGGCTCTTATTTCTATTGAATGTGTCATGAAAATGACAACAACAACAATAACAGCAACAAACAACAACAATATGCTGCAACTACAACTGAAATGTGTTTTGATTTTCAACTAGACTTTGCTGCGTTATTTATGGCTGGTTACTGCTATGGTCAGTATTCCTACCGGTTGGTTACCATTTGGTTACCAGTTGGAATGTGTGACAGCTTATGTTGTAGCAAACTGACAACTGGAACCCGGTCCAAGCCCGACCAGACGACCGTGTTGCCCCCCGACTGTGCGACACCTTTTTTTTAGCTCTTTGATTTCTGGCTACACAAATTCAATTGAAATTTAATTAATTAGTTGACAGTTGGATTGACATTTGGGCGCGCTTTAAACAAAAATATTATTTTCTATATATTGGTATTTTTTTATATAACATTTGACAGGTGTGGTCCGATGCTTCAAAATTTTTATAAATTTCTCGGAAATTTGTGAAAAAATTATATTACAATTTTCTAGAATTTTTTTGAAGTCAAAGTGAACGTCTTTTAGAAAGTGTATTAGAACTTGTATAAATCGCAGCTTTAATTACATATTTCAATGGCTTTACGATGTCAATTCGATACTGACATTAAACAATTGAATTAAGGCATTCATTTATGCAATAAATACCACCTGAGTCAATCACGATCATGCCCCAAACAGCTAGGTCTTACCACAAAACAGATGAAACTCGGGAAACCTCTGAGATCACAAGGAACAGAATAAGATGAGAATCTGGCCGATGGCGTATTCTAATTAAGCGTGAAGCGCACCTGGAGGCTGTTTTTACGCCTACTGACTGCCAACAACAACAACAACACACACACACACAGTAAAAACAATCGAGTGAGATGCAGATACAGATGCGCATCTCACAGATACATTCAGCGAGCGCTGTGTGTTGTGATGCAATCCGTGTGCCGTTTGCCGTTTGCGATATCTTGGCCCGATTGCATCGATGGCCGCTCGAATTGGTATCGCCACATACAACAACAACAAAAAAAAACAAGAAAAAAACTGTAACTAATTGCGGCTTCAAATAAAGAGCAGAGAGCAGAGAAAAGCAGCTCGAAAGACATGAGCCGCCAAAGAGGCTACCCGTATCTTAGCCAAAAGGCAAACCAGCTGAGTGTGAGCAAGCAAGGAGGGGGGGAATGGCTTAAGTTAAAACTGAGACTGAGTATGGATTGAGGATGAGGCCAAAAGATTCAAGTGTTGCTGCCTCTGATCAGTAGGCAGCACGCCAAAAATCAGCGAGACTCTTGGTCTGGGCCCGTAAGCAAACAACATTGGCGAAGGTTCAGAAAAATCATTTTCAAATCGCTTCGAGGCTCTTTTCTCGCTTTGGGTTTTTTGTTTTTGATTTCAAACCAAAATCGTACTTTTACAAATATTTTTTTTTTGGTTTTAATTTATAAAAAATTTTACGCTAAACTATGGCTAAATAATGACATCGTATATTCAGATTTGATATGACAAGCTGGAACATTTTTTATATACCCTGTAACTATATAATAATTTAATGGTATATAGTTTATTTTAGTAGATATATAGGCAGGTTTATATTGTACTAAATAGTTCATTTTAGTAGTAATATAGGCAGATATATATTTTACTGTCTATTCGTTAAAAAAATCAAATTTTTTATTATAAATCATATAATAAATACAAAAGTTACCTAACTTTCTATTATTACACTTTACTTCAGTTCGAAGTTTAGGGTATTTCTTTAGTCGTGTTTCCTTAATTAGAACATTTTAACTGGTTTTCGCATGACACATTGAAACGTGATTTGAATTCAATTTTTTTTTTTGTGGGTTGATATAATGCATTAAGATAACATACACTTAGAAAAAACGAAACAAACATAGAAACAGATTATTAAAAAAGCGGAAATATATGTATAGTTAATATATACGTGCATTGCTACGCCCTTTTTCCATAAAAATTAAAAAAACGAAACTAATCATATTCTAGTTGACCCGTCAAACCTTGTTCTGCCATATAAATTATTTCTTCAAATTATAAAACCAAATTTGTATCAACTTCAACAAAAATATTGTCTTCTATGATTTTCATATTTCATTTTAAAAAATATTGTTGTGTATATTGCTGAAATTGTTGTTACAGTACTGTATTTGTTAACAGTGCTGTATAAGTTAACAGTGAGCACATCTGTTGAGGCGCTAGCAATTTTTCCGAAAAGTTTTCCTAACATTTTCTTTTCTAGAAACCTTTTCCTGACAACTGCGAAACACTGAAAAAATAGTTAAGCCAAATCGGTCAAGTCGTTTTTAATTGATGAATTAATTCGAAACTAGTGTTATTTTATTAGGTTTTTCTATGCTTTCATTACATTTAAGAAATATAATAACGTTCGCTTATATGGGACAGAACTGATTGTCTTCCAGAATAAATAAATACCTATAAATTTTTTTGGCTACATTTTTATATATTCATATTTGAAAAATTATTAAATGGAGTTAAATTGTTACTCCTGCCATTATATTCTTTTAAACAAATATTTTAATAATTTTTCCAAACAGGCTTTAATTCAATTTGATGTCAATTTTCGCCAAGTGTACCCCCAAGGTGTACAAAATCTACAACATGGCCTGTTGCTTCATGTTAAATTGCGTGTCAAACCGGAAGTTCGAAGCGCTTGCCACAGGGCAAACTAAGTACAAACAAAATGTAAACATATTGCACTGTGTTGCACCTTGCCAGCCTCAAGGATAAAACACAGTTGAAGCCAAGTTGAGGCAACACAAGAGAAAAGGAGGCTAATATGAAGACCTTTGGCGTTGGCCGACGATTTTTATGGTTTAATCGATTTCTTAACGGTTTGGGTGGCATTGCGAAAATTTGTCGTCGCCGTTGTACAACAAATTTGTCAAGTTAAAATCGCAAATCGCTGTTTGGCCCAAATGGCAGCAGCCGGCATATGCAAAAGGCCAAATCAAAGGAAAAGGTAGAGCCGCTGGCCAAAGATGTCGCCGGCAACGTGCCATAAACAAAAACAGCGGGCGGCCAGCCGGACCCGGGTCCTGGGCCCGAGTGTGCCACGTGACTTTTCGGAAAACGGAAGTGAGCCGCCGTCTTTGATTGTGTCTGTTAGAAAGGACATAATACTATGCGGTTAGAGAAGCTACTGGGCGGCTCTACAAATCCTTATGCTATTGTTGCTGTCACATTTTATTGCTTCCTGCGCAGGTGCAAGGATTGACGAGGGAGGAACCTCAGCCACCCACTGTTCACTTACCTTGATCAGTTTCTCGCGTATCTCCCAACTGAATATGCCCGGATTGTCCTTGCGCAGCTCATCAATCCGTCCTTCAATCTCTGGCGAAGTTACCTTGGGCTTTGAACCTCCGATCACACCCGGCCGTATCGAGCCCGTCTCCTGGTAGCGATTCAATATCTTTGACACACAACCATGCGACACTCTCAACTGTCGCGATATCACACACGGCCGTACTCCACTCGCCGCCATTTCTACGATTTTCAGGCGAATGTGATTGGGCAGCGGGCGACCATTGATGAAGACTCCGCCGAGCTGATTGACGCGTCCTTGGCCTGAAATGGAAAGTAAATAAATATATAGAGTTTTGGGCATTCTAACTATTTAACTAAAACTCTTAAGGCTTAGATCTCAAATGAAAAGTTTACTAAAAAATTGATTTCTTTGTGAATAATATTGGATTTAGTTAAAATAATATTAAAAAGAAAGATCTGTAGGGATTTATAAAATTTAAGGAAAAGGGTATAATATTGAATTTATTAAAAGTAATAATTAAAATAAAGTTCTGTATGGATGTAGAAAATGTAAGGGAAGGCTTGAAATATATTTTTATGAACTAAAACCATTCTAAATAAGTTAAATAACTTAAATTTTACAATTTATTGTGTGTACAATAAAATATTTTTTTAAGCTAGCGTTTTTAAATAAATTCGTTATGATTAAATATTAAATATTAAATTATTAAAACATTACGTTATTGTGAAATAATTCGATATTATTTATAAGTTGTATATGTTTTAAAATTCAAATTTAATAAATGGAAATGCTAAGATAACTATTAGGTAGTTCCTATGAATTTATTCGCCTTAAATATTGTAAATGTACGAAAACTGAATTAAGTATTTACTAAGGTTTTGGAAACTTCTTAAATCAAAAATATTAAATTCTTTGGAAAAAAGTATGAGGCAACTAAAAAAAGAACTAAAAACTATATTCATATTTTATTAAATTAGTTATTTTATATAAATTAAACAAGGATCAGATTCAAGCGGAAAATATGCCGATTATAGAGTTTTGAAAGAGGAAATTTTTAATTAAATATTTTTTTTAATGATCATCATGCTACGATTTTACTTAGACAATTAAAGAATTGTAAATTTTGCAATAATTAAAATGCAATATTTAAAATTAGATAATATCAAAATGGGCTTATGTAAATTTTGATTCTAAATATATTTATAAAAACGCTATTGTTTAATTTTCTATATAATTGAATAAAATTAAATACAACCGGAATTTGTCTATCAATTATTTGTTACAATAAATTAGCTAAATTTGAATTTAAATTTGGATTTAAAGGATCAGAGATGGGAAAAAATGTATTTTAAATATATATGCGTCCTGTTTGACAAAGTTATGTTAGTGTTCAAATTAGAAGAAGCATAATTCAACGAATATTGACAATTTCCAAGTTTTTCTTTATAATTTTTGTTACCATTGCAATTTCGCAGATTTTCACATACCTTGAAAAGGATATCCGGCAAATAGCGGTCGCAAGGAGTTGGCGCTGGACATATCCATTTTAGTGTGTTTTTTTTTTTGCTTATGAATAAACTTAGAAACTATGATTGAAGCTGATTGATGTTGGTTAACACGACAACACTGGACCACAAATGTAAGGCTGAAGTGGGTCAATGCATTGGGTCTAATTGCACACACACGAACAAAATCCCGCACAAATCACATGCTGGCCAAAAGTGCACTTTTGGCCAAATCGATGATGTTGTTAATATATATATATATAGTAAACCAGTAACTACGCGATTTCCGACGGAAGGAGGCAAAGAGAGCACGACGTTGACGTTGATGTTGATGTTGATGCGGTTGGATGGATGTCGTGAAAAACAGCGCGACGTGAGATTTTTTCGTTTCTTTTGAATTGCGCGCGCTTGGCCAACGATCAAACAGCACGAGACTTGCAAAGCAACTAAAGGCATAAATTAACGAAGGCCGGCCGGGCGACGAATGCGGCCGACAATGGGATCGCGGCTATAAAACTGGTTTTCCACCAACAACAATATAAGCACACAAACACAAACACACACACACATACAGCCAAGCTGAGAGCAACGCGCAGCTTTCGCGTTCCGCCCTTTTGTTGTTGTCTGGCGCCACAATATGGCAACGATCAAAAACTTACCCAGCCAAGCGAGAGAGCGAGCGAGCGAGAGAAGGCTAGCGAGAGCGTGAGCGTGAGCAAGCAAGCTAGTTGGCTGCTCTCGCTCATTCTCTCTTGTGGCCAGATGTGCCTGCATATTGCGCTTTAATCGATTGGGCAACAGCCACGCCTGCTGAGCTGTCTGCGCACGCTGATTGGTTGTCGTGTTGGGGCGGTTCGCGCTCAACGCTTTGATATCAACAACAATCAACAATCAACATTGAAAATCAACCCCCCTCCCTGCACACCATCATCAGCGATCTTTCAATGCTTCTGCAGCTGTCACTAGTCCTGTCATGGCTGCTACTCTCTCTATATGGGTGTGTGTGTGTGTGTTGTTGTTGTTGTCCTTGTGTGTGACACTTTTTGTTAAAAATGTACGACTTTTGTCGCTGGCAGCCAATTAAAGCGTGAAGGCTGCCGGCGGCTGGCGGCTGACGGCACAGGACAGAACGGAACGGAACGGGACATTACAGGACAACACAGGACACATGGCCAGCGTTTTAATACCCAGTAGCTAATCAAAATAGGTATAATGAGGTTTGAAAATGTTTGAAAATTACAGAAGAATGAATTTACGTTTATATAGACTTGTACTTAATATATATTCTTGATCAGCATGAACAGCTGAAACCATTTTAGCCTGGCTAAATGCCAGATATAACAATTTTTGCAGTGTTTACACTGAGCGATTAATGACGTTCCAAAATTTAAAATAATGAATCTTCTTTTATTTTAACTTATTTTATTCCCAATTATTCCTAGTTAAAATAAAGATCGCTGATATTCTGGATTTATGCATAAAAAAATATATATTTTTATATTTATTTGTATTAGATTTTTTAAAATTTTTATTTTTTTTGTATATTTTTTTATAATTTTTTAAATATGTTATATTAAATTTTCAACTTTTTTAAGTTGCCAATTTTTTACCAAAAATAAGGAAGAAAAAAAATTTTATAAGTGCTGCATACATTTTTGTTGCACATTTTTGTGTTATTCATGTAATTCCCAAATGGTTTCTGCAGACAGCATATAAGGCCTGAAGGCTTTTCCATATTAAAAATAATTATTCAATTCTCTTGTAGGGGAATAATCCTGTGTTTCTTAATCAAGTTAGTGCAAATAATAATTTTCCATTAAACAATTATTTCACATTAAGCATAAATAAAATGTTTCAAAAATTTAAATGCAAAATTAACAAACATTTTTTTTTAAATGTTCCTCATAACTATTCTTAACGTTTCTAATAACTCTATTAAATTAAATATAAAAATGTTTTAAATGTGCTTTGTAATATTCCATATAGCTTTATTATAATAAAAATAAAAATATTGTCAACAAATGCTTTTATGATAAATTTTTTTTTTCAGTGTTCCAGAAATAATATCAAGTTTATTTAAAATATTTGTTACTTCCCTTCTCTATAACTACTAAAAGGTATTTCGAATTTCATATTTTTAAATTAATATATAAACCAAAAATTACTTTAAAAAAATAAACAAAATTTCTATTAAAATTTCCTTTATGCAGGGTATCTCCCAGTTGAGTACTCTTCAACTAGAACATTCTTTCTTGTTACCTCTTGCGCATTATATTATCAATCGTTCCGGTTAGCATTTTAGCACCCACGGGTGTGCGTGTGTGTGTGTGTTTATGCCATTTTTTTCTCTATTTTTTTTTTTTTTTGTTCATTTGCAATTTTCCCGGGTTGTTAGTTGGGTTAGGTCTTAAGTCAAGTCGACATAGACATTGCGTGTTTCCCGCATTGTTGTTTGTCATCATCAAGTTTTATGGGGGTTCCAGTTTCAGTTCCAGTTTCAGTTCGAGTTTCATTTTCAGTTTCAGTTTCTTTGGACTTATCCTGCCACTGGCCCACACAATAGAAGTTCATGCCTATTTACGGCCAACGGCCTGTTTACCCAGACATTATTCAGTTGAGATTCTGTTTATCTACCAAAATGCAGATTGCCTCAAAACTCTGTACAGATAAGAAGGAATATGAATTATGATTATAAGACAATTTGATGGGGTTTGATGTGGTGAAGAAAGCTTGTATTAGTTTTGTTAATTAAATGGAATGAAACTCTATTTAATATTGTGAATTATTTATATTTTAAAGATTGTTCGGGTTAAGTTTTTAGCAAGAGAATGAAAAGTCAAACTAATCAAAAGGAGGCTTAAAGTTTTATAATTTTTTTTTTATTTGGGTTTTTTTCATATAATAATATATTTTTCTCTCCTATTAATTTAAAGAATTTAAAGAACAAATAATTAAAAACTTACAGGCAATATTTATATTTATATTATTTTTTTTTTTGCTCTCCACATTTGTATTTAAAAGAGGAATTTAAATAAAAGAAGAAACTAATAAAATGGAAGCTTACAGGATTATATTTATATTTGTGTGAATGAAAAAAAAGAATTTTGAATAAAATAACAAATTAATCAAAATGAAGCAATAATTTTTTTTTATTTTATTTTTTTGCCCTTCCTATATTTAATATTAATTTAATATAATATTGAATTTAATATTATTTTTTTATCTTCCCTATAACTTGAGCATTTATAAGAGGACTTAAAAAAACAATTTAATCAAAAGGAAGGAATAAATTAGTATTGTTATTTTTTTCATATATTATTTTTTTCTCTCCATTTCCGTATTTAAAAGAAGACTTTAAATAAAAGAATAAATTAATCAAAAATAAGCTTACAGGTTTATATCTATTTTTGTATTATTATTATACTTTTTATATTATTTTTTTTCTCTTCCATAACTACTGAATTTAATAGAAGACTTTAAATAAAAGAACAACATTTTTCTATCCATCAGATATATGTCAGGCATACTTTAAAAATTGCAACCCTCAGCTGCAAAAAGTCACTTAACAATATACAAACATAAAAATCTATCAACAGCCATTAATTGCAGTCGATTTTGATATAGGAGTTGGAATCGAGAGTCACACCTGGTCTACACAACTGCCAAATGGATATAGATGGAGTTTCTTTTTTTGAAAAATTGTAAAACCAAAAACCGAAAAACTAACGAACAAAAGCCAAAAGCAGCGAAAGGACATCATCATAATATAAAGAATTAAGCGTGAAGTTTACGCATATTAAGGATACGCACATGCGAACACACGCCGCCTGCATCTGGCCAGAGAAAAACCAATAGAACCAGCCCCGAAAAATGGCTGAAAGGATACATATATATTTATATGTATGAGTGCGCTGTGTGTATGTGTGTGTGGCAGCAGGCCAAATGCAAATATGCTCCATATAGAAATCGAAATTCAAATTAAAATTAAAATTGAATTGAGCGGAATGAGCCTGTGAGGCTGTTAAAATAGTTGCTCGTCCGTGTTTGTTCGAGTATTTGTATCAGATGCAGAGTGCTGACCCGGGTCCTGGATATACTCGCATCCTGCCAACGCTAATCAGCATAAAATTCGGTGCTAATGAAGCGTTGTGCAATGCCGAGAGTTGAGGCGAGTACTTGAATGCACTCTCGCATGCCTCATCTGCATTCCGATGCCAATGCAAATGAGCCAAAGGACATGCCCAGGCTGGCCATTAATTGTTCTCCATTTCGGTGTTTGGGTCTGTTCCTGGGTCTGCCTCTGACAGCGCAACCAGAACAAAAAAGCCACAAACTTGGTCTCAATAAACATGACAAATTTTCTAATTTGCGTATTGACAGTTTTCAATTATTGGAATTCCTCAAGCGTGATCCTGGTCCTGGCCTCGACCCAGGCGATAAATATGCTTTTATGTTCTTGTTGTCCTGTCAAACGGCAGCTCCTTTTGGCTATGTGGGCGTTCTAAACTGGCATCCTGTTTATGCTTGGGGATATATGTATATATATATATGTATATGGAATATATTGTCGAACGGAAACTACAAATGAAATTGAGAGCTGTATGCAAATTTATATATGTACTTGCGGAAAAGGAAATACTTGTGGATTTTATGCAGAAAGTTAATTAATGTTAAATGTGCAGGAGGTCTTCAGCTAATATAATTATTTTAAGTGAAATGATAAGTTAATTAAATGAAGTAATGAATTCGAAAAAAAATAAAACAATAGTTAAATCAATTTAATTACATTTCTGCAAAGATTTTGAAAAATTAAAAAATACTGGCATTAAATTAAAACTTTAATCTAAATATATACCATAATCTTAGCTCTGCTTAGATTGAAATACAATTATTAATATATATAATAAGTAAGTCCATTCAGTTGATTTACAGCTCCAAACCTTTATTTAGAGAGCAGTTTAAGGATATTCTGGGTACTTACATCGCTTACAATAAAATCGCAATAAAAATCCTCACAGAAAAACTCACTTTTAACTGGTTTAATTATGGTATTAAAAATTCCTGTTGTTGGAAATACTTTGCTTTAGCACTATAAATTGTTTTGAATTTAAAATTTTATTATTAAATTTTTCAGAAATACACAGAAATTTTCATATTACATTTATGTTTAATTTCGCAGCAAAATTTTTACTGCAAATTTGTCTGATAAATACTCAGAATTAATATTAATACAATATGAAGAAAAATTCATTTAATAATTCACAAATTTCCAAATAATCATACAATATTTCTGTGGTAAATTCTCAGTTTATTTCTAAAGAATTCTTTGCTATGTCCACTCTTATTTCCTCTGAATTTTTAAATACAAGCCTTCTATATTTTTAAAAATCAACCGTTAGTTGCCTATATCAACAACTTTTGTGCTACAAAATGCTATAATGAAGTTAACACTAAATGATCCATCAAAGCCCGTTAGACAACTGTCAACAAAACCCAATATCCACTTGTAAAAGTATTCCTATCTATTCAAATCTCAATCGCCACCAGTAGCAGCTAAATCCTGGCCACTGCAAGCAAAACAAACAAATTCGGGAAGACAACTTTGAGATCCCTATGGCAATAACATCAAATATTGAACAATCCCAAGGTGAACACATGACGGATTGCTGTTAGTCCTGAAACAGGACAAGTGAAGCCAAGACGCACACATACAGCACATACAGTGAGGGAAAAATTTTGGTTGAAAAAAAAAAAAACAAATATATATTTTTTAATAATATTAAAAGTAATTTATATAATTTTTAGTTTTTAAATATACTTAAAATAAAAAATTATACTGTAGGGTATGTAAAGTATTGCATACTTTGAGGTGTTGTTTTTTTTCAATTGCGTTTATAATTTGCAAACTGTCTTAGCAGTCAGTATATAAGGGGCTTTATTTTTCTGTATTAATAATTTTTTTTTCGGGAGAATATTTCTATTAATTTTGTGAATTAAAATCAAAAAACTTTAAATAATGATTTTAATTAATAAAAGCAATGCTCTGACGTTAAGCAAATGTAAAATGATCACAAAATGTTAAAAAAATTTAAAGAAATTTTTTAAAAATAATTTTGACAGAATAATTTAACAAATTCGTAAATTAAATGTGACCATATTCTGCATAACAACATAACAGACTCTTGTCAATAAATTGTCATGATTTTGTTATTTTTAGCATGATTATTATTCTCAGTGTATTAAAATATAAAGAAGGACAGTTGTCAAACTGTTTTCACTCCTTCATGCTAAATTTGCACGGCAAACAAAACAGAGTTGAGATCCCGCAGGACTTGGCATGAGACAAAATACCAACAGATGTACAACCAGACGACGGGGTGCGGACTGCGGGCTACAATCCAGGACGGTAGCACAGCAAGTGGCAAAATGTGTGTGTGTGCAAGGACATTTGGCTACTCGTTTCAGCGATTCGGTAGTCATAAACAAACTATATACCATAGATAGTCTCAATCGGAGAGTGAGAGAGAGAGGATACAAGTGAGTATTGTCCTTGGTAAACGTATTCCGGGAAGCTACAGCTAGGCGGAGACTCGAACTCGGACTCGGACTTTGGGCACGTCTCACATAGTATTCGGTTCCACTTAGAGGGTTTTTATGATCTTGTTTGTGTGTTTGAATGAATTTGACTGCATGCATGTACTTAAACTTTTAGTGCCCACTATGATGATCTGAACACAGGTTTTATGTGAGAGTCTTGACTCTTTTCAAACGGCCGCCTTTCTGCTTGGAGACAAAATTTACAGCATCTAGTAAATCATTGTCCCGATGAGTTGCAGTGTGCCCAACATGTGCTCCATTTCAGATGAACGACATTTAGCTGAATTTGTAGCACTTCCATTCACATAAAATCTTTGATGTGAGAGCATCGATAAACGGGGAAAAGATTCCGATTTTATTTTTTATCACAATGTTTATTGTGTTTTGAATTTCATTTATGGGACACTAATTGGGGGCTTTGTATGCTCAATATTAACTGGAAATTGTCCCAAAGAAGTGTTAAATATCGTTTTCACACCTTTCAACAGATTTTTGCCACTTTAGCACTTCAAGCGAAATTTATTTTTGAATCTTTTTGTTTTTTTATTTCATGACATTTTTATTGGATTTATTGAAGAATTTTGTAAGCTTTGTTTTGCGAAATAAAAGATTTTAAATTTACAGGCTCTTTACAATGTTGTTCTTGATTTTAAGATATAAAAAACAAAAAATAATAAATAAAAAAAATAGATGTAAAATATCATAGTTAGTCGAGCTTAAAGCGAATTTTCTTTTTTTTTTACCCAAAATTCGTTATTGAATTTTTAATTTTTATTCAACAAACACTTTACCTAGCTGGGATTATGGGATTATTTTTTATTTATTTTAATTTTATGAAAGATGTATGTAGAAAGTTATTATATTAAAGTTCTCATAAATATGTAAAAAATATTTCAAATATTTTAATGTATTAAAACTTTTAAATAAAAGTATTTCAAGTGAATTTTATTCTGTGAAAATAAGCATTCTTATATCAGTTATGTGGTTTTCAACTCATATTGATGAGCTTATAAATAATTTAACTCATTTAAATAACTTACAAAGTGAACAGTGTAAATAAAAATTTGACAAACCTTTAATACAAAATAATAAAAGTTTTAGTTAACCAAATGGGATTTTTAAAATACAAAAATTGTTATAAATTCCTTTGAGGTTTCTTTTTATGCTCAATGAGGCAACACAAATGGCTAGAAAAAATATGCAAATTTAGTCATCCTAAGACAGAGCCCAGTTAAAGAGTTGGCTGTAAAGAAAATTTCAATTTCATTTGTCATTTCGTTACGTTTGCTTTTGGATGAGCCCTGAGACGGAGACATAAAACCGCAAAAACTTTGATGAATCCGCCGGCAGGATAGGTGTTGTTTCGAGTGTTAAACGTTTCGCTTAAATGAAGTACCAAAAACTCAATTTATTTGCAATTAAATTGTGAAACTGAACAAAAATCTGCACAGCATTTGGCTGGCCCTTTGTTTTTGCATTGTTCAGCCAAAAATGCAAAAAAAAAAAAAAATACTTTGAACTGTTCCCAGTTGCCTGTTACCAAGTTGCAAGCTGTTTCTTAGCCCACTGACCAGCAAGTGCTTTAGCGGCTTTAACTTTTGATGTTGCCTCCCCAATATATATATACTCTATCCGTACGTTGAAGCCGAGTCCAGCTCATCGCATTGAATTGCATCTCATTTGAAAGTCAGGGCGCTCGACCTGGCCAACTGGGGAACTGGCCAACTGGCTAGCTGGCTATATGTCATTGTAACATAAAAGTTCAATTTTAATTGCCGCGCTTGACGTGCTCAAGGTATTTGGCTTGGCATTTTTACGATCACTTTGGCAAATGTGAGCTTCAAAGCCATTTCGGAGTCAGTTTCAGCTTCAGCTTGAGCATCAGCTCCAACTCCAACTTCCAGCTCCAGCTGTGATCTTCCGAGCTCTGCAATATCTGTGTTTTGCGACTGACTTTTGTCGGCCACTTTGTCCAGTCACTGCTCCTCATCCTCAACCCCTTCTCCCTTTTTCCCTTTAGCCCTTCCAGGGGCTCTGTGTCAAGTCGTTAAAAACGTCAGCATTCCCGTCAGTTGTCTCTTTGCGGCAGTTCGAGCATGGATTTTACATATGTATATTCATTTGTTTATATGACTGCACACCTCGGGCCAGAGGGCGGCTTGTTGCAGATTGGCACTCAACTTAAGCGATTGCAAATCCGTAACTCATTCGCCTTTTTTTTTTTTAAAACACTCGCAAACAAATTTTTGTTATTGTTATTGTTTTTTTTTTTTGTTGTCTTGGGTGTGGATTTGTTGTGCAACCTTCACCGAAATTGCCAAATTGCATTGTCTGGCTGTTGCATGCCCCGCATTTTCCCACACGCACACGCAACGATCTGGAGGGAGCAGCGTGGTGGGAAACTCTGGACTGCTCAGTTGTTGCCAAATGGTTTACACTAGGCGAAAAAATTTAATAATAACTGCAAATTATAGAGAAATGTTTAAGTAATGTCTTACCATTACAAATGAAATTTTTTTAAATTTTATTGATTTAATTATACATTAAAGGTAAATCTTGGCCAGAAATATTTTTGTAATAGAAAAATAGGGCAATACATTATAGGATATTGGAAAAAATTTTGCCATTAATTTAATCTTCAATTAAAATTTATTTATTTAAATTTCTGCATTATTTTTATATATATACATATCTACAAACAATCTACGGAAAAACTAATTTTTATAAATTTATTTCTATTTTTTTTATGATAAAAGTAAAATTTTGGCATGAAATATATTTTTTTGATTTAAATTTAAAATTTAAATATATATTGGATATTGAGGAGATGTATATTGATAATATTAACAAAATTCTAACACATTTTTACTCTTTTCTTATATTTTATTACATTTTTACACATTTATTTAATTGCTTCATTATTATAAAGATAATAAATTGATTTAATAATTTAATTTTATTTTTATATATGAATTCTTTATTATTTAATAGAAAGTAAAAAAAATACAAAATAAATATAAGTTATATAAAATATTAAAAAATAAATATATTCACAGTATCAAAAATTATTTCGTTATTATTTTTTATATTATTGAATAAATATATTATTTTTTACATTATCATATTTTTTAATGTAGTTCAAGTTTAATTTCATTTTTATGAGTCTGTACGCACTCTTTTATTTCAAAAACGCCTGAATTATTAATAAAAATAATAATTTTAAGATTAATTCTGGCATATAAAGTGTGATAAATTTCATTAGATATTACATGACTTTTATAAAATAATATAATAGTTTATATATAATAGTTTATATATAATAACATAATATAATAGTTTAATTAATCAATTTTGCTTTAAGATTTACTTAAAAAGCCAGAAATATATTTTACCATTACCTATATTATTTTAGTTATTTGCAGGTTTGTTTTCTCAGGGCTTTTTTAAGTCAATAATATTTTAAAATTTAATTTTTTATTTATTTGCTCTTCTATGCCTTCTTAATGCCATGATAAATTTAAACTATAGCATAAAAACTGTAAAAAAATTAGTTAATTATAAATTAACAAATAAATTCAAACAGAATATAATTATGGTAATTATTACACCGAATACCTCCCTCATATGCCATGCCAATTAGCTACCATTCTTAGGAAAATTTCGCACAGTGTTTGCCATAAATCTTTGCATCAATAACATAAATTAAAAATACCAGCAAAAAGGAAACTCCCAGCGGCATTGCTTTGTGCAAGCTGCTGACATATGTAACTCCCTCTCCCCATAAGCTGGTTTCTCCAGCTCCAACCCCTGCCTAACTGGCCTGGCTGGAGTGGAGCAACTGCAGCAGACTGTATGTCGTCTCCCACATGGTGGAAGGAGTACAGAAGATGCGGGGGCAATTTGTTAGCTACAATCGAGGAAGTTCGAGGAGATTCGAGGCGTTCTTGCCGGGCAGTTCGTTATAATTTATTTAATGGCTGGCAACAAGCGCGCGCCCCGTCTCCGTTTGGGGGGGACATGGTGGAGGGCACTGCGTCATCAATATGTCGGAGTGTTGAGTAATTTGCTAAACATGCAACATGCTTCCCCTTCCTCCCCTCCCGCTACCCAGCAGCAACTGGCGATTGCAAGTTTTTGCAGATTTATGATGACGGTCGGCGTTTTTGTGTTTATCATTGGCATTGGCCATAAACAGTTTTAAATGCAGCCGAATGCGTTTTTAAAGAGTGCATCCTAAATCAAAGATCTGTGGGCACCGACCCAAGTCCAAATCCTGTCAATTTCCGGCGAAAATTGTGTGCGCCTTTTGCAGATAACTAAATTAACGTAAATACAAGACGGCAGAGGCCGCGACAGAGGCGTCATAATTGCGGCGTATTTCGACTGACGGGGGCAGCAACAGGTGACGGCAGGACTGACAAGGACATGCCACGGCACTAACAAACCATTAACACCCGAACCGCAAACGCAAACTGACAGATACACAGCCAAATATACAGCTACAGATACAGATACATCGACTAGAGAGAGAGATATAGCTACCTGTTGGGCAGAACGGCGCGGTAGGTCCTGTTTTGCTGTCACAATGTTCAGCATCTTTGTCGCATGATTAGAGGCCATTACAAATCGTAAGTGTTACGCTATGGATTGAACTACGTTTCTCCGGACAGGTGGTCCTTATTTTTGTTTTCTTTGTCCGGCAAATAGACTTGTCAAACTGTGCCAATGATCGATTTGCAACGCCAACTTAGTCAACTTCTGGATGCGGATGCGAATGCGGATGCTGATGAGGTCCTGGTCTCTGGCGTTGCCAATCGCTTTAGTAGCGCTTTTTAACCTAAGCGTACACAAATATAGTTACGGATAGAGATACATTTATATCTTGTAGCTACAGCTGCGAGCTAAACTCTTGTAGGCGTTGCCAAAAACTCACCAAAAAGGTGTTGCCAAATTATGCTAATTAAATTAGTCATCTTGCGGAATTGAGCTGAACGAAGTTGGTTTTAGCTGGAATTGAGCTGTGTGGCATCTTTAAGATACATATTGACAAACCACATAATCACAAATAATGATGTTTGTATCGGTGCGACCCCGTTGATGTGTTAATTCACCAAAATGCCATTTAGTTTTAGCTAATTGCTAATTGATTTTGAACGCCCACTAAAAGCAATGATAAATTTTAATAAATAAATATTTATATGGAAATTTGTCAATAATAAATTGATTGAAGTTGTTAATTTAAACATAGCTCAATGAATATTTATACCAAATATTGAATTGTTTGGACTGACTGACTGACGAATATTTAAATATTTTACAATAGTTGAAATATGATTTTTGGCATTATTTTTAATAAATTCTACAAACAAATTAGAAAAAATTGGGTGAAAAATTGCAGAGCGAAATTAATATAATTTTTAAAGGAGATTTCAAACAAAAGTCATCAAAATAATATAATAATAATTATTTTAGATTTATTTGCATATATCTAGTGAAATGTCAATAGACACAGGTTTAATATTTTTTACATGTATATATATAAAATATATTTGTGATTATAATCAAAACTTTAATATTCCTTTAAGCAACTTTTAACTTATTTTTAAAGCACTCCATTTGATGAAAATAAATACAAAAATAAATAAATAAATATATTAAATAAAAATAAATAAATAAATATGAATATAAATAATAAAAAAAAAGAAAATAATATGAATATAAATAGTAAAAAAATTGTGGCCAAACTAAAATGTGAAAATTTTTTTAAATGCAGATTGATATTAAATATTATTTAGAGGTTAACGCAACACTAACAAAAATTTCTCGAAAATTGCTCAAGTCTATTAAAATTGAGCAACAAAGATTTTTAAGCAAATATGTATTTGAGCCGAGCAGAGCCGGGCAATTTTAGCTAGATATATTTTTTATTAGAAACAGGAAATAATTTAATTTAGATATAAAATTTATTTAATAATGCATTAGTTTTTTAAGGCTTCCAAAATGATCAAAATTGATGAGAATATATAGACAGCCTTTAGAAGAAAAAAATGTAATATATATGTATAATATTTTCAACAGGAATTTTTATACTTACTTTGACGCAAAAGATTTTTTACAAATATAAACAAAATCTGCACGATTTCTCCGAAAAATAATATTAAACTCTATTTGTAGAATACTCGTTTATTTTCGTTTGCGGCAAGTTCAAAGTAATTTGCTGCAATGTATTTAATAGCAATCAATGATTCTGAGAAAAATAACATCAATTAAATGCAAAAATGCCGCAACAAATCGAAATCAAAATCAAATTAAATCAACTAAAGATAACATGTAGCTTAATTTTTCACAGTTCGAGCCGCGATTGAAGACCTAAAAAATCATCTATAATTTGTCTTGGAAAAGTTGGCGGCACGAGTCTTTTAGGCCCTAAGCCTAACGGCAACTTGGCTTGATGCCACAATTATAACTGAAATATGGTATCAATATAATATCAATTGATAGCTAAAGTCCAAGTTGGGCTACAACTTTGACATGTGCCGCCTGAAAATCCACTGGGAATAATTGAAAATCACGCTGGCCAATTGCCACTTCAATGGCAACCGAAGGGGGGGATCGGAAAAACCAACAAAAATGGAAATTGTAGCCAATCGATTTAGGGGGGCTGAATTAATGAAAAATAAAAAGAAAAACTGAAAACTGAAAACCCAGCAGAAGCCTCTTTAATTAGAAGAAGAACCCGGGCACGAAGCTCGACTTCCAATGGCAGCCATATAACCTTTCGATAATTATTTATTTTCCCCATTTTCACATGGCACTTTCTGGCGATAATTTCGGGAACGGAGGCAGTTGCGGTTGCAGTTGCAGTGGCAAGCTACCTCTCAATGCAGAACTAAAATGCATTACGAAAATCCATTTACTATGGAAAATAAATCAAACGGGAAAGCGACAGAGATACAGTCGAAGTTCAAGATGGAAAGGAAAATGCTTTTGGTGCTAAACAAAATATTTATTATTTATGTATTTGTATTTTGTATCTGTATCTGTATCTGTATTCCACATTCTGCCTGAGAGAGTTTTGCCTTGCCTCAAAGGATTGATTGCATTTCGTGATTATTTGGTTACTGACGGTGGTGAGTGGAACCGAGTCTTTATATGTGGGTATCACTGTTTTTTTTTAATGCCATGCACATGCTAATATTTCAATGTCAAATTAGTTTTAATCAAAATGTGATAAATACGTGAAATATGTGAGCTGTGTGGAATTTATGTTGCCATGCCTAATTGAGCATGTTATCAAAATTATTCAGAGATCTAAAAAGTACTTATATGCATAAAATGATTACTAGACGAATATAAGTATATAATGATATATTATGATATAGTAATAAATACGAGCTGTTTAAAATATCAAGATTAATTACAATATTCGAAATTCATAAAAGTCATTTGTAAGCATGCATGCTTTAAAGTGAAATAATGGGAGTTCTAGGTTGTTTAATAAAGCCATTTTATTGAAATTAATGCAGCTAAAAATCTTTATTATTCTGAATAATTTTAGTCGCCAAATTTGATATTAATTGGTATTCAATTAAAGGTTTAATCAAATATATTTATTCGACAACTTCTAGCGGTAGAATTCCCAAAACGTAAAAAATCTGGGATCGCAAATAAGAGTTGAGTTCAATAAAATCATGCCTGAAAAATATTTTTTAGATGAATGGAAAAATCTGAGATATATTAATTCAGAATGCAGAATCCAGGAAATATTCAAAATCAATTTTTATTATTTATTATTTAAAATAAAAGTTGAAAAATATCATTTATATTTAACTTTTTAATAAAAATTGTCAAATAATTTCTATCAATTTGTATTTTCGGATCAAAAAAAAAACAATCAATTTTAATAAAAAAAATTCATAAATAAACATTAAGTCGTAATTTTTATAAATTAAAATTATAAGAGTTGCGATCACTTCAAAAAAAACATCCTAAATATGAATAAGTTTGATTTAAAACTTGTGACAATGGTAGCTAGAATATAAATATATATTATATATATATATTCTGAACATTAAATCGCACTTTTTAGCCAATCTCAAGCTATTTTTCCCCGCCAAAACTATTGTAAATTATGAGCATTGTAAACTTGGAACAGTGCTTCAAATAAATAAATAAATATTTACATTGAAAAATCGAACATCTAAACTCACAAATCCTTTAAAATATATTTAGTTTAATTTTTAATAATATAATAAGTTATTTTTCAGTCTTGCCAGAACTTATAGCTTATATTTTATATTTGTTGTTACCAGAATAAATTTGAAAAATTTTATAAAAGAAAAATGGACAATAAAAATGTTTTTTATGTTTTAGTTTCTCTTACCTTTTTATGTAGCATTATCTATAATTATTTAATTTATCATTTAATAATAACTTTAATATCAAATATAATATGAAAATGTTATTTTAGGTTTAATTTGCTCTTGTATTTTTATGAATTATATATTAATCTAGCATTGTCTATAATTATATAATATAAATTACATTTATTCAATTCCCATCCATCCACTATTTAATTATCGATTATTTTTAAAACTTTTTGTTAAAGGAATTAATTTTACAAATGGAAAAAGCCGAAAAAATATGAAAACAATATTAATGGTTCAATTTTCTCTTACATTTTTATGTATTATATATTTATATAGCATTGTCTATAATTATATAATATAAATTATAGTATTTTTCAATTCTTATCCATTCATTATTTAATTACAACCTCTTGGCGTAGCATAGTAGCAGAGTGTTGGCATCTATATTAGAACGATTTTAACAATCAAGATTGATTAGGTCTGGTGTCGGCAACCCTTTCATTAGGTAATACTAGGTGCAGGCGTTATAATTATAATCATTGACATCATCACACCTTGCCACGGCAGAGGCAGCGGCAGCGGCAGGTGCTAAACGAATTATATGGCTTGACGCCACAAGAAGAAATCATCGAGGATTGAGGCAAGAGGCAAGAAGAAGGCTCAAAGCAAGTGGGCCGCAGGCTCAAAGGAGTTGCCACGCCCCAGCTATATCAGTGTGTGTGCGTGGAGTGCTAATCAAGGATCTTGGATCTGCGATGGCTATCGATGGCCAGAATTAGCAGGAATGCGTTAAACGAAGGCGCTACGTTCAATGCCAAAGGCAATTATGAGAATGATCATCATTTTTCAAAAGAATCCGCCACATTTCAGCGAGTGGATGCTCCTCAGCTCAAATGTTTTATTTACGATGATCTTGCGGCCTGTTAGAATTCACACTTCAACGCCGCCGGCGGTGGCAGCGGCGTGTGTGTCCTCTTCTGCCTTGACTTTGTCGACTTGCCGACAAAGCGCCGCAGTCAAGATACAAAAAAAAAAGAAGAGTCAAAAAAAAAAACCACAGATCATGCACATAATGGCATCCTTTGTTTCGCTCTGGTATCGCCCCGTTGCACATACAGTTCGACTGCGCCACAAAAGTCAAACGTTGCGTTATCCTTTTTCACGAGATCCTTTGCCACGTCATGCGCGTGCCCGCCCTCACACACACACACTCCTGACATTTACCTGACCAGATCTGCAATTAGTTAATTTTCCCAACTGGCCAACATTTTGCCGCCTTGGCAGCTTTTGTAGGCGTCATTCGGATCACACGTTATTAATACACTTTTAACCGTTTTGAAGGAGTGATATATTTGTACATATTACTCTTCTCACCTTAGCTGACCAGCCAACTGTCCGGCATCCTCTGGCCGTAGTAGCCGCTCTCCAATTAATCATCTTTTCTCTCTCTCCGGGATTTTTTCCATATCAAGTCGCGGCTTTAACGTGCCGCCCTTTTGTGGTAACATTTGCTGTGTAAACAGTTGCGGTTGAGTTTTAATTTAGTTTTCTTGTTTCAAAGAGTCTATATTGCCCCAACAGCTGTTGCCGGCTCGATTCCGTTGCTCCCGAGGCTTTCGTTTAAGCTGACATATGGGCGTTAGTGGTAATATTTCAGTGGAGTTTATTGGGAACATTTTAAGAATCATTAGTGTTGCATTTTTTTGGGAAATTCTTTTTTAATGATGCATTTAATACTACACCAAGCATCTTAACTAACATTTGAATTTTGAGAAAAAAGAATGCTTAACTGCAAGTCTATGTTATTTTGAATGTTTTTCTTTGTAAGTAAGTGATTGTCTATCATTTTTATTGCTTAATATTCGCATAGTTGTAATTGTTGTCCTGCATACCAAATTTCATAAACATATTTAAAGTAGATCCTGAGATAATTACGTTTTAAAAAATATTAATTAAAACAAAGATTTCTGGGCAACATTTTAATAATTTTTATCCAAAGAGTGATACAAAAAAACAAACTTTTAGTTTTCCAAAAATAAATTGTATTAAAATCAAAATTCTAGTTTTATTGGAAAAATTTGCACAAAAAAATGTTTTTTTTTTCAAATAGACATATTTTATACAATATTTTTCATTCAACCTCTAATAACTTTTAAACGAATTATTTAATTTAAAAATGTATGTTTTAAAAAGAAAATAATCATATTTAATATCATTAAATTTAATATATTTATATTTAATATATAAACTTATTTAAAATTAACTAAAGCTACCTTTTTTCAAAATAGAAAATCTAGCGTTTTTTCAATTATACCGGCAACCGATTTTTTAAACAATTTTTCAGTATAATCAACCTATTTTTACATATAAATTGACACTCAAATCTGCGGAAAACAAAATGTTGTTGCATAGTGTAATCAGTGTTTTTAGAATATAAATTATTATAAATTTTTTCAATAAAATCTTTATAATATTTTTAATTATTATATATTTTTTTATAACATAATTTTTAAATATTTTGACTTGCAAAAATGTTCTGAAAGATGTTTTTTTTAAATATTATTTTATATTCTAATAAATGACGTTTAAAAAATAGTTCTTAATTCTGAATTTTATTTTTTTAAATTATTTTTATAAATCCTTTTTTTTTTTAATTTTATAAACCCAAATCAAATTTATAACTACCCAAATCTTTTATTGCTCAATGTAAAATTTAATACTTTATATACTATAAATTCAAATACTTTTCAACTTCTTTAAAGAAGCCTTGTTAAATTGTACCCCAGTTGCTTCCTTTTACAAATGTTACACTTTAAGCTTTACTTTCACATTGTCAAGGAATAAAGAAAAAAAAAGAAGAAAATAATGAAAATTAAATTCCAGAGCTTCTTTCAAGCCATCAGTCAAGTCGATTCCTTATTCGCCGCATGCTTGTTTTTCAAATGAATTTCCAACTTGAACTAGATACTCGAACTCGCCAAACTGACAGCTAGGCAAATATTTCTACTCCCCGCCTTCGACCCTGTGACAGAGAAGCCACATTAAAAAAATTCCCACAAAAAATTCCAAAGTCTGAACAAAAAAAAAATCGTTTGAAAAATATGTAACAAGTTAAAGCCAAGGCCTAGATACAAGTATAAATATAGTATATTTATTTCGACAAATAATGTGAATTGAAAAGCGCGCACATGAGACCCAATCACGTTGATAGAGAGCGGTGGGATGCAATGAAAGTGTAAATATTAATAAACGCAAGCCGACAAAGGCCACAGACTTGAAACGGCAGACAAAAAAGAGACCGCACACTTGCCATTCGAAAGTTCAATAGCAAGATACAGATATATTTTTGTGGAGTGTACAGTTGCAGATACAGATACAGATATAAACAGTAGCAGTTTGGGTTGTCATAAGTTTTGAGCGATTGCCCCGCAGCGAAGCCACACACACAGCGTGGCGGCCAGCTGAACAATAGCAGCACAATTATTGCCAAATGGCACACACAGAGAGACTACACACACCCACGCAAATGTATCTCACAGATACGTACGACTGACAAACACGTACGCAAAAGATATACGAGCAACTTGACAATTGCCTGACTCGCACTGTGGCAGCAGCAACAATAACAACGACAGCAACAACTACGATAAAAGCAACAACTAATTGTTGCCGTTGTTGTTGTTATTTCAAGTTGTGCCCTTGTGCCAACTGCGCTTTTGGACCAACATCATTTCCATGCGCGTACACGCGGCGTATGCGCAACATGGACAAAGTTCTTTGATTTCGACCGACCCCAAAAGAAGTGGCCAAGCCTCAAATTAAGCCAAAGTTATAGGAAACTAAATAACTAAGTACATAAACATTTTACTCGTGCGAAAATCTTTTTTTGCCAAGTATCTAACAAGCCACAGATACTTTTTATATATAGATACTTACTTTGAGGCCATCTTTTTCTCATGAATATATTCATTTTGGGGTGCCTTGTGGGCTTTACCTAATTAACAGAGCAACAACTAAGTCGATTGTTGTGTAGTTATTTCAGATTCCGTGGATTCAGTACTTAATTAAATAAAATCACAAAGTTTGTTATGGTTAAGAAACAGCTTGAATGACGATTCAGTTAATGGATTCGAAAGGTTCCAAAAGATATACGAAATTTTGTTGTAAAATGCAATTATTAAAATTAAAAAAATTATATATGTGAAGAAAGAAATTGATAATAAATTACTTAAGAGATATAAGTATAACATAAATATTTTAATTGTTAAGTTTAGCTTAGGTTAATTTAGGAGAGCTGTCAGGGTGAAATATTTACAAAAACTAAATTAATTTTGCAAGCTAAACGTTTTCACCAGCTACAGAATTAACAAAAAAGTTGTTAAAAAACTATTTATGGTTATCAAAAATATTTAAAATTCGTAGCAAGATAAGAAATTGTATATTTGAGGCGTTATAAAATTATGCGAATGATTTATAGCGTTAATAATAAATGCAAAAATGATTAAAAAATAAAAATAAAATAAAATTTTTGAATATATATATATATATCTACTACTATACACTGCATATAATTTGGAGCTATCTCGCTTACAAGACCCAAAAATATTAAGATTTTAATTCAAAAATTTGCCCATTTAATAAATAAACCTAAGATAACATTTTAAGTACAATTAAATACATTCTTAAAATAAAAATTTATAAGATTCTAGCTAGTAGAAAAAAACTAAATTTATTAAAAAAAAATTACATTATATTTGGCTTGAATAAAAAACTAGCCAAGCAACAAAAAATGCATCAAATATTTTTCTTCAAAGTTTTTTCAATTTTTAATATTTCACATAAGCCCACGCAAATTGTCATGATTAATGATTAAATGACATTTATCTAAGCCAGGGTGTCAATTTTTCTCATATTTGCAATATCAATAATATTCATTTATAAAAAAAAGCATTTATTTAGAGTACAGATCCTGGTTGGAGCTTATAACTGAGTGCTAGCAAATCCTTTCTCCATTTAGTTGATGGCATTGCAGAGGCGTTTTTAGCTCAAGGCAAAAGAATGCAAAAAATGCGCATTGTTCCTGTCTAAGTGCCCACTCCAGAGTCTGGGTAAAAGCTGGAGGAAATTGTGCTCCTCCTGGATCATAGTTGTTGGCATTGGCAATGCTTGTTGGTCTGTGGAATATGTACATATATACGAGTATAGTTTTTATATTCCTCGATGCCTTGGTAACCTTAGAACTTGCTTGCCCTTGCATAATGTTTTTGCATTTCAGCTGGGGAAAGTGCAAAGAAAAAAAGGAAAGCCAGGATAAACAATATGAAAGGAATTCTGTTGTCTTTATTGTTTTTCTTCAATTATTTTCTCTGTTTTTTTTGCTATGCAAATATTTGTTGTTTTATGCAGAAATTGAAGCACGGAAAACTATTTATGATTTCAAATAACTCAAACAATATTCGATGCCCGAGAATTAAGACTGATAAACCTGGACAACAAATCGACTAAAAATAAAGCTACAGTGTTTAAAATTATTTTTAGCTATAGAATACTGAAAAGTGTAGTTTTTAAATAAATTCCAAAATAATGTTATTGATTAAATATGGTAATTAAAGTAAAGAAATATATTTTTTCTTAAACAGTAAAAATTTAAAAAAAATCTAAAAATAGCCCAGCTTAGTTAAATTTTTTTAAATAACTATTTACAAACAGAAAATAATTTAATTGACTTTTTATCAAGACATTTAAAAGAAAAATTTGTTTATTTTTTTATTTAATTATTTAGTTCGAATCCTTTGTATTATTTATTACACTGTACTCCAACTTTAATATTAATATGAATTTATTCGCAGTAAATTTTAGGTTAAGTTGAATATATCCCTGTTTTGGTTATATTTTCTTACTTTTTTGCACTCTAATATTTAAAGACATATAAATTCTAATAAACTGTAAAGTAATATAGTAGTACGACTCTTTTTAGACTTAGTAAAACAGGAAACATAAAAAATATCCAAAAGACTAACAACTATCTAGAAAAAACTATATATGAAAAACTAAAATCTCATAACTTCAAATCAAGCACAAATATAAATAATAATAATGGAGACCCAAAGCATTAACAGATCTCCACTTAGATCCATTTAGAATTCAGGCTCTTGGATATATAAGTATGTTGGGATCAAATGGGGCGGCGCTACAAGAATTTGCAGCCATTCATTGGTGTTCTCTTTGGCGCAGCTGCGCGAGCAGATAATGCAAGAGAGCAAGAGCGAGAGAGTAAGAGAGAAAAACCGAAACACAAGCGAGAGCGTGCTGCACTGCTTACACACAACTAAACGACGATCGCTGTGCTAGGTATTTATAGCCAGCTCGCTCGCACTTGCCACCCTCGCCGCGTGGGTTTTTGCTGCTTTGTTGTTATTGTTCTTTGACCGAAAAAACTTGTTTCTGTTTGCTTTTGTTGGTGTTGGTTCTGCATGCAGCGCTGCTGCTACCACGTCTGAGAATCTCACAAATTCGTTTTAGTCTTGGCTGCTGACCGTTTCAAAATCAGTTTCAAGCTGTCAAGCAAACGAGCAGCATCAGCAGCAAACATCAAGCAGTGTTGCGCATGAACATTAGATAAATAAATAAAAAAGCATATAAGAACAAGAAAAAATATAAAAACAATTTTCTATAAATAAAATAAGAAAATTGTGCAGTGATTGTGTGTGTGTGTTTGTGACAAAAGTAACATAAATATATATATTAACAAATACAAAACAAACGGATTATATTTAAACAAATAAGATGGCTGTATCCGCACTCAATATGACACCCTATTTTGCTGGATATCCCTTTCAAGGTAAGATTTCCAACGCGCGCTCTATTACCAATTACCACAATTACGACTACAAAACGTCCAGACATAGTTACATATATATATATATATCTATATATATATATATAGCAAGTATCGTAGCAAAAAACTGCTTGATCATGATCATCAGCGCTTTCGCCGGGTTCGCTGTGCCTCCAAACGAGAGATCATTACCCCGCTTCGGCTACAGCTTGTCCCCGAGCTTGCCACAAACAATCATGATCAGCTTTTTGACTTATTGATTGTGATCGCAACTTGCAGCAGCCTCAACAACAACATTCCACAGGCAGCAGCCGGGCCAGAGAGACTTTGCAGACTTTTTGGCGCGCTCGTCTTGGGGTCCCAGACTCTACAAGAGTCTACCGAGTCTTCAGTCTACAGTATAGAGTCTTCAGTTCGGCGGCTCTGCCGCTTTGATCTTGGCTCAGCGTCTGCTCTTTTTGGGGTCTTGTGTATCACGTAGCAGCAACGTCAGCGCCCCAGTCTTTGGGGCCAGTTTTTGGGGCCGGGCTTTTATATACTCTCTACGATATTAGCCTGGCACAGCTGGGCGTCTGTCCGTCTACCCAACTCTCTGTTTTTTTTTCCTTCCTCATCTTCTTCATCTTTTCTGTCTGGCTTATGGATTATTAGTTTGATTTGATTGCCTGGGCACACAGCTGCACAGTGATCGGCATTTTCCAAGCACTGCTTGCTTTGCTTACTTATTTACTGTTTTCTTTATCGCACTCTGAATTTGGCCCACGCAAATTGCCAATTTGCGCTTTGTTATGTTGCCAGACAAATGGCCAAGACAATAGATCGTGCGAACTGATCCTCTGTTCTTGATCCTGGCAGATCTCCCTGCTGCATAATTGGATTACTTAATGCCGCTCAATCGAGCACAGAAGAAAAGTTAATTGTAGATCACTTGAAGATCACTTGAGGATCACTTGAAGATCGTTTCAAAATATAAATAAAATGCCACACACAGAAAGATTTTTTAGGAGAAAGATTATTCAAATTTGGCAAGGATCGTATTGCCCAAACAAAGATCAATGTAAATCCGAAACTAGGAATTTATTTTGCAATTCACTTGAAGATCACTTGAGCTAATCACTTCATTCTCTCTTTCTCTATATCTTCCAGGACAAGGACGCGTCAATCAACTTGGCGGCGTCTTCATTAACGGTCGTCCTTTGCCCAATCATATACGCCGCCAAATTGTGGAAATGGCCGCCGCCGGTGTGCGTCCCTGCATCATCTCCAGGCAGTTGCGTGTCTCGCATGGTTGCGTCTCCAAGATACTGAATCGCTTCCAGGAGACGGGTTCTATAAGACCAGGCGTCATTGGTGGCAGCAAGCCGCGCGTTGCTACGCCCGACATTGAGGCCAGAATCGAGGAACTGAAGCAAACGCAGCCGGGCATCTTCAGCTGGGAAATACGCGCCAAGCTCATCGAGGCGGGAATCTGTGACAAACAGAATGCGCCCTCAGTTAGCTCCATATCGCGCCTGCTGCGTGCCACTTCCGGCTCCGGTTCCGGTTCAGGCAATGGCACGGGCTCACACAGCATCGATGGCATCCTGGGCGGCGGCGGTGCCCTCTCTGCCGGCAGCGAGGACGAGAGCGAGGACGACACAGAGCCCAGTGTGCAACTGAAACGCAAACAGCGTCGTTCAAGGACCACCTTCTCCAATGATCAGATTGATGCCCTGGAACGCATCTTTGCACGCACCCAGTATCCGGATGTCTATACGCGTGAGGAGCTGGCTCAGAGCACGGGTCTGACCGAGGCGCGTGTCCAGGTCTGGTTCTCCAATCGTCGTGCTCGTCTACGCAAACAGTTGAACACCCAGCAAGTGCCCAGCTTTGGCAGCTCCTCCACAGCCAGCTCATATGGCGCCACTGCATCCAATATGGGCATGGGCCTGTACAGCGCCCAATCCTGGCCAGCAACTGGTGCTGCCTATGAGACACATGCCGGTTATGGTGGCTCTGTGGCCTCCATGTCACCAGCCAGCAGCAGCAGCAGCAGCGGCACCAGCTCCGCGGCTCACAGCCCAGTACAGACCCAGAGCCAGAGCCAGACCCAGACTCAGACCCAGAGCCAGGCCCAGAGTCTCAGCCAGAGCCACAGCCAGGCACAGGCTATTCCTGGCAACTTTATGAACTCCGCCTACGGCATGAGCTCCTCCAACGTTGGTTACTCCGCCTCGACCGCTGCCTACTCCATGCCCACCACTGCCGCCAGCTCCGCCGAGCAGCTGCGTTCACAATTTGCCTCCGCTGCCGCCTCTGGATCGCATCATCCCTCGTCCTGGGATAGCTACAATTTTCCAGGTTCATTCTTTCCCAGCGCCAGTGGCAATCATATGGGCAGTTATCATCAGACGATGGCTGGAGAACAGAAGAGCTCCATGGTGCCAGCTGCCTCGGCATATCCGTACTTTGGCTTCTAGGCCAGCACAATGCCCAGCACTTGCTCCAAGTTCCCAGTTTCATTTAATTATTACCAGTTTAGTTGGTTCTATTCTAATCTGTGCCTGTTTTTGTTCCATTTTTCATTTGGTAAATTAGTTTAAAGAGTTTTTAGTTAAGAGCCTAAGACTGTTTATATTAAGTTCTAATGTTATTCTAAGCGAAAATCAAAATAAATATAAATATTAAATTGAAATAAAACTTTGTTTTTTATATGGAAATGTACCGGATAATTGCTTAACTGGTTTTTTGCGCTCAGACACATTAAAATTCTTTGAAAAACAATTAAATAAATCAAAGTACTTTATATATAACATGCCATAAATATTTATAGACCAGTTTGAAATAGTTATGTCAAGCAAATCAATAAAATTAAGTTTATTTATAGTTCAAGTTTTATAATGCCTTAATACACATTTCACAATTAATTGCAACTAGAATTTTAAATATTAAATGCAGAATTTAAATAAAATTTGTGTCATAAATAAAGTTAGTTGAAGCCATTTTTAGAGCGATATTTTTATAGAACATTGAATATTTTAAGAGATTTAAACAGTGTTTAATAATTTTCAAATGGCCAAGTTTTATTTAAAAGTTGAATAAAAAAAAATTTTTTTGTAATATTAAAATGTTAAATAATAAAAATTGATTTTACATATCTTCTAAGCCACGCTGTAAATTTTAATTTCACAATTATATTTTTTTTTATCGAATAATACAAGTTAAAATTTAATTTCCAAAAAAAATTTTGAAAATAAAAGTTTATCCTGTTTCCATAATCCTACATTTTACATTAGTATATGAAGATTTTTCCCCTTTATCTAGAATTTTTTTCTGGCTTTAATCTTTTGAACTTATAACTCTTATTTGCTATTACTGGAATTTATTTTATTCATTTATTTATTTATTCTATTTAATTAATTTTTCTAAATAAACTCATTATTGATGACGTCGAAATAAGTATTAAATATTCTAAAATATACTATATATTTCACAAATATTTATTTTAAAAAATTCTTAATAAGCTCAGATAGTTAAAAAACAGCTTTTGATTGTTAAAATTGGCATAAAACATAAAAAACTTAAATTTAAAATATAATCTTTATATTTTTGTACCTAATTCTAAATATATTTAGGTATTTTATCTTATTAAAGAAACGACTGTCACATACACAATAATCCAACAAGGATACAATACGTTCATACTCAATTAAACTAAGGACATTGCAAATATCCCAAAGAAATGACAAAAGTGGACCACACAAAAATGTGGCCATGTCAAAGGAGCCACAACAGGCTCAAGCCCAAACAGCTAATCCTTCAAAATCGTACAGAAATTGTCCCCTAAACTGACAGGATAACAATAGAGCAGCTAGTGACGATCCACCAAGATCCTGTGTGTGTCCTGTGTGCGTGTGTGTGTTCCCATTCCCTGGTCAAATGAGGGCGCTGTCCGTGGACTTATGAGCTGACAATTAAACAATTAGAGACAAACGTGAATTGTTGGAGAACACGAACTGCAAAGACTCGATAATACGAAAATAATTTACAAAATAGAGCAATTGACAATGGAAGATGCGCAAAATATGAACAGCAAAAGAGCCAACGAGAAGGACCACCAACGTCAGTGCCAGGACTCTTTCAAGATGCCGCCGCCTAGTGGGCCTACCCCGAGTTGAACCCCGGTCAAAACGGGAGTGGACAAAGCCATTGACAAAATGCGAGGGTGCGGTAGGGAGTATGCAGCTCTCAGATTTTGTCTAGCTAGGATCTTTGAACTAGTTACGACTTTCTTGGATGGTTTAGGTAGCCCTAGAGTCCACAGGACTCTCAATTATGTGTGCACAGCGGGCGTCGCACTTACCACCTAGAATGAATACATTTTCCTCTACACGGACTTTCCGAGTGCGTGTATCTAAATGAAAACATCAATTAGCTCATATCGCTTGGGTCCTGACATCCCGACTGCCTAGCGGGGCAGGTCCTGCCGGCACGACGACAGGTTCGCAGGTTTATGCCTTGCCTACAAGGGTGATAATGTGTGTCAACTGTGACAATCATAATGGATCGCCTGCTTCTTCGTCCTGCTCTTTCTTCTTGCTATCTCTTGTGTGTAGAGTGGCACTTTGTCATTGCATCCGTCCACACAGTAGTCCTGCGGCTTCGTTTGTCCTACAGACTGACATAGTCTTATCCTAGAGCCCACCAACTTGGATATTTTTATACAAATTTAATTTGTGTGGCAAGTTGAGAGCAGGACCTGACTACTACAATCTTATTTTTTTTCGGCCCTTTGAACAAAGCTGTTGAAAGGCCCTCCCGACTTTTGAGCGATTGTGATTTATGCGTTTTTGATAGCTGAGAGGGCTCAGATCCAATGCCATTAAAGCCGGTAGCATGCGAATTTCTTGGCCAACTTCCTGTGTGTGGTCCAAAACACTGAATACTGAAATACTGTCCAGTAGCTGGCGGCAATATGTAGACGCTTTGTCTCCTATTGCCAAGTTTTGATTGATGATCTGCATTTTACTGTGATGAACGAGCCAATGATCTGTTTTATGTTCGAAGGCGTTCATAATGCGAATTGTGGTCGGGTTGAAATGTGGGAACCATTTGACTTAAGAAAATCAAGTTGCTTTGATCATTTAAATACTGTGCAGAATTTTATGATAATTTACAAGTATGGTTAGAAAATGGTAATATGATTTTATTGTGTAGAGAATAACATAAAACACAGGCTTCTTTTTTTCTTACAGCTTAAACTTATTCGATAAATCCAAAATAAAATAGAAGACACCTAACTTTTTAAGCACGTTTAAAGTTTATTTTAGCGAAATTTAAAAGTTGTCTAAACCCTTCAGTTTATAGATCTCCCGTATGTGGGAAGGTTGAGTTCAACTTTTCAGTTTCTTGCACTTTCTTCAGTTTACAACATTCGTAACGCAAAGATTCTTCTCAGCTGCCACAGCGTGTCGCGTGAGAAAATTTACAATTCTTTGTCGTGGGAGTGACAGAATATAGCGTGCCACATTTGTTTTTTTTTTTTGTAGAGATCGCAAATAGAATTTAAAAAAAAAATAAGCCTGTAAAAATTTTACAAAATTTATGGGAAAACCTTGAATATACTAATTTAGGATGTACCATTCAGGAAACAAAATTTAATAAAAAGTTAAATTTTAACTTGTATTTTTGATCAAAATTGAAGTTTGAAAGAAATTATTAATTGAAAATTGAAAGAAATTAAAAAAATTACAATATTTATTTAAAAGTTAAAAGTCAAAGCTGCTTTTCAACTTTTATTTTAAATGTATACCATGCTGGGTAAATAAATGAAATCGGCAAATAATTTATGTTATACATTTTTATTTTTGGGTAAAAAAAAGAGTTGTTGCTAATTTTAATAAAAAAAAATTTATAAATAATTTTATACATTTTTATTTTCTATATTTTCTATAAATAATTTTTATACATTTTTATTTTCGTGCCAAAAAAAAGAGTTATTGCTTATTTTAATAAAAAAAATCTATAAATAATTTTGAATTCATAATTTTTATACATAAATATTTTAAGAGTTGTGATCCCTGATTTTAGTCGTGTTGCAGACTGTCTCATTATTTCACTTGCAACTTAATTATTTCCATGTTAACTTGTTGTTAAGATAATTATTGTTATTATTAATTATTCTGCTATTTTTATTTAATAATAATTGAAATTTTCTGCATAGTCTGCATATAGATTAGGACCTTCTATATGCTCTAAATATTATAATTCTCCTTTGAGCTGAAATATTAGTAGCTAGCGCTCTTTAATTATAGTATGTTAAGAATTTATTTCTTCATTATTAATATTATTATAATACTCATTTCCTCATTTATTAAAGCATCCATTACTAAGTGGCAGTTTGCAACTGTTTTTTTTTTTTTGTTAATCCGCAACCAATCAAAACTGCAACCGTTAATTGCCACCGATCTGGAAGCCGATCTCCACAAGAAACAAAATGAATATGTTCGGGGCCAATATGACAGGCACAGACAATTTGCAAGTGTTGATGATGCTGATGAAATTTTCCGCCAATTTTTCACGTACTCATTCGCTCATTTCAAACCACACGCCAAAAATGAAAAAAAAAATATAAATGTATATATAAATACTTATGTTTGTATATATAAAATTTATCATATATTCATTAAAAATTATTTACGTTTATTAAATAGCGCAACCAAAAAAAAAAAACAAAAACCAACAACAACGACAATTGCCAAAGGAAGTGGGGAGCGAGTGAGATGAAAGATAAAAAGATATTTCGTGTATCATGTGTATTTTGGGTGTTCAGCGAGCGTTGATAAAACATCAAAACCAATCTGATAAGGAACGCTTTAAATTCCGTTACGTAACGCAAATTTAGAGCGTTACAATTGGCGTTGCCAGTGCATGAAAGAGACAGCATTATTCAGTTCACACCATATATTTTATTAGTAGGGTGTCTGTCTCTTCCTCCGCTTCCTCCTCTCAGTTCGAAAAATAAAACGCCCAAAGGCGATTTACGCATGACTTTTGATCGATTCGTGTTGAAAATTTGATAAGCCTGATGTTTGAGTTACCCATGTTAGCATTTTAATAAATGCCACAAGCTATATCTCTCTCCCAATTTGAAAGAAGTGAAAAGAGTTTGCTGCAGCAGGTGTTAAAATTGAAAGTATTATTAAATATATTTAATATGTTTTAAAGGGTTAGTCTTCAATTTGATCATATTTTTAAAGATTTTACATAAAATTGGATGACTGAGAAAAACAAGTACATTTCCTAAAGTCAGGCAATAGCAGAAAAATTGACTTTTCATCCATTCGGAAATATTGCAAGTGTTATTTTATATATTTTATTTACATATTCAGCTGCATTTTGGTCAATTTATTATATTTGTAAATAATTTGAATTTTCTGATACAAAGACAGAGGAAGCCTGAGAATAAGAAGAGGTATTTGGAACGATATAATTTTGTATTTTAGCTGTTGAAAGATTTGTTCAATAATAATTTAGTTCCGTTCAATTTATTTAAATAGCCCTAATTTAATAAAATTAAATAAAATATGGAAACCAACATTTTGGCGATTTTAGAAATCTTTTTAATAAGTTGCAAGCTCATAATTTATTTAATTATTTGACAAGAACAAATAATAAGTAATACCTGAAAGATAAGGAGCGGTATTTGGAGAGGTTTTTTTTTTGTATTTTATTTGTTGGAAGAATTGTTCAATAATTTTTGAGTTTCAACCAAGTCATTTAAATGGCCTTGGATTAATAAAATTAAATTAAAAACTAAGTTCAACATTTAGGGAATTTTAGTAATCGTTTTAACTTTTGAAAGTTTATAATTTCTTTTGTCATTTTACACGAATAAATAATAATAAATATTAATACCTGAGAGGTAAGAAGAGATATTTGGAAAGGTATATTTTTGTATTTTAGCTGAATTAATAAAATTAAATTTATAGTAGAGCTTAACATTTCGGGAATTTTTAGAAATCTTTTTAATTTCGGAAAGTTCATAATTCCTTTTGAACAAAATATAGTTATTAAATGACTAGTAAGCCTATACGAAAATTAGGCTCAAAATTATAATAACACCTATTTTAATCTACAATTCCTCTGAATTACATTACTTTTATAGCTGAAGAACTCTGTAGCCAATGCTATATATTTCTCCTGTTAGTTATAGTTATATAAACTAAGCTCTCATTATTAATAAATAAATAAAAAATTACTTTTGGCCCCAAAAATGGAATCGGACTGGATTGCAACACTTCTAATGGCCTCTGTTTAATTATAAAATTTAATTTTTATTTAGCAAGATTCCTAAAAATTCCCAACCCCAAGAGTCGCAGCAAAGTTACAATAATGTTACATTGTAAAATATATTTTTTATGTAACGGCGCAGACATTCTAAAGTCGCATGCCACAATTGAGTTTGCTATTTGCAACGAGTTGAGTTAGTTATCATAATTTTGGCTTTGCAATGTCTTAATATCAACGTGGAGCAAAACAGGCCCTAACGATCAACTTGGTAGAGTCCACCTGAGGCAATCTCTGGTACCAGTTAGTCTGGGGCAATCGGCAAAGATGACGTAGCAGTTGGAAGTTGCAACTAAATAACATTATAATTCAATAAGAAGAAGCCCATAAGCCGGCAAAACGAAGCCAGAGGAAACCCAAGGAACGAGTCTATAATGTTGCAGCTGTGCGGTGATTCCAATGCCGGCTTGGCCAATTCGACTGGCATTTGGCTAGAAAGCGGCAGCCAACTTGTCTGCATCAACAGCTCAGATACATATATATATATATATATATATTTGTTGTTGTTGTTGCGGCCAATTGCAGAAATCATCAAAGTGGCAACATGTAATTTCATCGCTGATGGTGGCACAACCGCGTCGCGTCGCGTCGGCAAACCGCTTTGAGCTGCATTCTGTGAGCAGTGATCAGTGATCAGGGATCAGTGATCAGTGACGGGTGATCGGTAAGCGGTAAGCGGTGAACGGTGATCGCTGATCGCGAGCTTAAGCGAGCGTTAAATCTGCAAGCAGAAAAGGGCTAGCTTTTTTTTTTGGGGAAATATGATTATTCTTTTATTTCAATAATATTCATACTATGATTATTTATTAAAGGCTATTTTGGGTAGGATCGATGATGAAATTGCTTGATCAGGTTGCACAAATTGAATGTTATTTTGCAAAATGCGCACACGTAGCTAGCCGTGCAATATGCGATCTCCCTGAAAATGGAGTTGCAGATGGACTGTAGACTGAAGACTGTAGATTGTAGACTGACTGACTGACTGTGGAGTGGCATAGCGCGCGAAGATTCTTTGATCATTTTACGCTTATTTGGAGGCACACACACAAACACACACACACAGTCACTGACACTCGCTGATCTTTAGCATATTTTACGCTCAACTTGTGATCAAACCGTAACTTTGGTGTCGTACCTGCTCCACGTCGATAACTCCACTCCACTGACTATCCGACTATCCGACTATGACTCATGGCCCATTTGGCTGTACCATCCATCAGGGTAACTAGCCGCTATGATATATTTGCATATGGCTTGGGAAAGTCGTCGAGTCCGCACAGTTGTTGGCCATTTGCTGTACATTATTTTTTTCATTTTTGTTTTTTTGCTTTGGCTTATACAATTTTATTATTTTTATTTTTATTGTTATTGTTATTGTTCGTTTGCCAGTTAAATTTGTGTGATTTTTCTTTTCTCTCGCTCAGCTTTGAGTTCAGCTTTGATCTTTTGCCGCCACAACCAACTGACATTGTAATTGTGAGTATTGTACCAGAGCTATACTGAAAACTGAAACTGAACACTAAAAAACTGAATACTGAATACTGAATACTAAGTACAGAGCTGCTTCGGTTTAAGTTTCTTTGATTGGAACACACGGCGCGGCGACCGTTTGTTATTATTATGTCAATTGTTTGTAATTTCTTTCATTTAAAGTCAAAGGCTTTTTTTATAGCTGCTGTCTGATTGGATGCGCTTTGCACTCTGATTTAAGCCAGAAAACATAAACAAAAATATACTAAATTAGAAAACTTAAAATTAATAAAAAAAATTTAAATTAATCCTCTGAGAGACTTTATACGGCCTTTACTTGGTCAAATATCATCCGATTTTTATTTGGAATGGCGTTTTTATCGTGGTTTGACCTCTAAATTGATTTCCCATTCAAATCTGTAAATTAAATTTTTGACCCCTTTTTTTTTTGGTATTTTCTAAAAGAAAGACTTCATATAGCCATAACTTGGTCAAAATTCACAAATTTTTAATCAGAATTGCGTTTTGATAATATTTTGACGTCTTAATTGATTTTGCATTTAAATATTTGATTGCAATTTTTACTCCTTTTTTTGTGGTATTTTTATATACAATTTCCGCAGAAGCTACCCTTAAAGACTTTGTATACCCATAACTTGGTCAAAATTCATTCGATGGAATGGCTTTGAATCATTTTTTGATCCCCTTTTTATGGTATTTTTAAACCTGTGATTTCTATAGACGCTGAGAGACTTTATACGTCCTTAACTTGGTCAAAATTCATCAGATTTTTAATCGGAATGCCGTTTAATTTGTGTTTTAACCTCAATATTGATTTTCTATTCAAATCTCAAAATGAAATTTTTGACGCCATTTTTTTGTTTTTTTTTGTTTTTTGATTTCATATACCCATAACTTGATCAAAATTCATCCAATATTTGGTAGGCATTGCAATAATGGAATAACCTCTAAATTGATTTTCGAATAAAATCTTAAATTGCAATTTTTTACCCATTTTTTTTAGTATATTCTGACCAATGATTCCACAGAAGCAGAGACTATAAAATACTATTAAAAGATTGTTATTAAAAATACTATATAAAAGACTATTTTATAGTCTCTGACAGAAGCCATCCATTGAACCTTTATACACCCATAACTTGGTCAAAACTCATCCGATTTTCATTCGGAATTGCGTTTTTTTCATGGTTTTAGTTCTTAATTGATTTCACAGTCAAATCTTAAATTGAAATTTTTGACACCCTTTGTAGATATTTTCTAGTAATTTCTAATTTTAAATGCAGTATTTTAACAAGCTGTACAACTGAAAAAACACGTAAGAAAACAAAGTTTACAGAATTTTTTAGCATATGTCAAAAATATCATATGCTGTCTAGTGTTAAAAAATTTTCCTATATATAAATATTTTCTCTTAATAATTGTTCTATTTTATTCCATCAACAATATCATTACTAATTAAAATTCTCTTCTGAATCTGCCCATTCATTTCTAAATTTAATTTTAAAAAAAATGGCACACATCATTTGCACTTTATCAATCAGGCCGCACTCTCGCCCTCATCATTGAATTTCGCCAACACATTTTCAATAGAATTTCAAATGATAAAACTCTGTGAACGATAGGAAAACTGAGTTTCCACGGCAGTCGTATACCATCTCGTCTATACAAACAACCCAATCATTTAAATGAATTATATTGCGCGGCATTGAAAGCGATTCCCAGCCTGATACTCAAACAGAGGGATGCATAGGGTAGCGGAAGGTAAAAAGGATGCAGTCTATGCCGGATGGCAGCGTCAGCCAATTGCCAACTGAAATGTGGAAAAGCATAAGCATTGACTAGAGCTAGGAACCAGGAAACAGGACTGGACCACCACCACCATCACCATCACCAGCAGCAGCATTCAACAATATCGGGGCATGTCTGGGTTATGGATATAGTCGACATCGAAGTTGAAGTCGATGTCGACGTTGATAGGCGCAAAATTCAGCGTGAAGCGTGCAGAAATCGTGGCTGCAAAAAGGTCCACAGAGCGAGACGGTGCTATATTTCTATTCCCTTCTGTTGCATTCAGTACTTTGGCATTATTTTTCAACATATCCAAAATGAAACATTTTTGACACTTCTCTTTATTTTATTTTACTTTTTTTTTGTTTTTTGCTTTTAACTCTATGCAGCTGCCTCTGACACGAGGTCTGACCTCAATGGAAGCTGACATTGCTTAGGGGAGTCCTGGGCTGAGATCGCCTGCCCCCCTGGTCCATGTGTCAGGAGGATTGCAGCTTGCTTAGCGCGAAGATGGATTATTTTTACGCTTATTTTGATCTGCTCGGTGGATGTTTGCTTTGGGCACTTATAAACGCTTGGTGTGACCGAGCTACATACACACACACACACACACACATAGCCCAAAAGTTGTCCTTGTAGTTGCAAACTGTATAAATCCGAGTTCCACAGGGGTTGCATCCTGGCAGCCATTATGAATTGCCTTCTATGACTTTTAAGCTATGCCAAATAAAATTGACATGGAAGCCATTGCAATGTTGATGAGACATACCTAATGGGATTTACTTAATGAAATTTTTTTATTAATATTATACTAAAAATTGATAAGCAATTTAATCAGTTCAGTACTGCTAATTAATAATTATTAATAAAATTAAGAAATAAATCCTTCGACTTGTAAACAAATAAATATAATTGTGAAAAATAAATTTGTATTAATTTCTAACTGCCGATAACTCAAAAAATATTTAAATATTATTAATATCAAGATATTCCTTTATTGAAGCCTCTTAAATATTATATAATAATACTTTTAAATATTATATTATAAATTTAAATAAATAATTAAATAATGTATTATCCCTTATTATTTTAATTAATTTACAAATCTAGGTACCTCGAGTAAGATTTAAATAATATTTTTATCTGAATTCATATTGTATATAAACTAAGATTTTTTAAAAAATATATTATATTATCCCTTATTATTTTATTAATTTACAACTCTAGATACAACAATAAAAATATAAATAATTTTAAAACCAAGTTAATCCTTTTTGAAGTCACGCAAATATATAATTATATATAAGCTACGTTTAATTAAAAATACATTTTATGATCCTTTAATTTGCACATATGTATAATAAACTTAAAGCTGTTATTTTATAAAGTAAATAAGTGGCTATTATTATATCTGATATATTTTTATTTTTTATTGTTGTGATTTTTTGTGACCTTTGTTAGTTAGGAGATTAGTTTAATATAAAAATATTTTTTATAGATAAATATTTTTAATGTAATTGAAAATTGTAAAGAAAGTGGTCGATTTATAAATGCATGTTAAGCAAAATTATTTTTTTTATTAAGTTTTTTTAGTAAGTTGTAATTTAATTACTGAAATACTAAATTATTTTTTTTTTTAGCAATTTTTACTATTATTAATCTATTCTATAATATTGATTAATACCTTACCAAATTCCAAACATTATATATATTCCGCTTAAGCTGTTTATTCACAATAATTAGACAAGCAAATCACCAAAAAGTTAATCCATAAATTGTCACAAAATCAAAAATAAACCAAAATATTTTTTCGCAAAATTTATAAGCCATTGCGGGCAAACAACAATTGCAACACCTTAGAAATTCTGTTGAAATCAATATCCGATTATATAGATCAACCAGATCAGAAAACGGCATGTTGTCAAACGTTGTGTTGGCTGAGCCGCAGGCCAAGCTTAAGTCGAAGTTTTGACCATATTCGGGTTTTAGGCCAAGTTTTTGTCCAAAGGGCAAAATGGGCGTGGCTGCATATTGATTTGAAATCAAACAGCAAAAGCAGATTACAATTTATTTATTTATTTGGCCAAGCCGAGTGAGAAGAAAAGGACGCCCTCGTGAGTTGCGCGTGCAGCGGATTATCCTTGTGCACTTGTTGCTGTTACACATCTTACGGGCACACGCACACACACAGGTACTTACAAGGACTCGGTAGTCAGCAGGAGCTAAAGCAACAAAATTTAAAAACGTTCAAGTTCAAGAGCTGTTTGGTAAGAGAAAGAGCTGAAGGGCTGGTTCCTGAGATGAACTCATCAGGACTGCAACCGTGTGAGAGGAGACACTGATCCGATTTCGACTTTGGCTTTGAGCTCGGACCCTCATGAGCCGATTCAATTTGGATTACAATCTGAAGCCGCTGGCTAAGTCGAGTAAACGCCTACGTGGCCCAAAAGTCATGTCATGTTGTGCCAGAGCCAAAAAGGATGCAAGGATTTGACGCGCACTGACACAATTTCTTGCACCTTTTTGTGAGTGTGGCAGCAACCTGCTTCTTCGACTACAGATCCTGTGATCCTTGGCACTCACAAAGCGCTGAGCACGCTACAGTTTTGGCAATATTTATTGGCTTTATTGGATTTACAGCTTAGATGTGAAAGCAGTACGCAATCTTAGATCTGCGCATCTAGAAATATAAATCCCTTCCCCCTTGCAGGATGTCAGACTCCTCTGGCGCAGCGAATTTTTGTTGGTCATGGCGCATTAGTTAGTCTCGATCTATTAACAAGTTCATTTCATTGTTAAATTATCTCTGTAATCAGCTTCAAATCGTTATAATCATAAAATCTGTTACAAATCGTAAGAAAAAAGGATCAGCCATGGAATTAAGATGCAGATAAAATTGCATTAAACTTAGTTACTAATTCTAGTACTTCAGCGGTTAGTATTCGTTCTAGATTTTAAATGGTTTTCTATTTAAATACCAGAATTACATCATCAATGAATAGACAACTCGAGAAACAATGTTCATGATCAGTTGCCTTTAACTTCGCATTTAACGAAATTTTATGCACATAAACTTGAATTAAATTATAGAAAGACGGACAGACATTCAGATAGCTGAAAAGAGCCATTTGCAAGATCAAGATCGCAATTGCAATCGCATTGATCGTGGATCAGTGGTCACTGATCACAACAGGGCAAAAGCAGCTGTAAGTTTCAGTACATAGATTGCCGTTAGACTTTGCTTTGTAGTTGAGCCGACAAAATAAGCCCAATACTCGCCCATTTTTATACTATTCATATCAGCAAGCAATCGACATGATCAACAGACAACAACAGACAACAGCATCAAAATATGGCCCTAGGAGCTCCAACTGGCCTATGAATCACTTATAACAACGAGCCAACACCAAAGTCAAAAAGATCAAGCTATCCATATCCGCCAACCTACTATACATGAGCCAGATGAAGTCTTTCTGATGAAGTTTCTGTAGATCTGATCCACTTGCCCCCAAGGCGAACACAGGCAGCAGCAGCAGCATGCTAAATGGGGCGTGGAGTTGTCTGTCCACAGCTCGTGCGACTTTCAAGTATGCAGATGTCGGATTAGCGGCGATGATACCCATTACGATTAAGAGCTAGTTGCACAAATGTTCCACATACAAAGTTACAAAAGTTACAAAAGCGCAGCCCATAGCTTAAATGAATTCAAACAGCTTTCAACTCGAGTCCTTATCGATTTTTTTGTGGCAGCCGCAAAAATACAGCCAATTTTTGGGGAAGCAGGAAAAAAGTGAAAAGCCAATAGCAAAAGGAACAAAATTGCAAAACGCATTCAACTCGAAATGCCAGTTGCATATCGGACTTTGTGCAGCAACACAGTAAAGGGAATATTACGTATGAAAAGGGAGAGCTACAGCAATCCCATCCTGGTGGGTGGTTGGTGGTCATACTACTATAGACGTCATCGGTCCTAATTGATGATATGTGCTTGTTGCTTTTGGACTGTCGCATTCCATTATTACTTCTGGCTCCAAGGATATCTACACAGGAAGAAAAATTGGTATAAATAAAAGAAGACAAAATGATATAAATATAAGAATATAAAACAAAAATATAAATATAAAATTTTAACCGGAAATTTGTACTTGATGTTTAAAGTAAAAATTGAAATATATTTATTTAAATAAATATAAAATTTTTAATCAAAAGTTTGTATTTGGTATTTAAAGTAAAAATTTTAATAAATTCATTTAAAATTCTAAAAACGAAAAATTCTTTATTAAAATGTTATTAATTAATATAAATATTATTCAAGAAATTATAGCGAAACGCTGGTAATTCTCAAATGGTTTAAGCAGAGTTTATAAGGTCTATGTTGTTGATGATTAGATAGGTTTCTCTTTCTCGCTCTCTCTCCCTCTTTCCGCAATATTAATTTAAATTTTTTTATTTTTATTAATTTACATTAACTAACATGCTGGAAACAACTCTCTTCAGCTTAAATTCAAAATTATTTTAGCTAGAAAAGGAGCAAAATAAAATCAAGAATTCTGTGTTTATTTTATGTTTATTCAAGCTTTACGTAATTCTGAAAATATTCCAAAATGCTGTGCTTATTTTATGTTAATTCAAGCTTTACGTACTTCTGAAAATGTTTTGATTTCACTTCCTGATAACTTGACTTTTTCTTTAAGTGTAAAGTATTGATATGTGACGTGATAAGAGAGTATATGTGGGCTGCTGAACGTAGGCGAGCACACATCTCAGAACTTACATTCATGTGGCAAGTAGAAGACGGTGGAGGGGAGTCTGTCGAAGAGCTGATTTTACGATGTCAGCTTTTAATTAGTAACATGAACTTGCTTTGACAGCTAGCTAGCATGTTGAATAGTTCAGCAAAAGTTAATAAGTACAAGTAAGATAGTTGAGAAATTAGTTTCTACATAAAAACGTTGTGACTGTCGTTTTTTTACGTTCTTGACATTGAACAAAAGTCAATAGAATTATACTTATATTCAATAGCTAGAAACGTGCATCATCTTTGCGACATATTTGTTAATACTTAATTAAAATGGTATCTTATTTAATTATTTAACAAGTTAAAAACAAAAGAGCCGATAATTAGGAGTTCCCTATATGATAGATTTAAAGCGGAGTTTCATATAACAAATATTTTAATTTATTTTTTTTAATTTAAATGGGATCTAATCTGATTCGAACGATCTAGACATTTTTACTTCCTTCGGTCTATACCAAATTTTCTCCAAGGCTCGCAGACAATAAAACAGATAGAGAGATGGATAGATTAACCCATTTTATATGTGTTTATTGAATTGGGAATGCTCTTTACACATTGCTCTCATAGTGAGAGCATCAAAGGAAAGAAGTCTCTTTAATTGATTTTATTTTGATCTTCTTCAACTATTATATATATACCCGGGTTATTCGGAGAGTTAACGAATGTGTTGTTTCGTATTTCCATCAATTCTATATTCACATATCCAAATAGTACGAGCTAAGCCCACATGAGGAAGTCCAGATCGAAAGGTGCGAGAAGGACAACACAGCCCAGCCTGTGACAAGGACAGAAATAACATTCGTATTGACAATGGTGACAGGAACACACACACACAAGTCACACACACATTCAGGGTTCGGCAAACATGACAAGCCGGCGCAACGAATCGCCATTTTGCGCTGTCTTTTGGTTGGTCCTTTGGCGATCATCCTGTCACGCGTGCAGCGGCTATTTATATATATTTTTTTTTTTGGTGTTTGCCATTTGAACAAAAACATTTTAAAGCCAAACGCGTTAAAATAAATGACAATAAATAAATTAACAGGCGAAAATCTCTCGAAAATGATGCTAAATTGAAATTTTAGGTAAATTTTACCATTTCATTTACTCTTCCTTCCCATTTCTCTCTTGTTCACAGTCTCATTGATTGGATTTAACTTCACACATTGCCTAGACTCTTAAATTATATAGTACGAGTACATATATATATATAAGTCTTACGATCTGGCACTGAGCACAATTTTATTGTTGCTACAATTAGTTCCGATTGGCACTGGCAGGATCGCTGATCCTTTGAGCATACGGACGTTCATCAATAGCTGCAATGATTGCCTCATGTTGTCCATTTACAGCAGATTAGCGACGGCGTTCGCAATCCCATTGTAGCCTCGAAGCAGGATCTACAACTGAGCCAGGATTGGAGTCAAAGTCTGTTAACGCACAGCTGCCGATCGGGCAATTTGTTGCGCCTTGGCCATCAATGCCTCCTACTTGCCACATTTGCCACATTGGCACGGTGCATTGTGTTTGTCGTGCGTCCAATTATTTATGGGTTACAGTACAAAACCAGACACAATTTTTGGTTGCACCGTCAGCAAGGAAGGGATTTCCAATCGATCAATAGGAATAATTCTATAATTTCTTTTATATAGAAAAAATTAAACTAAAATTGATCAAAAAACACTGAATTGTTGACTACTAAAATTAAGTACATGTTTTATTGGGAAATATGTATTTAAATAGAATTTCACATATTCAGGATCAACTTGAAAGTGTAACTTCAAGAATATTTTATATATTAACTTAGCTTCAAAATTAAAGTGAAATCTTATTAGAACTTGTAAAATAAAATTAAGTCCTATTAGAACTAAGCAGGGTTGCTCTAGCTTTCTAGCTCTATCACGCCCCTGGCGGTTAAAATACAAAACTAAAGCATGTAAGCAGGTATACAATAGAGGGCGCTAGCAACAAAAATTAAATGGGCAGCACTTTTTAAAGGATTGCGCGGCATTTCTAAGAGTAAAACAATTTAATATACAGTGGTGCTCATAGACTTAAGCCACAAGACTTCAACCAAGAATTTAAACGAAAATTAAGAAAAGTTTTTATTTAACAGCTCCAAAATATAACAAAAATATGAAAACATTATATACAATTTTTTATAGACAATTTAAGGAAATTTATTTACAATTTTTCTATTAAAATTAAAGATTTTTACGCTTATTACCAGAAAAATGGAATTAGTACAATGTGAAAGTCAAAAAATTCGATTTAAATAAAAATTTACATAACGTTCAACTATTTATTATTTGCTTGAAGTCGAAAATATTTTTAGCTGGCATAGACATAAATGCCATATTGATTTGTATATGAATGTGGAATATTAGCAAAATTGCATTGCAGTTTAAACTACTGTCCACAGCTGGATAGTTGTCCAATTTGAGCAATGATAAATTTATGCGTCTCAATAGACATCAACACGTTCCAGTTAACTTGTATGTAGATTTGTTATTTTGTTTTTGTGCTTTATTACCCATGAGTTTGTAAGGCTGCTGGAAGCGGCGGCGGCGGCGACGGCCTGCAATTCCTACAATATAATCATTTTATCTTGAATGTGCCCTGCAACGCCCACTGCGGACACGCCCCATCAGGGCTCCAAGGAGGACGATGAGGTCGAAGACGAGGCTGCAATCGAAAAAAATTTGTACGTGCTGTCATCGATCGCGATCGTGGGATACGCGGACGGAGGAGACTTCAACAGAGGTTGAGGTTGGCACTGAGTGTGGATGGGGCTGAAGAGGCTGCGGTTCGTCAGGTGATAAAGCTGCAACAGTTGGTCCAACCGTCCAGCCGGTCAAAGTCGGTCCAACTCGAAGCCGAGCTGTGTTTTCTGGGTACATGCCTAATGTGATTACAGACTTTAAGTTTATAAACATGGGCCAGGCCGCTGCCTACCGAGAGGCGGCTCAGCAGCCCAGCGGCCCCTGGTCCACATCTAGAGTCAGATCCAGATTCGAGCAAAGGGATCGAGGCCCTCCTGTTGCGTTGCAATTACGGCGCGTGCAGGCGACCCTCGATCCCAGTCCCTGTTCCTATCCCTAACCCTGTCTCTGACCCTGTGCCTGGCTTCAGTTTCCCCTACCACTCAACTGAGCTGAATCCCAATCTGCCTGTGCCTCTTGCACATGATGAATTCTTATTAGCTGCCTTTGGTACCGGTTGCCGCAACGGCTGCGCAGTTATGAGCGGCAAACTTCAACCGTGGCTTCCTCATAACTTTTGCTCTATTTTTCTTGTTTTTCGCTTTACCCGCATCTCGGGATCTCCCTTGAGTTGTCCAGTCGTCTGGCCCCAACATTTCGCATTTTGTTGAATATCGATGCTGCCTCAATGTCTGCTGCTTCAAGCCAGTAAAACATATCACTCGACGGTCATCGCAGTGTGCTGAGTAAGCTGAGTATTCCAGTCTGTGCCTCTGGGACCATGTTGTCAGTAAGGCACGCGCAAATCCCTAATGGAATTCAGCCCATGTTTGATATGTTGAGTAGGGCAAAGAAATACAGAGTGTTGAGGGCATTGCCATGAGTTGCACATATCTCATGTTGTTTGGTGAGTGAATCATTAAAAACAAAGCTTAGCCTGAAGGGAGAAAATGTATAAAGGATGAGTATGTAAGGTAACCCATTTGAATTAATTGGTAAAACAAAAATAGAAAACAAATATTCGATTTATTAATTTATATTTATTATGGTGAAATCCTATGAGCTACAGGAATTCAGAAATAATCGCTTTCTTAACTGACTTTTATAGTCACTCAACCCTAATACAAATTTTTTATCTAATTTAAGTCCAATTTCAATCACATTTCATCTCATAGTTATATACATAAATACATATATTTTATTTACTTGTACTATACAGAAACTTTTTACAAAGCGAGAAAAAAGGAAATACATAAGAACATCTTTAGATCCCGCTCATATCACTTTACTCATTGAAATCCACACCTTCTCCGTTAATTTGTATGGTTATATACTCGCCACCTTCACCATCTCCGCGATCCCGTTGACGATTGGAATTTGGCTGAGCTGGTGGAGGAGGCAAGGGTGCAGCTCGCCTAGGCATCGATTGCAGGGATATCTCATCGCTCTCCCGTCTCATGAAGCGACGCCGAGTACGTGCAAAATCGAAGGGTTCCCTTTGCCTCTGACTCGACTGGGCATATGAAGCATCCGTCAGCTGGTGTATAGTATGAGTGGAGCTGGTGCGTCGCACTTGTGGTAGCTCAGCTTGGATTGACTGTCCTTGTCCCTGTCCCTGTCCCTGCGCTGGCCGCTGGCGACCAAAGCAACCGGTGGCATAGCGTCCATCTGCGGAACGTGAGCGACGTTGCCGCGAAGAGTCCCGAGTACTTAAGAGTTGCTGTAGGATCAATCCCAATTATAACCAAGTTGAGCTGGGAATGATTATACACTACATACCTGCTGCATTTCATCCTTGCGCAGGCGACGCAGTCCATGTTGCTCCTCCAGTTTATTGCTCATCTGACACATCCAATCGCGCGCTTGTCTCAACGACAAGGAACTCTGTGAACGCTCCGGCAATCGACCCGGGAAAAGAGTTTCCCGGGCGCCCACTACACTGCCGCTGTTCAGAACAAAGACACGCGGAAAATCTATCACAAAGTCGCGGCTGCGTATGAGATCAGCCAAAGCGCTAGATTGGACTTGAGTTGACACTGGTTCCTGGACTGAAGTGGCCACTACTTGTGGATTAGAGCTGATACTCGCAGCTCGCTCCGGATCATACTCGAGTATGCTCTCCTCACTGCCCAGAAACTGCAAACAAAAGATGGATACTTTGAGGATATTGTTCCACTAACCAACAAACTGATCTCTTATGCTGGTCAGCTGGGAACACTCCTTGGAAAATCTACTGATGAATGAGAAGCTCTAAAAAATTGGCATTTTCTACATTGCAAACAAGCGAAGCATTTTGAAATTCAATCAATTTATTTTGTTTTTTTTTTGTAATGTTCTTAAATATGCTTGAGTCCACGTTTTGTTTAAGTTTTTAGCAAAAACTATATAGTACATATCTGGTATTTTAATCGACAACTAATTAAGGCTCTAAGTTTTTTTGACTTATTTCATGTTCAGCGGGCAGTTTGTTTGCATTTTGTTTTGACGTGTTTTCTGGAGATGAATTTCTTTGTTCAAAAATATACACACTTAGAAATGAAAGTACATAATAATAAATTAAAATGCAAAATGTTTTTGGCATTGGATCGCAGATATGTTTTCTTAGGTATAAAGCAATTTTCAGAAACCCTTGAACTCATTTCTAAGTATTTATATACATACATATAATTGTAGTTTTTATTTTTTTTGTGCTCTCGAATAGTTTATGATCCATTTTTGGGATCAAGCATTAGCACAGCTATTCTAAGCATTTTAGTAGCTTTGTTTAAGCATATTCAAGTTGCCAACTCGAATAAAAATACATTTACAAAACTACAAAACTGTCGATTAATGGGATTATTCCGAGATAGAATTTTTATGCAGAATATTCAAAAAATTATATGCCTAGACAATTTGGAAAATTTTTAAAATTGTTTAAATTGAAATAAACATAAATTTAAAATAAAAAATAAAAGAAACAAATGTAGAAAAATTAATATAAATAATATAACTAGTAGTATATTTATTTGATTTTGAACAACTAAAGCTAAAAGCAAATACTTTGGCACCTTCGACATTATATTTTATAGATTTTCTATTATGAGTGTCTTGAATTTATATGTATGTATGTATTTATGTATTCATGTATTTATGTATTTATGTATTGTATGTTTAAGAGGCAGAGCTTTAATTTGCCGTTGCCAATATTGACTAGCAAAACAGGCGCTGATTTTGCTACGAAATATTTTGCATTAAATATTACAGCTACTACGGCTACTCACTTTATGAATTATAATTATAAGTAATTGTTATAAGTACATATTTAATTATATGGTAATAGTAGTTATTGTAGTACTCGTAAGTATTTCTGTTTGCGGTTCTCTTTTATCGACAATTGGTATGCTTAAATATTTAACTTAATTATTTAACTTAGAACTCTGCGCTATTTCTTAATGTGCGTGGGTATTTCTTCCTTGCGAAATCTTCAGTCCAGTGTCTACAGACTCTTTTTTGTTTTTTGTTTCTGGTCAGCAATTGCATTTTAAGTACACAAAGTGCACTGCTTTGCACTACTTGGCACTGCTTGTCGCAAGCAGTGCCTGCCTGCTCTGCACGCATATTTACATGGTAAGTACGCAGCAACGTAGAATGTAGAATTCATATATATATATATGTTATGTATAAATTTACGTAGAATACGAGTATAACTTAAACATCTGTCACCTGGCGACTGGCAGTACAAATAACCTGCGGCATGGTCGCCGGTGCCGAGTTGCGTCTGCCGCGATCTCCCGGTCCGGATTGCTGCTGGTGTTGACTACTACTAGGACTACGTTGATGATAATTGATAGCACTAGCATTAAAACTACTTATGTTGTGCTGCGGCAGTGCCACAACAATGACGGGCACCTCATCGGAGGCGGGTGGGAGAGCAGCTGCCGCTGCAGCTGTGGGTGGCAATACAGCGGGCGCATTGTGCTGTGGACTGGGAGTTTGATAAATTTGATCACCCACCACATAGCCATAGAATTTGAGCACATCAAGTTTGCACATTGGACAGGTGCGATGCTCGATCAGCCACGGATCAATGCAGTTCTTGTGGAACTCATGCCTATAAATAGAGAAAATAACTTAGTTTTCATTCACAATTAGTTTTATTTGAATCACTTACTTGCAGGGCAGAATTCGTATAATATCTGCGGGTTTGTAGGACTCAATGCATATGGCACAACAGTCGCTGTCCAAGTCCTTTTCATCAGTCATTTTGCCCGTTTTGGTCGGTATTTTCATAATCGCCTTTTTGGTCACGGAGCAAAGATTGCGCTATATTTATAAACCAAATTAAATGTTACTAGACATATGGATGTAAGTTTGAATAATTTACTAACCGATTGCTGATCCTTCGCTTGCATGTAACGGAACCTTTGTATATAGTAGAATATTAGCCACACCAGCGAAATAATCATCAGCACAATAAATGATATGGATACAAACAACACAGAGGTTCTGCAAAAGAGATAAATAAATATTTCAGATTAAGTTTAAACAACATGCAAGAAAATTCAAATAGATGAGGAGCAGTTATGGCAAACACCAAGCAGTGAACAATAAACAGCTGTCGATAAGACAGTGCAACTGCTTGAAATATGCCTACTGGTGGTTAACTACTAAGTTTGTCACTAGCTGGCCGCAAGGGGACGTAGCTCAGTGGTAGAGCGCTCGCTTCGCATGTGAGAAGTCCCGGGTTCAAACCCCGGCGTCTCCATGTTACAAATATCAATTTTTGTTTTGCAAAACAGATTCTATTTTTATATCAATACTGGAATTGACATGTAAAGGAGATATTACAAATAAATTTGCAGGACTCTTTGTGATTTCTAAGGCTACATCAGCAGACTAAGCAGCTTAATAGTTACATCTACATTTTGCAACAACTGCTAAACTGCTTTCATTTTTTTTTCGCAAGCAGTAAAATTTGTAAACTTGTAGGTTTTCCTATGGGATTTGTACACTTGGCGTGTTTAGAGCATTTCCCACTTTACATTTTAGTGGGGACGTAGCTCAGTGGTAGAGCGCTCGCTTCGCATGTGAGAAGTCCCGGGTTCAAACCCCGGCGTCTCCATATAAAACGGCCATGTGGCAATATTATTTTTGTTTTTTTTTTTCTGAATATTGCAGAATTTCTTGTAAGTCCCTCCTCCCTAACATTGGGTTATTATTTTAACCTCTTGCATAAAGACTAATTGAGTAATATTTGTATATTGTGGAGATATATAAATCCAATTAGAATATCAACAATTTTTCATTTCCTGTTTGCATGAGGAATCGCAAATAACAGTTCAGTTTAAATAAATCAAGCCTGGAGAAAATTATCTAGATAAGTTATTTTTTAATTCATTGATATAATCAACAAATTATTTTTAATTGCATAAGTTTTATTTTTAAGAGCATAGCTTATTAAATCTCTTTCTTTATTAATGATTCTCGGCTTACATTAATTTGAAACTCCTTTTTAAGGGATTTGGATTAATATACAAACATTGCAATCAATCAATGCATTTGTGAAATGCAGGCCGCGTGGGGACGTAGCTCAGTGGTAGAGCGCTCGCTTCGCATGTGAGAAGTCCCGGGTTCAAACCCCGGCGTCTCCATAGTGAAACATTTTTTGGACATTTTTTTTTTTTTTTGTAAATGCACTTAACTATAATTTTATAATACTTTGAGAGGATTAGAAATCTCAATAGAAAAATTTTAATAAGAGATAATTAAAGATAATGAAGAGTCAAGGTTTTGTCAACTAACCAACAAACCATCACACCTGTAGTATTTACATCCAAACAGCCAAATTAATTTAAAAATATTGTTTGTCACTCTGATCATTATTTATAGCTATAAATTTGTTTTAATTATTGCTTTTAAAAAAATTAGTGGTAGTTTTGTCGGTAAACCTAAATTTAATTATTAATATTTTAGAACAGAGAGCTTCTAAGACAATATACCGCCATCGGGACCTCCTAACTTTATTCATTTTTCCGCAACCGACAAAACTACCACTATTTTTTCATTACAATTGCAACTTTTACTTAAGTCAAGTATGCTGACAACTATGATTATTTTAATCATTTAAAGCCTTTTAGAGGTAAAACATTTACAAGATGCGTACAGCGATTGTAAATTAATTACAATTTGAATCCCTTCCCCAATATGCGTAAGGGTCGTAGATCATAGATCAATATGCGCTGCGAAAGCGTCTCTGGGAGTGGGAGGATCCCATGGGGACGTAGCTCAGTGGTAGAGCGCTCGCTTCGCATGTGAGAAGTCCCGGGTTCAAACCCCGGCGTCTCCAAACGAAATATTTTGTTTTGTTTTTTTTTAAAGGTAGCTTGATAGAACTGCAGTTAAAGTATTTATAAAATTTAAATTCGACTACAAGCTCAGCTTAAATAAAAGCGTAAGATAACTTTTACATATATTCAACTACATTTTCTGCTAAGTACACAGTAAATATTAAACAGGTTTCAATGCACTTACCGGTTCAGACTGCTGACAGGTCGAACACCACGACGACCTTCGATTATGGAAATGGTAACATTATGTCCTTTATCCACTGTGTTGGCCAGATCCACCCCAATCGCTTGATAGGTTATCACGGCAGCAATATTGCCTAGTAAAAAAAAACCTTTAGTATGTTTGTTTGCTAGATTTCTTGCCAAAATTAAAAACTTACGATTTTTGCCCTTGATTTGCATTTTTTCTAATTGCATGACCTGCTTGTCATTGTAGATGATCACGCCGGCGGCATTATAGTGATGCACATGCTTCACTTTATCCTCGAATGTGCAACGGCCGCGTCGCACCAAAGCAATCCAGGACACGCCCTTCTCTGGTAGGGGCGCGCCCAGAGTGCCGCGTATATAGGGTGTGCAGGCAAAGTCGTCACTTATATTGTCGGCAGTGCTAATGTGGACTAGACGACCCGTCACATTGAGCACCTTACCCTCGCCGTAGCGTGCCTTCTCCTCCGGAAAGTCAACCTCGCACGGAGTATTGTCGCTATCCACGTAGGACCAGTTAAGGAAAGCAAAGTTATAAACATCCATGGCAATGCGCTCCTCACCTATGCTGGCAAACGAGTGTGTGGCATTTGCCGGCCGGAAGTATCGTTCCAGATCCTGATTGGCAATAGTCATGGCCGCCACCAGGGTTGTCGTCGTTGTTGTGGAGGTCAGATGTGGCTGACCTCCCAATAGTAGTACCAGACAAGCCAGCAGCAGCATCTCCCGACAGTACATAACCCAACTTGAAGAACTCTTAACTTTGTTTTCTATTCTCTTCTCTTCGGTTTACAAATCGCTCTGTTGTAGCTTTAAATACGGTGCAACATTTGCTTCTTCCGCCTCCGCTGCGAACCAAAGTCGTATTATTACTGAAACGATAACAAACCCGTACAGGCAATCAATATACATATTCGAAATTTTTATTCATATGAGGAATATTAATGGCCAAAAGTGTGGGGCCGTTCGCTTAGCAGACGATAAGCGGCCATATTATTAGCACTCGAGCACTTCTTCAATGGTTTATGGGGTTTTTTTTTAGACTCCGTGTACCCTGATAAACCCCTTATCGAAGGTACGTGAGTTTTCTTTAAGGTAACCGACAACAGCTGATGAAAACTTTATTCGAAATATTGAAAGTAATGTGAATCAGTTTTCACAAATGCGTGTAAATTATAGAAAAACTCTGTTATCACAGTATATTATTTATAATTGTTTGATTTAAAAATATAACTGTCAAAAGTGCTAAATATTTTAATCAAAAAAGGCAAGAAACTGAATGTTTTATTGTCAAGTTAGAAATAACTGGCAATTTGTTACAGTGTACCGATTATTATCAGAAAATCTACTTCATATTAAACATTTATAAAAAAATTAAAGAGTTTAATAAAGATCCTTTCAACTACATTTTTTTGATCATTTTTGTTATAATAAGAATCACAAGTTTATTATTTATTATTAGCCAAGTAAATAACTATATATAAAACTCATGAACAGACTTTCTCCATACCGTTAACACTTTATAAAAAGCTATTCACAGCAAACACTCTCTATATAGCTTCTGGGTCAACCACAAATCATATTCATTCTTATAGCAATTTAAGCAAACGGCGATTTTTCTTGGTTTACTTCGTTTTGGCAATTTTGGCTGCTTTGGCCGCTTTGAGCGCCATCTGAAGGCCAATGCCAGTGGCAAATGCAATGCTGTTGCCATTAATAATATGCACAATGTCCTCCGTCCCTCCCTCCCTGTTCCTGTCCCTGACCGCAATGTCAGGGAAATGCAATGCATTTAAATATTTTATTATGTGCTCCCAGGGCAAAACCATGGCAAATGGGTGGCCAAGTGCTGCTGCAAAAGATTCGTGGGTGTGCGGCTGACACTGAAAAGTGGTTCTCAAAACCACCTCATTTGTATACAGAGAAAGAGAGAGAGGAGAGGGATAGAGGGGAATACACTGCAACCAGTTCTTCTTGCCACAAAATCAGACACGCAAAAAACAGCTTGGACACCTACTTGTAATACTCTTCTCTTTCTTCTCTCTGGTTTTGTCTGGCAATCATAAATTACATTTTATATGCATTCAGTTTTGAAGCAACGAAGCAAAGCACCGACGTTCCCAACTGCCCTCACCAATTGAATACAAAACATTATTTTGACGCCTATTTATGAGCGAATAACTCAGTGTGTGTGTGTGTGTGTGTGTGTAAGTGTGTGTTAAGGTTACTTAGCTGGCTCATCGTTATAGCCACTGGTTGAGATTATAAGCCATCTCGGGTTGCGCTACATAATTTAGATTATATTCGTTTATATGAAAACAATTTCTTATTTTTATTAATTTATTTATTTTTTTTCTAATTTTTTTTTGTATTTAATCATTTAATCTTACTGTTATTTTTCAACAACTTATTATTTCTTAAAATTTTTTATTATATTGTTTTAAATACTTTATGCAATTCTTACTTTTATTTTTAAAGAGAAAGGTTCTTAAATTGTTTTTTTTATTTATTTTAAATTCGACTTGGTTACCTAAAATATATAAAAAAAAAACAATTTGAACTAAATATTATTTTATAATTTAGATCATATTCGTTTTTATGAAAACTATTTCTTATTTTTATTAATTTATTTATTTTTTTTTTTAATTTGTTTTTTTTTATCATTTATTTTTCAACAACTTACTATTTCTTAAAAATTTTCAAATTTTTTATTATATTGTTTTATATACTTTATGCAATTCTTACTTTCATTTTTAAAGAGAAAGGTTCTTAAATTGTTTTTTATTTATTTTTAAATTCGACTTGGTTGCATAAAATAAAAAACAATTTGAACTAAATATTATTTTTTAATTTAGATCATATTCGTTTTTATGAAAACTATTTTTTAAAATTTTAAAATTTTTATTATATTGTTTTATGTATTTTTAAATACTTTATGGAAATTTTACTCTCATTTTTAAAGAGAAAGGTTTTTAATTTAATTTTATATATTTTTAAATTCAGTTTGATTGCCTAAAGAATAAAAAAAAGCAATTTGAACTAAATAATATTTTTTAATTTTTTTTTTGCCATGAATTTAATCGGTTTAAAATAAAATTGAATTCCTGAATAACATTTAAAATTTCTAACAAAAATCTACCTGCGCATATTTATATGTTGTCGGATATATATATTGTGCCACATTTTAACGTTTTCCAAAATTAACAATATATTTCAAATTATTTTTTTTAAATTTTATTAAATACATATAAAAGACATATAGATCTCAGCTGTCGTAGCGTCGATTTAAGTTCGTCTACGTCGTATCAAAATATCTTTTCGATTGGCCCATTGCACATTTTGCATGCATCGTTGCATTTTATTTTAGCATTCGCGGTTGCTGTTGTTTTTGCTGTTGTTGTTATTGTTGTTGTTGTTATTGTTGTTGCTCTTGGCATGTGGCAAGCCGGCAGGACAAGGGCAGCGATCGATGGAGTGGTTAGGCAAGGGAATACGGCTAAACGGGGGGCACAGAGTGGGCAGTAAACTTGGCCAACAGTTTGCAAGCGAGCTGTGCCAAAAAACAAACAACAACAACATCAGCAAGAACGAAAAATGCCGACTGATATATACCCTGTTTGCCACTTAAATAAATTTGCATATTTTGCGAGAACTGGGTGCCAATTCAAAGGGGAAAAAACCAATATACTCTTTACATATTAAAAAAAAGAGTATAAAACAAACAACAACAACAAAAGCGCATCGTGTTGCCTGTTTAGGATAATGACCCTGACTGTAACCGTTGTTGCCAAAAGTGCTATAAGTGTGCGTGCAGTGTAGTATTCGTATTTATGTGCAACTGTTTCTCTAAGTGTATAAGAGAGCGCAGAAAATAAAAGTGAAAAAAATGGCAAAAATGATTTTGGTATTCAATTTTTGTATTATTTATTTATTGCCTTATTACTGGCGTGAGGTGTGTGTGTGTGTGTGTGTGTGTGTGTGTGTGTGTGTTTGTGTGTGTGTGTGAATGATTAAATTATGCAGGGTGTGTCTGTGTCGCAATTTTAGAAATCATCCTGAAATTGCGCCGCTCTTGAGATACATTTAAAATGCGAATAAGATACGAATAAATCAATTTATATTCGTATAATATTTATAATACAATTTGGGCAAAAGTTTTTTTCGACTAAAACTAAAGTGAGTAAACGTATTTTTATTTTTTCATTTGTCATATATAATACAAAAATATATATATCAAGAAAAATTCCTAATTTACTTGTTAAGCTTCCTCATAGTTTGCATTTAGTATTTACAAATGCAAAATGTTTCCGTTCGTCTGTTGCTAGCCATAAATTCAATTATTTTATTAAACATTTTCATTTGTAAATAAATTATTTTGAATACCCTTACAAGGGGTATTATGGTATTGTTACTAATTTGTATTAGATGACAATATGATTAAGTTATTATTGAATCAATCAAACTAATGAGAAAAACAATTTTAATATTTTAAGATGCCATTCTCTAAATAAGGAACTAAAAACTTCGTTTGTAAGTTGAAAAAATATTTTAAAAAATCTAAGAGCTTTAATTTATAGCTGCTATTGAAATAAATAGATGTGAAATTAGTTTTTCGAATAAAAAACAATTCTGTTAGAGTATATATACATTCGGCAAATATAATATACTAGTTCTAAATTCTTGTTACTTGCTTTATTTTTATATTTTCATTTGTAAACATATTATTTATATTATTTTTTTTTCCTTTTGACAATTTGCTTGCGGTGTTATTGTTGTCTTTGTTATAATTGTTGTTGTTGTTGTGGTTGTTGCACTTCTTATTGTTTATTTATATAGAATGCTTTTATTATTGTTTTGGCTTTGCATACATTTCATTTATTTTGGCCAATTACCAGAAAAGCGTTTTTGTTTTCCCATCTAAATAAATAAAGCGTCTTTATTGTATTTTGTTGTTGTGGCTGTTCTTTTATAAGTAATATATATATATATATATATACTCGTATGTATATGTGTTTAAGTATTTTTAGTTTATTATTCTTTTTGCGTTTTATGCATTTTTGATATGTTCTTTGTTTATTGTTTAAAATTTCATTCGCATAGATCCACAGGTGTCTCTATTTTTAGCTTATTTTCCATTGTTTCTTGTTATTTATTTGTTTATTTTGTTTCTTCGGCAATATTTATAAAATAAGCAAATAACAATGCACTGCTTGCTTTTCAAGCAGTTCAAATGTTTCAATTATTCAGAATCTTTTAGAATATTTGATTTCTTGCTGCAAAATATTAAGCTATTAAATAAATGAATTTATTTCTATTTAATTTCCATTTTAATACCTTCACTGATCAATTATTCAGATAAACTTTATTACAAAGCAAAAATGCTTCATTAAATCAACAATTTCTGGCAATAAATTTCTCAAACCAAAACTGGCTACAAACAGCAAATATACTTATCTATAAATCCATAAATAGTCTTAAATAAACACACAAGATAGTAAATTTTATAAAATATATGAACATAAGTGCACTCATACTATAAATATTCGATTGTTTGTGAATCGAAACGTGATTGGCAAAAACGTGATTCGAATGATAAAACATTTTGCAATTCGAGCATTTTATAGATATTTATTTGCATGTATCTAGCATTAAAAATTTGTTTTTTTGCTTTGTTCACAGAAACAAATAAGAAAAGAAAAAAATAAATAAATATTTCATTGTGTATTTTGCATATTAAATTGAACTAAAGGATACTTTTTATATTTAAAACTAGCAACCTGAGCTATTATTTTAATATATGATATATATTTTATTTAAATATAATAAAGACTTAAGAATGCTCTGCCAAAGAGCAGAGGAGCTTTCATACAACTGCGGGCAATTAAAAAATGATAAACAAATATTCTTGATTAAAATGCAAAACGTGTACTTGGCGCTCAATCAAAATGAAACGAGCAGCACATTGAATAAGGAAGAATTATAAAATACGTTCTGATTGAATAAAAAGGCTTCGAAGCTATTATTTCTGGTTATTGTTGATTTAAATAAAATATGAAAAATAAATAAATTATACCCTGTACGCATTAAATATGTGTAAAATGAGATGCAAATGAATGCAATAGTCTGAGGGACGATAACCCGTCGCTAAAGTAAAACTATTCTTAAACAGCATCCACAATCGATTAATTCTAGTCTTAATCGTCTTTATATACTCTACATAGATCAAGTTAATTTTTACATTATTTATTTACCAGCTAATTACCCCAATAACTATATATTTTGACACAAATGAATTTTATGTAAATCGATCGTTAAACAAACAAATTATTTATAGAATAAACTGAATTCTATAAAAGAAGCAGTGTAAAAAAATGAAGTAATCTGCTTGCTTATACTGTTGTTGAACTGCTTGAATTGACAAAAGTATACTGCTTGATTGATATTAACAATTATGTATGTGAATGTGGGACAAAGTGCTTGGAAATTTAAGACCTAGACATCCTGTACCTAATTATCGAGCATACGCGAAGTATGTTAGTAATTGTGCATAATTAATTAAATTTTAAATGAATAAAATGATTTGAAAATTTCAAGAAATTTAAATAAAACCAAATGCCTTATATTCAAATAGAAAACTTTAAATTTTTAGTCCGAAATTAGTTTTGTCTTTGTAATATCAAAATTTAAGCAATTTTATTTAGTTGACTTTAAAATTGCGTTGGTGAAAACGGCAATTTAATTGTTAATGCTGAAAATTGCAACATTGCAGTGTTGGCCTTTTAAAAATCACAACGGAACTTTTATTATTTAACCGCTGATGTGAATTTGAAAAGTTTTCATTTAACATTTGAGTGATTTTGATGCGTTTTTATGCGCTCCGTTGGCTTTAATGCATTTCGTTGAACTCTACACATAATAATAATAAAAAAAAACCCCCCAACAATACGGCAAAAGTCAGAAAAATTCAGAAAAATTACAGGTGTAACAGGTAGTACGGAAATGTGCACTGATTATACGTTTAATTCGTGTGTTGAGTTGTTTGGCCAGTGCTTGTTAGCTGTTTAAGTACTCTAAGAGTTCATATTTATATACTCGAACAATTGTTGTGCTGATTACGAATTTTGAATTTTGAAATTCAACAACAATTGCATATTACAACAATGGCAAAACTACAACACAAAAGGGCCCATCAGCAATTAGAGTGTTGCAAGAGCTGAAGAATTTCAACTGAATTATCCCGCCTTTCAATTAGACTTGCGTCATTTGCTTGTCACTGGAGTCTTATGCTTGCCCCACGATTGTTGCCCCATTGCAACACACACACACACACACACACACATTTCAATTTGCTAAACGGCGCTCGATTTCAAACTGTTGCCAAGTGCAGAGACTAAAACTTATGTGTGTTGTAAGGGGGAAAAGGGGTGTGTGTTGGTGTGTGTGGGTGTGTGGTTAGTTGTAAATGTCGCCAAACTGTGCTTCCCCTTATTCTCAATCACTGACAGTGTCAGAAGCTAGCAACAACCTCACAAGTACTTAAATACACCCCGAATCCCCCCTCTTGGCTCTTAGCTCCTATTAACGCATTTCTAGCTGAAGCCTCGTCTTGGCATTTGGGCTTCACTGTCAGCTGCAGGCTGTAGAAGGCAATCGAAAGTCAACTTATTTAGTTGAGGAAAATTGGAAGAAATTGGTAGAAAAGTTTCAAGGCTCTGTCATGTCGATTGCACTCGTCCAAGGGAATTATATTGGTAATTAAATGCGAACCAGAAAAATACGACAAAAAGTCGCATAAAAGTTCTCCAAGTTTTCTTCTGCCAACTTATGTATTTTGTGGTGCAAGAATTCAGATTAACAAGTTATCCAATAATTTTTTCAGCTTTTTCTATTTATATTTTTGCTTTAATTTTGATCAGTTGGGAGTGTAAGCTCTTTAAGAATTAATGTATATAGCAAGTGCAAGTTAATTTAATTTATTTAATAATGAGTTTAGATCCTATTTAAAAAAAAAAAAGTGAAATTTATAAGCCAAGACAAAAATATATTTTTAATTTAACATAACGTAATTTCATTGTTATTATGATTTACTACATATAATTTTAATATATTTTTTATTTATGAAATAGTTTTTTTTTATAGTTTGAATATTATATTTTATATTTATTTATTTTATTATTATATTATTTATGTAGTTTATAATTAAAAAAAGTAAAATTGATTTTATTATATTTTTTATTTATTAAATAGTTTTTTTTATATATTTAATATTCTATTTTGTATTTATTTACTTTTTTATTATATTAATTAGGTAGTTTATTTATAAAAAAAAGTATAACTTGAATATTAGGGCACTAGTCTCTAGCTAGGCCAAAAATAAATAAATTATTTAACATAATATTATTATTCATTATTTTATTTAGTATATACCTATATATTTATATTTTTATATTTCTTTTTTAATGGCTTAATATAATTTATTTTATTTTATTTGCTATGTGTTAATTAGTTTCTTAATGAACTCATTATTTTTTATAATTTTATATTTATTTATTTATTTATTTTATTTGTATATTATTTAGTTAATTTATTATTATTATTATTTATACTTGAGATATGTTACATACTCCTATATTTGTTATTGCAACAGAAAGCTGGATAAACTGTTGTAAATATTGTAAACAAATCTGTTTTTTTAATGGAAATATATTATTAAATTTGTAAATGAAATCTTTTGATTTAACGACAAAACTGATTAGTTCAATATCTTTTTTTAATGTTTAGTTCAATTTTATCATAGAGTCACTTATTGGTACAACAAATTATACTAAATTTATTTTATTTTATTTTATTTATTTTCTCATATTTTTCATAATATACTGTATCATGTGTAGATGATTTCTGAATATTGTGGTATTATTTTTCAGAGATCTGTGGTTGCTTTGCCAGAGGCAACTGAGACTAGAGCGTACATTTATACGCTCGTGTATCCGTAAGAATTATTATCCGGCAGTGACAACAACAGAAACCACAAGCAAAGTGAAATAAATTAATCATTGCACAACAACAAAAGCATATTTTTATTATTATTATTATATATTTTTTTTTTTATATACATATGTGTATTTATAATGTATACTTTTGTTTATTATTTTTATATATTTACGCAGCAACACAAATGTTTTATCAGCCGCTGCAACTCTTTGTTATTCTTATGATATCTAGAGGAAATAATTTTCAATTTAAAAGTGAGTGTACATAATATACTTGTACGAGTATATAGAACAATCTGATGACTGAATGCTACTGTGCTTAGTTCTGATTCATGCTTTCTCTGTCTATCTCTCTTGCTTTACCTCTTGTATCTGTATCTCAACTGCCAGAATGCATGGCACCTTGTATCTTGTGGCTGCTTGGCGACTGCTGTTCCGCTTGTTTGCATATTGCAACATCTGTGCAAAGTGAAACCAATTTAAAACATACGCCAGCACATGCTCACACACACACACACACACATACACATTTAGGCAGTCACACCCACACACATTCATACTAAATATTATTAATGTGCGCTATGCTAGTGTAGACCTTTTGAAACACAGATACTCACACATACACACACACTCTCTGCTAAAAATATCTGCCTGCAACATTTTTTTTGTGTCCCCCTCGTTTCGACTCATTTCTCATTTCTTTGCTTCGACATACTTTAGGATTGCACTTCATTTGAACTTCAGTTTCGAACATACTTAATTTTATTTATAATTCTTGAACTTAGCGTGGGCGTGTTGCCTTCACACTTTGCTCTTTAAAATAAATGTCTTAGCGACTTGTAATCCTTAATTGGTTACATATTTTTATTTTGTTTTTTATTTCCCCAAAACGAGCACTTTTCCTAATAAAATCTACTCTATAAAATCTGCTTTAATTTTAACTTTTATTTTAAATTTTTTACTATTTTTTTAGACTATTTTATTACACCATTATAAATTGTTAAAAGGGGGTAAAAGCGCCTGGTTACTAGTGTAAAGTAAATAAAGTATATATATTCTTAAACAGTATCAACATTCGAGTCAATTAAGTTTATTTTAAATTAATTTCATTTCTTATTAATTTCATTAACTGCAAATTAAGTTCATATTAAGTTTATTTTAAATTTCCGATACTGTAGATAAAATGCTTCTTTGTTACCTTAAACTTAATATTAAAAAATAATAAAAATATATTTAGTTCAATTGCCAGATGCTTAGTAAATGCTAAAGATAATACTTCTATTATAATTAACTTTATAAGGACTAATCCAATTTTTTTATTTGAATTCCTTGAACGCAATAAAATTGTCATGCTTTCTCTTCCTGAAATTAATTTTCTTTTATTCCATTTATGAAACTATAATTTTGTCAAACGCTTTAATAAATATTACTTTATATAATAAGAGACAAAAAATATTTAAATTATTTATATTTTTACTGAATTTACCAAAATTGAAGACCTGCATTTATAAATTAAAATATTCAAACCAAGTTCTACTGGCAAAAATGTCAAAAGTACATTTACGAATAATGAATTTTGATTTAGTTACAATGCATAATGCAAAGTAATTCACATGAGTATCTTAGACAATCGTTTGGACTTTGTTGACTTCCTTTTCAGTGTTTTATCCAAAAAAAAAACAACAAGAATTTTCGTGACCTACATAAGATAATAAGAAATGAATCTAGCTGTAAAAGTTCTTCTAAATAATGCAGACAGGAAATATGGTTGGAATAAGCTTTAGAGCTTCTAAAGTTGTTTGTTTTATTTTGACACAAATTGAAAAAACGCTTCGCTTGAGCAAAAGGCCAACTGAAAAGTTTAAATGAAGTTGTTGAAACTTCCTCTTCAGTTTCTGCAAACTGCGGAAACCAAAAACTGAACACCCTCCCCCCAAAAAAATGCGAGTGTGAGGCACATAAATCATTTTACAAATTATAAACAATATCGGACTTGTGGCGAAACTTGGCAGCATTGCTTCGAGTTCAAAGTGAATACAAGACAGCATCGATAAGGCTGAAGTATTAAACATTTGCATTCGCCAACAATTATCCACTTACAGTGAAACCAAAATAAAGCAGCTGGCCTCTATATATTGAGGGTAACCCCTCTTGGATTAGGGTCTAATTATGCCGGCTGCTGCTGAAGATTCAAATTGCTTGATGGTTATTTAAGTGCTTAGTTCTCAGTTCTCAGTTCTTAATATTTAATTTCTAATTTCTGTACTTTTGCTTTCGTCAGAGCTGCAATTGTCCAACAATTGCCAACTGGGTATTTGGGGCTGCTCCCAATTGTTTGGCTCTTGGCCAATGGAACGAATGCTGCTTTTTATTTGGCAAATGCATTTTAATGTCACTTTACTGCAAATTGTCATTGCAGTCATTCATCATGAAGCCCTTCACTTTTGTAGCCCATTTCTATGTCATCATTGTCATTGTTTAAGTAGCTGCTGTAAATGGCACAAAATCTTCGTATTATTTTCTTTTTTGTGTCAAGTGCAACCAAATGGGAATTTCAATTGCAGATGTCGTCAACTTGCAAAGACAGATTGTCAGCTTATGCTTTCTTAGATTAAGGATTAAACTTTTTAATATTTATGTGCAATATTGCACAATTGAAGTCATCAAGTGTGACTACGAAATAATTTAAGTCGTTAAGCGACATTTTTGCTTTATTTTTGTTATTTTGAACAACTTTGTTAAAAGTCTAGTAATGACATTTAATATTTCAAAACTAATTTGATTTATTTCTTTATTCCCTACGACCACAAACAATACAAATTATTTAAATTTTATTGTGCGCAAAATAACATTTTGACATAATAATTTGACAATTACACGAAAGTCATGTCAGAAAATATAAAACAGTGTGAAATGTCCCTGAGCAATCAATTTGGCTAATAAAAATAAATATATATTATAAAATAAAATATACAATAAATTGAAAAATATTCTATTTACTGTACAGTAAGTAAGTATGACTAAGCGTTGCTTTTTGCAAGATAGTTGCCAAAATTGAATTATTTATTAAGCATTTGGGGTAGAGAATTGTCTGTAAGCCACAATTTTTATGTGGTATAAACAACTTAACTGTTTTTTTTTTAAATCCTCATTGCTGTCTGGTATATAAAAAGTCCATTGTCAGATGGCTAATAAATTTCTTGGGCCACACCTCCTAAGTCTTGAATATGCACTTGAACTTTGTCGTTCAGGTTTGGACTGCAACCAAGAAACTTGTGGAAATTGTGGAAATTGTTGCCATAATGCGGTACATAAATATTTATTGTACGTGTTTGGCTGACATTTCTCTCGTATAACCTCGAGTTTCATAAGCCTCAAAATGGAAAATGGTCTGTTGTCTTTGGTATTAAACTAATAAAAGCGTCGCAATCCCATAAAAAGGCAAACATGCAGTGGATAAACTTGGTGAAAACTTCTGAGGAAATTTTTAAAACCATTAAAAAATAGAAACAAATATTGATTATAATAAATTTGATATGGCCAACATTTTCCTGGTAGCATTTTGTAAAATCAGACAAAATCCATAAAAATATTAACGCTCTCTCAACAAACTGTATGAAAATCACGTTCACAATAGTCACGTTTAATGTTGGCGGCGGCAAACAAGACACAAAAATGACTGCAACACACATTTGACTTATGACTGCGCCATGCTGCATTTTGTATACCCTGTAATAATTGAGAGGGTAGCTGGTATGCTTTAAAATGTGTCACTTTGAACAATAAGTGATAAATTATAAAGTAAACCGATTAAATAAAATAATTATTACACAATTAAATAGGAAAGAAAAAAAAAAATAATTTAAATGCACTTTAACACGTGACTGCTTTATTGGCTTAAGCTGTTTGAGAATTTTTAATATTCAATGTTGAAAAAATTCTTAGAATATTAATTATATAAAAATAAAAATATATATATAATTTTACTTCGATAATAATGCAGATTCTTGACTTTGTGTAGCGTAAAATGTTATATATATAAAAGATTATGGAATTTATAATTTAATGATTTTTAGGAAATTTTTACTAATGACTTTAAGCATTTATATTAAAAATGCAGCGTGTAGGATATACCAAATTAAAGAGCACTCAGCTGACTTCCTTTTAAACAGTTTAAAGTACTTTAAATGTACTTAGAAAATATATAATATATTTGGTGGCTTTAGTGATGAGTTTGCAGGGTATTCATATAGTCGCTATTTATTAAACCACATTCATTTTCTTATTTAGCGACTGTTTGTAGCGCTAAAGAAACGACAAGTATTAGTGCTTGAACGGGGAAGGGTTGGGTTCTGGGTAATTGGTAGAACATGTGTAAGCGAACGCCAAAGACGTCATAAATCTTCACACACCTTCCACCCACATGTAGAACCCGTTGCCAGCCGGTTGCCAGTCGGAAGCGGAGCGACTGCGTCCGCGTCTACTTAGCCGTTGGTTTGGTTCGTTGCGTTGCGTTCGTTCACTCTCCATTGCTATCTACGTTTCCCCCGTCACAGGTAAAGTCTTCGCAGTCACCTTTATTAGCCACTCGAACCGTCAGCTTTGTAAAAACGTGATTTCCGCTATTTGGTAGCTGCATATGTTTGCATTTAGAGGCGGCTGGCAATTCCGTTTCGATTTGCTTGGGGCTGAGGCAACTGCCATGTGTAGCCACTCAAAAAGTGCATAAAAATGCTTTCTCCGACGCTTGACATCATATGTCATCCATGGTCGATCGAAACTTGGTAGCATTACACAGCACACACGTCTACATAGACGCTAGTGTTGGGTTCCAAATATAAGTAGTCCTGACAGCTGCGTTGCTGCGAATATTCTGACACCTAAATGGTGTTCCTTTGAAAGGTTCTCAAAAGATTGCAGCTGTGGGTGAAAAACTTTTTCACGTCTTGTGGAATAGGTTGAGGCTGCTTGTCATAGTGGATGATGTGCGTGAAGCTTGCCAACTTACTTACTTAGTTGCCTGTCTGCTGGCAACCTCAAAGTTTCATAAAAAATCACAAAGGAAATGCTACTTAATGACCTTCCTTAAATAAGTTCATAAAGTTTGCGAAAAGTAAAAATTTTTTGTAAGATGGAACGAGTTAAGCTGAATACTGATCTAATTAAATTAGTATAGAATGGTAATACACTAAGGGAAAAATAAATGTTCAAAAATGAAGAACAATTGATTTTCGTTTATTATATTTTGATTCTCAATGCATAGTTGTTAAGATAATAAGTCTGGCTCTCCATTCATTTGAATAAAAAAATTAAAATAAATTTTTAATATAATATGAAGTTTTTATACTCTACGGAAAGGAAAATCTGACTTAATTTTAAATTAATTTGTTTAGTAATATTATTATTACTATTTATTAAATTTATATTAAATAGCTTATAAGAATAACAGTATGAATAAATGTATTTACTATAAAATCTTATAATTATAAGAGAACGGAAAGGGTTGCATACTTGTAGGTGCAATTTAATGCACAGCTCTGCGCTTATAACTCTCAACCCGCCTTATCAATCAGTATATAAGGCAGATAGGTTTCTCTACATTAATTTTTTTTTTTAAATTCTGTTATAAGAGAATAATTGTTTTAATATCAAGTAAGTGCTAATTATAATTTTTCGATAAGCAATATTCTCAAATAATATACTTTAATATGAAATTATCGACATTTTTTAAAGGGGACAAAACATTATTAAATTAAATGATTAAACAGGCATAATTATATATTAAATATTTTTAAACAAAGAACTCGAAATAACAGATTAAAGGAGTAAACTAATAAAATAAATTAAAATATTTTTCAGCGAGCATTTTTCACAGTGTAGAAATGCCATAACATACAAAGAGCATTATGGCTAGCAGATTCTTTCTTTTGTCTATTTTATTTTAGTACTTCACAGTAATAGAATTCATTTACACAATCGTCAAATTACCAACAATCTAGTGAAAGACCTTTTCACATTATTTAAGCAGTTTTTTTTGCTATTCCGAGACAGTTTTCCTGGCTGTTTCACACTGAAATTACCTCTGCAGCAATTTGGTATTGTCAATTTTGTTTTGTGCCACTGTGCTTAACGAACCGTGGTTGACTCTACGACTGAGACTGAGAATTGAACTAGGAATGGGATTGGAAATGGGATTGGGACTGTAACTGGGACTGGGACCGTAACTGGGAATGGGACTGAGACGGGAACTGTAACTTGGCACATGCCATAAGGCTTCCTCCCTTTTGGTCTTTGGTGGCGTTTGTCATTTATTGATTTTCAACAGAAATAGCAGCAACAATGGCAACAAATTTTCCAGAAATACTTGTAGTTTTTTTTTTATTCTATATCAAAGTCTATGGCTGCCAACTTTTGCAGTGTTTCATTCTTAAAATGTGAAAATTGTAACATCAACTATAGAAAGATAGCAGAAATCAGCACATTCGCCAGTTTCTGTTGCCAAGAGTGAAAACTGCTAATGGTTTTGCCATTTTCCAGCGCATTTTCCACAACATCATGCTGCAAACTGCAGATAATCAAGAAATGACCTCAATTTGCTTATGAAACTCAGTTTTAGTTTCAGTTTTAGTTTTCATTTACAGTTTGGGTTAAGGTTACTGACCCACACACTCAGCTTCAGTTTCTACTTTGGCCTGCCTAGCGCTGTACACAAAAGATACAAATGTATCTGTATCTTGTGCAAATGCTGCTGCTGCTGCTGCTGATGTGGAACAAACAATGAGGCATACACGTGATATTTTTGATAATTTGTATTGTTGTTTTATGTATGTCGAAATCAAGGTGTTGTTGTTTGTGCAATGTAAACCAGGTACAGAGTATAAATGTAATTGCGATTGCAACTTGGCCATAATTTATATGGCACAGCTAAGTAAATTTGCATTGAGTAAGACAAATAAGTTGACTTTGTTGGGGTAAATATTAAATTGTAAAAAATTGGTATCTACTTAATTCTAGAAACTGCCAAAGAAATACTTGCTGCTGCAGCACACTTGTAAAATAACATTTGTTTTTACAGATAATAAACAGAACTTTAATATATTAAGGAATAGATAGAATACTTTAAAAGAAATTACCTATTGACTTATTAAATCATTTGTACCTGTGTCAGGTACTTTATATGTATGTGCTTTCCATTTATTATTTATTTGCTGTAGACATTTCCTGGAGTATACATGTACATATATCCAAGCCCCATTCAAACATTCAACCACCCACAAGTCATACAAGAGTCAACATACATGGACTGCCACGTGCTGGGGCAGTTGCCACACCCCTCCCCTACTTTAATCCCCCCTCAACAAAAACGGAATTTCAGTTTTATTTTTCTGTTGTATATTTATTCCATATTGAGCTATTGATTGCTGAAAATGGTTAGGAAATTATTTGGCCATATCAAATCAGGTAAATCCTCAACTTTTAAAGAACTGCGTTCTAAGATTAAATAAGGGAAACAGACGAGATATGAGTTTTAGAAATAAACTCGCACCTATCTAAGGAATTTGTGAGTGTTGTAGGAAAACCATTTCCGCATTTGGTTGGAGATAAGTAAAGCATTTTTTAATTATTGTATGACAGGTAAACGTTTATCATTTTACAGATAACCACGCGATTTGTTGTTTATTTTCGTTTATCGAAAAGCAAACAAACAAATGCAGAGAAATGTTTCCATTTTAGCACATTAATTTTTTTGAATTTTTGTGTCAAAAATTATTCAAAATTTAATTATAGTTGAGCGGTGATTAACAGCGCTATCATTAATCATTTGCGCTGACCTTAATCTTTCCACAGGTCTATAATTGATACGAGTTTTTAATTAGCTGGTTGTCAGAACTTTTGGCATTATTAATACGATATATGATCTAATTTGTATGCAGATTGCCAAACCAAACTTTTTTCTCTTTTTCCCGCCCTCGATAATGGCAATAAAAGTCAGATGCTTACCACAATTTTCAATTTCCTCCAGCTGTGCGAAAAGGTTTAATTTTTTTTTGTTGTAAAAACGAAAAGCTGCAATAGAGAGAAAATTCAATAATTAAATGGTTGGGAAATCAATTGAAATGCATAAAATATTTAAATAAAATGCCACATCAATTGACATGTGAAAAGTGCAATAAACAACACAAAAATCATATCAATATCAATGCAATAAATACTTAATTATGGCCACACGTCTATTGAATTACAATTGACCTTGACTTTAGGCCATTTTATGGGAGAATTGCCAAATAATTCTATTGTTACTTTTATTTATGTAGGGCTTAGTAAAATCAATTAAATTAGGAATTGTCAAAGCAGACAGGTATATATATTAAATGGTATTAAGTATTGCATTTTGTCGTAAATTTTCTGTATATAATTATTGTAATAAGAACTGTCTAATAAATAACAAATATTAATCCCAAAAATTTAATTTACCATTTTATTTTTTAAACTGCATATTTAAAATATAAAACCCCACATATTATTTGAACATAAAATATAAAAATTACTGTTGAAGTTTATTTTGCATTTAAATAACTTATAATTACCTGAATGATATTTATTATAATTATAATTAGTACTCGTAAGCCAGTAAATATTAATTTGATTAATATTTATAGGTTTTAAAAAGCTTCACCTTAAAGTTAAATTAGTCTAAGCCCAAAAGGCATTAAACACAGCAAATAAATAATAGATTTTGCAAATGTTTAATGAACTTTAGTAAATATATATATATATCTGAAGTATATACATATATATTGTTTGATTGCTTATGCTTTATTTACCTATATTAATTAACACTTGACTGATTGATAGCATAGATTTATTCACATCCGCCTCGTGGCAGCCACACAGCCCCCTCACGTTTCATGTTTGATTTGTGGTCATGTGCTGCAAAAACGTGCCACAAACAACAACAATAACAACAACAACAACAACAAGAACATCAATAATATGTAGAAAACAAGCAACACCCACTAATATATCTATATATATAGATAGACATTAATACAGACATTACGAGTGTGGCCAAGAACTGCGCGTCAAAATGTTTAGCACTTGGTAATTAGTGAGCATTCCCCCCTGCCCATTGGAATCCCCCTAAACTTACGTAACCCACCTGCGTGTCTCACCCCCCTGTCTATCCCTATTACCAACAAAAACCCCTCTTTGGCCATTTTAAGATAGCCATAGCAACGTATTGGCGATTGGTGATTTGCGTGCTGAGATTGTTAAACAATATTGATTTTCATAGAACGTTGAGGTATTTATTCATCGTCGTAGTCCTCACACCACCTCTGGACCCCGTCTTTATACTAGCCCTCCTATATATATATATATATATTCACTGTCATTCCTGACGTCGCTGTCTCATTACATTCTCGCAAATTGTATTTCGTATCCAATTAGTAAGAAGCTTTGTTTTTATTCGCAAACATTTTTTTTTTTTATATCGATTCTCGTTTTATTTTAAATTCCACGCACATTTTACCTCTTACAAATATGCGAATTGGATTCCGTGATATTGCAATTAGCATCATAATTTATTCAATTTTATTTTGTTTTTTTTTTAAATATATTTTTCACATTTCCAATGCGGAAAAAATCCGTCTGTCTGTCGATCAATCAATTAGTTATAAGCCTATGCAAATCAGCATTCGCATTTGTTCAGTTGTCTATTCACTATATACTATATATATTTATAATTAAGTATATAATATACAAGGTTATATTCTTCTTAGCAATTTAACTGCAGTTTTGTTTATGTGATTAGTCATTCTATGACGTAAAAGACGGGTTCACTTCAACTTCTAGATACTTCCTAGTTTGTATCTAAGTATCTAAGTCTATGTATATTGTATTTGTATCTGTATCAGTAGCAGTTCAATCTTTGTTTGCCAATCTCTATGCACAAATATTTGCGACTTTGTTTTGTTTGCTTAGTGTCATGTGATAATATATTTAAACAAGTTGACTGAAATATTTCGGCTCCATGTTAAAAACAATATAATAAAAAAGGTAAAGTTGTTTGAATAATTTTTTTGATCTAGCTACTACTTAGATTTCGATTATTAAATGGAAGTTATAAATATTCAAATACAAGTTTCTGTTACCCTATGATATATACTTTAATATACGAACTGCTATATTATCCAATATACATTTTATTACATAGGTTTTATTATTTATTGATTAAGTGATATTATCTATTTATTAGACTTTCACTTTTTGCTATACAATCTATATAGTAGTTGCCACAAATACCTGCCAAATTGAGGCCAATTGTCATAAATTACAATACTAATGTGATATAATTATGAATTCGAGCATTTGAACGTACTGAAATTGTCAGTTGATGTAATAATAGATACGACATTAAAAGCCTTCATGAATTATCAAACAAGTCGCATGACGTATATTAGCCATTATTCTCGGTTAGAACACATACTTAAATATGTGTATAAATGTACAAATATGTTTGTATTGTATATAGACATATATGGAGAAGTTGTATTCTATATTCGCGTGACTTACAATTGTCTTTAAATTGTCTTAATTTAGTTGAAATTCTGATTGAAATCTTGGGTCAAGTATAAATCGAAATATTACTGAATAATAGAATGCGTGTTGAGTATATAACCTTATATTGAATTAATGTGGATAGTTATGAAGTTAATTCAATGAGACTTTAAGCAATATTTTAGTTACGAGTATTTATACAAAATTTAGATTTTTTAGAATTTGCTTTTACCTATAATATAGAGTCTATAAATTCAAAATGCGTGTATGCATAAAATTTCTATGCTCTGTTAACAAAGCAATCAATTGAAGCCAGAGTAAAATTATTTCAATTGCCTTTTTTTTATACATAAATATAAATATATAAATCACAAAATTGGAAAAAATATCTATTGATAACCTACATTTAAAAGACTTCTACCTTTGACAAATATTTAAATTTAAACGGACTGGGAAAAGAGATTACTGAAGTCTGCATCTCTGTCAATTAATTTATAAATAATTTTAAAAAATATTTTTTTCCATTTCTTTTTAACGATAAAAATACCAAAATTATTATAGAACTCAATATGTAAATTTTCAATTTATTAACTGTTGAGTGCTCAATGGAAATGAGTGCCATATTTTTAGAAATATTTTAAAAATTGTTTGGTTTTCATCTATGTATAGATCAAGTGCTCCATTAAATGCACTCGTGGGAACCATCTAACAGGAGGATGTGCTCACTGTGCCGGCCACTTAAATAGGCACTGGGAAGAGCCGGGACTGGTTATTAAACATTTTTTTTTAAGGGGGCTACGTTGTTCACAATAAATTTGTTCACACAATCAATACCAATTAACCTCCTTGGCGCGCATTTAATTATAACGCGCACTGCCAAAGAGCAAATAAAATAAATATTTTCTTAAGCTCGGCGAGACAGACCCCAAGGCTAGGATGCTATATGTATAAAAATAGTCTGATGGAGCTACAGCTTTTCCCCTTTCCCCGACTTAAAATCTACTTCGTTTCTTGCCATAGCGACGCGCCTATGTTCGCCGATCATTTTCCACTTCAACACGCAGCTGCCTTGGAAAAACAATGAGAAAAATTAAAGAAAACATAAAGACAGCAGAGCTAACAATGCATTTGAATGCCGAAGATTTAATACCCTTAAAGAAAGTGTAATTAAATTTTTTATTGTGCTATTTGAAAATTATAGACAAGCTGAAAAGATTTTTATACAAGAATTTAATTCTCAATTTAGTTGATGATTTAAAAAGTAGATTAAAAATTTGCTATGGTTAAATTTGATCGAATTATTCTAAATATGAGTAAATTGGGAGAATTGGAAAATAAAAATCTAGGAAATTAAGTACTAAGCAGTTATTTTAAAGAAAAACACATTTCTGACAAATTTGCCTAAAAGCAGCTTTATAATAAAGCGTTGAATTTATTTAATTTATAAATTCAGAGACTGTATCTGAACATATATATAGTTTTTTTATATCTGAATGATAAATTTATTTAATTTATAAATTCATAGACTATATGTATATACATATACCATTTTTTTATATCTGTCTATTTTATGTGTTGTCCAAAAATATATATATTTTTTTAAGCTTCTTACACATTTTGTTATAAAACTTTAATACTCTCGGCAAGGGTATAACCACAATTCTGTTGAAATGGCGGCAACTGAATGACAGCGTTGGTTTGGGGAGGTCCCTACCACATCCACAGCCCCTACTGCCACACCCTGCCCCTTTCCCCCCAGCCTTTAAGCCTGCTGCCGCCCCTTACCCCGTTCCGGCATTTGTCGCTTTAATTAACGCAACGTCGCGGAGTTCGTCCGATTGCTATCGGGAGCTGACAACAACGATGACTCACAATCTGTTTGTTGTTGTTGTTGTTGTTGTTTGTTGTAGTTTTGTTGTTATTGTTGTTGTAATTGTTGTACATGCAAATGCGTCTCCTGCAGCGCGAGGAGCCCGAAAACCAAGTCAGAGTCAGTTGGTGGTTGCTTCAACATTGTGGCATGTGACGCACTCTGTGGGCGTTTTTTAATTTTTTACTCGAATTCTTTTTTGTGAAAAAATCATGAATCATTTGACAAGACGCCTAGACCTCAGATAGTTAATATTATGCAGATTTTTCAATAAATCAAATTAATTTAAATTAAAAACAATCTTAATTCTATTTAAATAAATAAAAGAATATTTAATTGAGTTGAAATATAGGCATTGAATTTATTTAATACAAGCACTACAAATAAATAAATATCTACAGATATTCAACTTAAATAAACTCAAATTTTGCTATAAATTTTTAATTAATTACAAACCAACTTCGAGGCAAAAATATTATTCAAACTGCGAAGTTTGTCATAAATGCTATTTAAATATTGAATGTTTGTTGATATTTTTTTGTTTGATTTTTGTGTATCACCTTGCAATAAATAATACAATTGTGCAACAAAATTGATTGACTTCATTTGTGAACTGTCTGACAAGCAATTGTCAATGCCAAGCTTTTTGCTAGACAATATTTACCTAACTTTTATCTTGTGTGTGTCAAAAAGCAAACATGATTCTTATCAGAGGTTGCTCAGTCATCTGTTTGGCTAACTAAATAATCTGACTGAACAACAACAACAAATAAAACCAAAACAAACATTAATTAATCATATGAAAATGCATTTAACAATTTATTTGCCTTGTGGCACACTCTACATTCTGTTTACATTTAATTAAGACCTATAAATGACTTTTTATTACATATGTAGCAATGTAAATACTTGTGAGTAGGGTCAGAAAAATTGGTCAGTAATTGAAAAATTGTATTTGATTTATAAATTTTGAACAAAATTATAAATAAATATTTAATGTACATGTTAAGTAAGTGCTGCTTGATATGTCTTCTTTTTGACATTGCAGATTATTTAAGTGCCTAAGCATTAAATATTTATTTAGTACATATTTTTTCTTCTTTTTTATTTCATCAACTTAAGGACATTTTTTGGACTTGAAAAGCAAAGCAATTCACATCAAAGTCATTTCTTATGGCTTTGCTCTGACATCAAAAAAACAAATGCCAAGCAATTAAACCAGCCACAAAATCCCAGACTAAGAGCTATTTTATGATTATATGAACTGAGCTTGAAAATACCCTTACCCAGAGCACTAATAAATAGTCATAAAGTTGGCATGAGAAATGCTATATATAAAGACATTAAAATTTGATAATTGTTGGCTTTATTAATCTGTATTGAATTTTACTTTATTTATTGGTTAGTAGATAGATAATGTGTATAAACACTTCGGAGATATATATCTTTTTCGACAACATTCGCATTGGCGCTTAAATTAATTAAAACCTCAAGTGCCAACTGATAGCGCTTCATCAGATATATATATATATATAAATACTCTCAGCGCACTTGTGTGTACTTGATATTTACTGATTGAAACCAGAGAGAACTTCACAGCAGCTGCGGGAGGGCAATGCCAACTGGTTTGAGCCAAGTCTTAGTTAAATAAGTACTTAGAAGACGTCCTGAAAAAAAATTTAATAAGCACATAACGTGATCTGTCTGTCTGCTAAAGAACATCTATATATTGTTGGGGCATTGTCATGGTCATGGGCTCACGCACTTGTAGATACTTTTCTGTAGATACATTTGTATAATTTGCCGCGTTGACGAATTGCCTGACATGCGTTGCTAATTTGTCTGGTGCGAATGTCTGGCGTATATATATATATATATATATATATTTACTGTATTAACGTATGTGGGGGAGTGTGGAGTGGGGGGTTTTAACGTCATCAGAATCGCTTTATAGCCATGACTCGGTTGTTAACTCGTCGCTGGAGGCGTTTGAACTTTTAACGGTTTCACATTTTCATTTTGTTGTTTTCGTCTAAAGTTCATTGTTAAATGACTTTTCCCAGCTGTTATATGTATATATATATTTTTACTTTTATTTACATTGTTGTTGTTGTTGTTGTTGTTGTTGTATTCGCAACTGGGTGCGGAAAATGTTCGGTTTGATTTCAGCTCTGTTTTGTTAGTTTTTATAGTCTGCCCCCCCATATCGCAATCCCAGCCCCTACTTAGTTGAGTTTTGTTTTGCGAACAAAGCAACATCAAATACAATTTGTCATGTAGTTTGATTTGTGCCTTTTGGCAAACCATATGAGTGTAATTGTAAAATGAATAACTTTTTATTGTAAATAATATTAATGTGTGTTTTTAGTCACAACAATCAATATAGTTTAACCTTAAGCAGGCAGTTTACCATGCATTTAACTTAAGGTTTATGCCCTTTTATTTATTTAAAAATTGCAAAATATTATATTAAATAACTCAACTCTGAAATGAATAAAATTTACGATGGTTATCAATTTTTATGTATTTAAATTAATAGTTTTGAAAGAATTTTTTTGTACTCTCTCATTATTTGGAATGTATGTGTTTTATTAAAATATTAATTTTTAATATGCTGATACTTGTAATCTTTGCCAAGATTTTTCACCCAGCAGCTAAAATACCATAAAAAAAATAAAGATAAATAAAATTTATTTTTTATCAAAAATCAAATTTTTTTATATTAAATTTTAGAGAGAAAAAAATAACCCAATAGATTTAACACTAAATTTTTCTTGTCAACGATGATTTGAAGTTGTTTCTATTTATTTTTAATAACTCTAAAAACTAAAATTTTTTTTTTTAATTATTAAACAATATTTATTTAATTTCAAAGTTACTTCATAACTTTTATCTTAAGAATTTTCCGCTCAAAAATTAAGCTTTACTTTTTAATAATTTTAATAAAACTCAAAATAAATCTATATTTAATAAGAAACTAAAAAAAAATCGTGGGATAATAAGCAAGTGATTTTTTATAATACATATTAAAATTTATATATTTATTTGTGCCTTTAAAAAAAAATATTCGTTATTTCTTAAAAATTTTGATAAAATGAAAAATGAATTGCTATTTAATTAAAAGCTATTAGAAATAAAATATATTTATACAACAATCGTTACAGTCCCTGTAAAATAAATACATTTCAAGTGATTTTCTATAATATATTTATATTATATTCGTTACGGTTGTTGTAAAATAAATAAAATATATTTTTAACTGCTATCAAACGTTTTTCAACTTATTTTCATAACGTAATCGAAGTGTCAACTCAAGTTTTTCAAAGTATTAGTAATGAATTAACTAACACGCAATATATTTGATAACTACAAGTAGCAAGATCTTTATCTTTATATATTATATATAGAGTAGATTACGTGTTTTGATGTGTTTTGATCGTAAATAAAACATTCACATGTCAAATACAAAAAGTCACATAAATACAAACTCAATCAATATGAATAAAACGTGCAAAATTTGTATTTAAGGATGAGGTAGGGCAATACTACGTGGGGTATATTAGGTGGGGTATATACCCCAGTCGAGTAGGCTCTACTATGACATAAATATGACATGTGCACACTTTGAGCAGCAATAAATATTCGATTTGACATTTGTTTTTGGTTGGTTGGCAATTGGTTTCTACTTCAAGGAACAGATGTCCACAAATTGTGGGACATTGGAGAAATGTGCACTTATATCAGATAAATCAAATTCAAAATTTATTTGCATGCTTAGCTCTAGGCGTAGGTGAATTTCAATTATTGGGAAATTTAATTGATTTGCCCAATGGACGCACTTTCTCCCCTTTCGCATTTTGGATATACAAATCGATTCTTTTCTCCACTCGACGGTGATTTTACTTTCATTTGTTAAAGCCGCCGCGTGTTGACTTAACTGTTATTTAATGAGTCGTCACAGCTGCGTAATTATGCCATAAATGTTTTCCAATTAACATAATTTACACTTCACGCTCAATGCTCACACACTTTGAGCTGGAATCTCCGCCGGGTGGGTGTCTCCTCAAATTTTGTGAATCATTCATAATATACGTCAATATTCATTTGGTATTAACTTTTTTTAGACCCCAAAATAACTTGCAGTTTTGCATTTGACCCAGTTATATATATATTAAGCTCAACTGTTAAATGAAAGCCCCGCACCTAATTGATATTGTAATTATAATTGTAATTGTAATGGTAATTGTTATGGCATATGATTTGTTTAACCGTTAAGTGCTAATAATCATTTGACGGGAATAAATTTCTAAATATATATAAAGACGCCCACCTGAGCTATATAATGAGCCATAATCATCATCATCATCATAATATTAATCTGCCTTCTTAAATGTCCAGTTTCGTGCTTAGAAACAGTTGGAAAGTCATTTTTATAGAGTTAGAAATAGATAGAGAAAGAGGGAGAGAGCAAAAACCAAATTAATTTCATCAGATAGTTAAGTACGTGGTCAGGTAAGAGCTAAATACATAAATATATATTGATATAAAACCCCATTAACTGTTGGGTAAAAACGTGCAGAGAACAGAAAACAATCTTACAGATCTTTATAGAGTTACTCCAACAGTAAACTGTAGTTACGATTGCAGATCTACAACATTTTCTAAAACGGCAAATTTCAGTTTATTATGCAAAACAATACACAACTTGTTTTGAAAGTAAACATCATATATTGAATATACCACAAAAGTCAAAGCAAAATCAAAGTGGGATGAACTTTAAAAAGGAATTGTAATATATGTTAAGTAGGTAAATACTAGGTGAGTATAAAAAAAAAAAATAATTACATCGCTATAAATAATAATTATGTAATTACTGTAATTGTTAAGGCTGTAGGAATACAACTTTAAATATATTCATCTTATGTACTTATAAGTGCAATATTATTTTACTTTGTTACCTTTGGTATACATATACTACTCAAAAATTTATATTTTAACAATATTGAAACTATTTTAAAATTAAGATATTCAATATTCATTTCCTTCCGCATTTATTGTTAATTATTAACATATTGCTAGCTATTATAATAGCTCACAAAACCTTTAATTTTTCATTTCTGATTGACCAGTTTGATTTGGTTTGTTTGTCATATATTTTATTGCTGACGTCAAAATGTCACACAGTGGGACTTTTCAGCTTATTTTATAGCAAAAAAAAAAGGACCTTGAGCTAATCTTTTATATTTAGTATCCCTCGCTTAAGAAAATAATTTATATGTTAAAAAAAAAATTTTATTTGAATAAATATAAATAACAAAAATAAATAAATTAAAAAAAATTAAATTTACAAAAAAAAAAAAAAATTTAAATGAATAGATAATAAATTATTAAAAATATATAAAAAAATAAATTCGAATTATACTAGTACATAGAAATATGTGATAATTAGAATTTAATAGTGTTAAATTGCAAAATCTTTATTTTGTAGTGACTATTACCCAAGACTATAGGTTTTACTAAGATCCAAATTATTACAAATCTAAATAATTTAATAGAAAATTCTATATTTATTAAAAATTTTTTATTTAATTAAAAGAACCTTTTAGGCAGCTTAATCTAATCGGAAGTTCAATTATATATACATTTATTATGGCTATGTGAACAAAAATACATAGGAGTATTAAAAAAAAAGTTAAATAATGTTAAATTTATTTATTATTATTTATTTAGTATTAATTTATTTATTTTATAGTAAGCTATATAAATTTGGGGAGTATTAAAAAAAAATTGTTATATTAATTTTTTATTATTTATGCATTATTTATTTATTTACTTTCTATTTTGCTATATAAACAAAGAAAGGTAATAGTAAGTAGTCCACTGAAGAGTGTATCATCCTCTCTATAAAGTATATAAATTATACATAGCTCTAAGATTTATTCAACATACATTAATTCATTCAAAATTTATGATATTTAATTCTAACTACAAAAATATTCCTACAAAGCTAAAGCCAATTCTAAATACTGTACTTTTCGAAAACTTCACTAATATTTTTTTTATTAAAATTTATTTAATATCTATAGCCACTGTAACCTTTCTCAAATCGCATTTGTTTCAATTTTGCAACATTTTGACGACATTTATTATTCCATAGTGCGTTTGAACGTTTCGGTGAAAGGCGTAAGACAAGCAGCACATGATCGACCCGGACTTAGACCCGTACCCGGCGTCGCCGCCGGGAGTCGCCTCGTTTAACCGGCTACAAATCTGATCAGCTGACCAGTTGCCGGCTTCAAAACCAGATGAAGACCAAGAGGGGAATCGAGAGTCACTTCCTCATAGCAAAAACCTGTAAAGGCCGGCCAGCAAAAATAAATGTTTGCTTGTTTGGTTGTTTGGCTGGTACGGCGACGTCACGTTCTGGTTTGTTAAATATATTAAATAATACAGTTTGCTAAGAGATATATATATATAAATATGCATAGATAAGAGGGGAGCGCGTGGCAAATCTACAGTTAAATGGGGAGTCTCCGTCTCCTATGGAACGTCGACAACAGGGCGTATTAAATTAGTTAAAGCAAAAAATAGAAATCAAGCTGCGACCGGTTCATTCTAATAAAATGTTAACGAACATTAATTGTTTATTGCATTAAATCATTAAAACTACCGTCGTCCATACATAGGGTCTGGGCACTTTGTTTATTGTTTATTTTCTGATTGTTTATTACAAATTATTAAATTGAATTTTTGCGCTTTTGTAATTGATTGTTGTGGCAGCTTGTGATACAATAAATGAAATTCCATTTTATATATTTCAATTCTTTCGCATTTTGTTGATAAGCTTATCACAATGAGTTTATTCAACTGTCTAAACATATACACAGCGAGTAAAATGACTAGACATCTTTATAATAAGTATGATTAGTAATCACCTATTTGAGTTTAAATCGCTAATTTGTTTTTAATTGTTGCCCTTGCTGAACTTGGAACTTGGAAAACTGGTTTCCTCTGCTTCTTGTGGCAACTCTGACCTCCAAGGCTAAGTGTGATGCCCTTCATATCACATCAGATAAGTATGACCAAAACTTGCTCCAAAGACCTATTCTTCTAATGGTTTCAATTTGATTTATGTTCAATATATTGTGACTCAGAAAAACCTATTGCATATTCATGAGATCACAGAGTAGGTATATAAATATATATATTGTAATTGTTATGTTTGGCATACACGATACACACGATTACATCACGGACTTAGAAAAGCCTTGAAGAGAACTTCAATATGTACACTCAAAAAAAAGTGTGGAAGTTGTGGAAAACTGAAGTCAATTTGTGGAAAAATAATATAGAAGTAGCTTCATAGAAATTTTTCTATGCCACGTAAATTTTATTACCACAAAGTGTAGAAAATGTTGTAACTCTGGCGGAGAAAATATTCATGTATCGAATTTTTTTCAATAACTAGAGGAAATTTATTCTACAAAACTTGGAAAAATTTCTAATAAAAAATATACCTTATTTTTTTAAATTTAAATAAAAAAATTAGTTAACTTTGGTTAAGTAAATAATTCAACATTATTTTTAAAAATCTATACTGAGCATCTTATTTAAATTTCATTGAACACCTGGATTTCAAATCGATGAAAATACTTTCGGTTATAAACCCATAAATTTTTTCATTTATTTTTATCATAGAAAATATACTCGTAATGTGGAAATTTTTATTTCTTTGTAGCGATTCATATTCTGTTTGTAGAATTTTATTTTATTTTTCTATATTTAAATTTTCAATTTATAAAAAAAAATCTATTTTCCTAGTGTAGTATAATAATGCCAATTCTTGCTGAATAAAGTTAAAATCTATTTATGTTACATATTTCACAATTAACCTTAATTATTCAGTAGCTGAATTCTCCTAGCTCCTGTATGTCCTGGCTGACCTAACCCAATTATTTTCACTTACTTATGCATACGAGAATAATGTGCAATTTTTATATTATTTTTTAAAAACTTCTTGTATGACATGGAAATGCATTTATCCAGCGACTCTCTCACATTTGGGGCCACACGCACATGAAAACCCTTGCGACAGGACGATTAATGTAATTGAGTAAATACTCCTTACAAATGTGTATGTGATGTGATGTGATGTAATGTGTGTAAAAGCCTGAGGCACGAAACTGCAAAGCAAGCTTACTGCACAATAGATTTACACACAAATACACACACACAGGTATAGTCAGGTATACTCAGGTAACTTGGCAAGGTATATACGCCAGTTCCAGGCAAGACATGGCCCTGTACGATAACACAAACATTTCAGGCGATTAAAAATTTAAAGCAGATTTGCTTGACTGACATGGACAAAGATGGGCAGAGTCACAGAGTCACTCACTATATATATATATATATATATATAACTTGGCAACTCTGCAGTTGTAAAGCTGTGGAACTGTGGAAATTGTGGACCTGTGGAACTGTGCAGCTCAGAAGCTTCTCGAGCTTAGCGTTTTGGCCACACATTGCATGCTAAGGACAGATAATGTTGGGGCTCAGTGAGAGCCAGGGACTAATTGACTTTTGAGGGCGGAGTTACAATGGGACAGGTTAATAAAAATGTTACGGTTATTATTAGTTGTTTGTCAAGGGAACATAAAATAAATATTGATTGCAACTTTAAGAAAAATAGGTAAATTGTATTTTAATATAATCATAAATATTTAAATAAAAAATTAGGCAATTCAAAAATCATTTAAAAAATAGTTAAAGAGTTGTATCTATTAAAATTATTAAATATTTATAGATTTATATAAAGTTGCTAATTTAGGGCTTAATATAAAGCTATATAAGAAAATTTTAATTATTTTTAAAAAAGAGTAAACTTAATTACCAAATGAAAAATATTTTATAAAAAATGTAAGGTTTCATTTTAAAATACACTATAAATATAAAAAAATATAAATATAGAAAACAAATTATTAATGAATTTCTAATGATGATTATTACAATTTCCAAGAACATATAATATTTCGATGAATGTTTATTATACATTTCAAAGAATATATAATGTATATAGTTAACGACAACTATAAAGCTATATCAACTAATAAACAATAAAAAAAACTAATCATTGTATTTTGAATATAAAAAAAAAGTCCAATAATAAATAAAAAATAAAAAAAACATTAAAAATACAAAAATAACTGCAATTATAGAAGAATATTTAATAAGTTTATTTATCAATAAACACAATATAAAAGTATACAGAACATTTAACAGTCATTCAAACATTTTTTAAAAATCATTCAGTATTTTTTATTTATTTATACCTTATTTCAAGTGAATTTCAGCGGTTTTAGTTTGTTAATACTAAAGAAATTTTGGTTTACAAAAAAAAAAAAACAATACATTTAGTTCATATTTTAAGTTTGCTAAAATTTGTTTGTTTTTTCAAATATTTACAATCATAAAAAAATTATTTTTTTTTTAATTTTAATTCTTTTTATGTGTGTAAATAAAATATCCGTAATTTGATCACTTTATGATATTAATTATTTTTATTTAGTTTTTTAACTAATGCAATAAGTAAAGCTTGTTTATTAGGACATTTTTTTATTAGGAAAATTTTTTTATTTAAAATAATGTTATTATTATTGAATATTTTTATTTTTTTTAATTTTTTTACTATATTTATTCATTAGTTTTATTACATTTATTTTCATTGATAAATACTGAATTTAATTATTATATTTATAAATAAATAAATAAAACTGCAACTGTGCAAAATCTTGTTCACCGCAATTAACTATTTGACCCACTGTACAATTACAAACTCCAACTGCTGGGAAAATTATTTTGTACAGACTTAATATCATGTATAATGTGCATGCAGCTCCAATCTCTCCTGCCACACATATCCCAACTCTGTGCCCCTTCCCCCCTCTTTCTCTCTATATATATATATATCTATCTACATCTGGTTAGACTGTGAAAAGCTGTTAAATGTTGTTAAATGTGAGAAAATAAAAGTGAAAAACTACTGCATTTTCATACTTAGTTGGACCCGCTGGCACAATTTGCACGAAAATTTAAACTCAACTCTGGCTCCCTTACAAACTCTTTGTACCACCCTCTTCTAATGGCACATGTCGCTATTTGTTCCTCTATTAGATTGAAAGAGTTTTGAGTTTGCTTTTTAAAGTTTTTACAGCTAAACGTGGAAGAGATTAAATACTTGCAAAAGAACTTAATTCCCAGATGATTAAATTGCTCAGTTCAATGCACTTTAAAGAGAAACAAGCACGCGATAAATATTGAATAAAAAGATATGTATATATATACAGTATATACTACATATTGTATATTCCAGATTTTGTATATTTGTAAACAGAGCAAACATATTGACAATGGCTTATGGAGACAAAGCCGTGTAAAATTACAGATTAATTGTTGTTATAATGCAATATGCTGGAAGAGGGATTTTATATCTGAAATGCATAAATCACAGAAGTAGAAAGAGAGGGAGATAGTGAGAAAGAGAGAGAGAGAGCGTGTGGCTAACTGAAACAATGGAAAACAATGCGGAAGCTTTTCTTTTGCATTGCATTTTCACTTTCCTTCTTTATAGCCAACCAGGTTTTTTTTCCACATACGTTTTTCACTTCAACTTATACTAGCAACTTGCAACTTGCCACTTGCAACATGATGTAGCCCCCTGCCTCTCTGCACGCTTCTTAGCCCCACTGACCTGGCCATGTGCATTTGTTGATTTTCACTGATGTCTCTTTGGTCTTTGGTCTTTTGTGGGCCTTTACAGCTTGGCAATAGATTAAAACCGAAGTTTGCCAAGTGCACGGAGCAAAACGCCTCATTCTACTATGTTATGTATGATAAACACATCCGTTCTAGATATTAACCAAGAATATTATTTCAATGTGACCCACTTGAGTCCATTGAATTCAGAATTGAAAGAGCTGCCTGCCACTTCAGATATGAACTCCCCACTCGGCCAGCCACTTGTTAGACCCACAGTTCGGAGAGGATGTTCAGGAAAGTGCTCTCAATAATACTTGTAATACTTGTAGTAAATATATATATATATGTATATCTCAGAGTTAGTTTTTCATTTAACTTCTAATGACCCAATAAGCTTGTCGCTGCCTGCCATTAGTTGAACCTGATAATTTGATATCTAGCTATTTATATAAATACTTGTATCTAATAGAGAAAACGACCAAAATGAACCAAGCACTGGCTTACTTATATACTATACTATTTACTTATACTAAGTACTAGTTCTAGTGTGCATGACTAAGTAAATTTCATTATGATTGCAAATAAATGCAGTAAATTCGATATGAAATTGCATTTAGAAAACTGTGTGCAAAGTTTAGTTTAGTCTACAAATGAAATTCCAACTCTGTATAGAACTCAATAAGACAGACATGTCTATATACGAATGATATATAAATCAATCGAATCCGAATACACATTTGCCTTAAGAGTGTTTTAGTGTTTTAGTGTTTTAGTGAATACAATATTAAAAATGTAAAACGCAATGAATAGAAATGGAATTGAATTTGTATTGATTTTGAATCGGGATTAATGTTCACTTGTTATGTTAAAATTGCAAGACTTGCAATTAAAACTAAACAGCCACTTTTCATATTCTACAGATTGAAATTAATAACATCAAGGGATTGCAATTCTTTTCATTTTTATGTATAAAAAATATGAGTAAGAATTATAATAAAATCATATTTTTTTTATACAACTGTGCAATAAATCTTTTTTTTTTGACACGAAAATAAAAATTAATAATGAATATTATTTTTCAACTTTTATTCAAAAGTTGATTATAAAAGTTATTTATTTAATTTTTATTTTAAATGTTAAATAATTGATTTTTTATATCTTATAACAATTAAAATCAAAATAAAAGTTATTTTTTAATTTTAAACTTTCATATAAAAATTGAAATTTAATTATTATTTTTTTATTTTATTTTTTTAATTGAAAAATACAAGTTTAAATGTAATTTTTTAATAAATATTGAAATAAAAGTTTATCCTGTTTCTACATCCTACATCCTAAATAATTATATCTAAGATTTTTCCATTCATCTAATAAAATTTTATCAGTCTTGATTTTTTGAACTCATAATTTTTATTTCCGATCCCTGATATAGTCTGCATTTTATCTAGCATAAATTGAACAAAGCGTATTGACAATTTTGGTTAATTGAACAGAGAACACATAAGACCATATAATCGATTATACCCGACTATGAGATACCCTGTAAATAGTCCCAGATACGCAAAATACATTCTCATTCAAACTGAGCAATTTATATATTTATTGACCTCCTTCTGCCTGTTACATACATTGCACAGTTTTTTAATCCCCTTTTACTCATTTTATTTGGCTACAGGGTATTAGAACTGTTTGGTTAAGTGCTAAGCAATAATTATTTGCATACTTATGCTCTCTTAATTTACATTTAGTGACAGTGAAAACTCATTTGAATTTCCACTTTCCCACCCACAAAACTTTCACTTAAAGCCAATATATGTAGCTCAATGCTAAAGTTTAACTGTCAATTACAATTAAGTTGGGCATATGCCACGCCTCCCTTACCATATTATATATATATATATATATATATATATATGTATATATATATATGTATATATAGAATATGCAGATTAATGCCATTGCCAGGCGAATTGCGGGCTGAATGAAAAACTCGTTTTTCATGTCAATTTTCATTTCGATATTAGTCCCAAAAAAAAAACCCCCTCAATAGCTGCAATTGCAATGGCCATTAGTAGGGGCAAGTTAAGGGGGGGTTGCAGGTGGTGCAGGCTACATTGAAGGAGCAGGCCGTTGAGTGCAATCCTAAAGATACATACGAGCGACACAATTCGCCTGCCCAAAAAAATCAGGACAACAATAACAATGCCACAGGAACAGCAGTGGGTGAAGAATTGGGGGAAAATGTTGCTGTTGTTGAGAGAAAACAATGTTGTTCCGAGAGACTGAGAGAGAGAGAGAGAGAGAGGAATATCTTATGCGCCTGCGTCAGAGATTTTCCACTCGCTTTTTTTTGTTATCCTTTTCCCTTGACTGCCAAGCGCCAAAAAAGTTGAGTCTCCAAACCAAAATAACGTTGAATATTTTTTTTTTGTTGTTGCCAGCGGGATTTTCCTTTTCGTTGATGGCAATGACTCTTCAATGCAGTCAGGGAGCACAGATGCTGGATGGGCTAGGGGATTAGGGGTGTAGGGTATGCAGGAGGGGGTGGCTTGGCGCCGGCTTGTATTAACTGCACTTGATAAACGCGATTTTGTGAGGCGCTCGTTAATTTCTCTTCGCATTTTGTGATTCGCTTAATTAAAAGCCAAATCCCAATTGCCGCCTGCCACTGCATCCTTTGGCATCAGGACTCACTCGAGCAGCGGCCGAGTCCTTGCAGACTGCCGCAGTGGAGGGGCATGCCCGGCAAAGGGGTAGTGGTAAAGCGGGGGAGCAGTAGCTCGTTCGCGTGCGTTTTTATTGATTTTTCCCATAGTGCGATGAAAATGTTTTTCCCATTGTTGTTTATTGTTGTAGTTGCTGTTGTTGTTGTTGTTGTTGTTGCTGTAGCGAGTGTAAATGAGTGTGCGTGTTGTGTATTCATCTAGTTCCTGTTTCTATTCCCATTCCTGCTGCTGTTCCAGGCACTCCAAGTTACTAACTTAGTTAGTTATATGGGTTAGCCGCAGACCCCTTAAATTGCACAAATTATGGCTTGTACTTGCAAAGTCGGAAAAAGTGTTTAGAATTCCCTTGCTAACCGCGTTGGCAGGTTGGAGTTTAAAATTTAAATTATTGTATACTCTCATTGCAGCTAAAGAGTATAGAATAAGTAAGGGAATTAAACTTAAGACAGTGTCTACTGAAAGTGAATATTTAATAGTGACTAAATGCGCAATGATAATAGCTTAAATTCGCAATAAGTCTATCAGTAAATAGTGTTGAAAATAAATTTTAATTTGAAATAAATTCTGAGCATAATATTTATAAAAGAAAAATATAATATTTACATTTTAGAACTACAAAAAAATAAATAAAATAAAATTAATCAATTAAATGATACATAAAAAAAAGCTACAGCTACTAGGAGTGAATTAAAAAATTTAAAATAATAAACATAATAAAATAAATCAAATAAATTATAGTTAAAAAAAAAATACAGCCACTACGCGTTAATTCAATAATCCTTTAAAATACATCTAAATTTTAATTAAAAGAAATATTTAAAATTAACTGGGTAATAATATTTAAATTGTAGAGCTACAAAAAATAAATAATTTAAAATAAATCGAATATTTTATATTTAAAAAAATAATTTACAGCCACAACAAGTTAATTAAAAAATTCTTTAAATTTTAGAGCTTCTAAATAATACGTAAAATAAAATAAATCGAATAAATTAAAACGAGTTAATTCAAAAATCCTTCAAAATTCAAATAAATTTCAATTTAAAGAAATATTTAAAATTAAATTTCTAATGATGCGATTGACTCATGTTAAGTAAAAATAACATTATTAACAATATCATTTAAATTGTAAAATTTATATATAGTCACAGTGAATACAATATCTTACAATCTTATCACAAACAAACCTCCATTTATAGATTCAATCTATTATAATATATATACCGATCTTTATCGCTATAGCTAGTTAACAAAACACAAAACCCAGTTCCAAAGTTAATGAACCTCAAAATGCCACTGACTTGCACAACACTCGAAAATTTTGAATCTTATCACTTTGTTTGATTGTTTGTACTTGAGACTTAAGCCTCAACCGGCGCAAATTAACAAAATTTATATATTTATTTATTTATTTATATATTTTCAACATTTTGCAAGATTTTAACCGGCAAATTAAGTGTAAAATGAAGGCCAATTAAACTTACCTTAATGGCGGCCAGTCTTAAGTTGGAATATGTTTAAAATTAATGTTATAACAGAAATTGATTGCTATTTTCGTTGCAAGTATAGTTAAACACACTCAAGATGTTGTTGTTGTTGTTGCCGCACCAACAGCTGTTTTGTGCCACACACAAATACTACACACACTTGCTCACAATATAGATAGAGATACACAGATACAGATACAGATACAAACGCGCTGCCGAGCACAAAACATAAATAAACAACAAATATTTTTGGTATGGTACGAAAACGTCGCGTATTTTCTTTGAGTATTTTATTAAATTCCTTTCCCCTCTTTTTTTTATTTTGTTGTTATTTTTTTTTTAAAGCTGTTTTTAAATTTTCTTGGCGTATTTTTTGCAATAATTTTGCTGTGCACACGCGCTTGGAATTTGTATTCGCGTTTAAAAATGCGCTACTTGCGAGTAGATACTTTGTTGACTATTTCTATCGGCTTTTGCAGTTGGCTTTAGTTGTTCGCTTAAATAAAAACTAGTACTCAGCCAAACTGCAACGTGTATTCGTCTTAAAAATATAATGATATAATTGAAGCAGCGTTCGTTTAAATGTTTCGCAATTTAAACAACAAACTAACTCCTAAAAACACACACAAAACTGAGACGGCCAGATACAGATACGCAGCGTGAAAGTGGCAGCACCGCCAACCGAATTGTTATCCAACTCGTTGCAGATACAAAAAGCAACTGATTCGACAATTCACACAACACAAACTGAGAAATGAGAACTGAGAACGCCGCGAACGGCAAACGGCAAATAACGAACGGCGAACGGCAAACGCAGGCGCTGCAAAGTCAAAATGAGAGAAATACAGTTGTCACTCGCTATGTGCGCTTGTAAAATATAAAAGCTGTTAAAGGTATATATGAACGTGTATTGATTAGATTAGATTAGAAAAAATACTAAACTATACTTTATACTAAACTATACTTTATAAATATTTATTGTGTAATTCGAAAAATATTAAATGAAAGAAAATATTTATAAAATACTGAAAAAAAATTCAGTTTTAATTTTAATGTTAAGACTGATTAAATAAAAATGAGTTTTATTAGTTTTTGTTGATGGATATGACAAAAATCAATAATAACAATTTAATTTTTTTTATAAAAATTTTAAATATAAATGTTAAGGTTATTTGCTTAGATTCTAAAATTGTAGAAAATTAGATGTTATAGAACGCAAATTAACAAATTAATTCTTATATCTGATTTTTTCAACTAAGAATTTTATAATTTACAATTATTTTCGGTCTAAAGATATGCATATTTACAAAAAATGGTTGAAAAACGTAAGATGAACACTTTTTTTAGTTAAAATTCTAATAGCTTAACAATTAACTAAATTTAAATAATAAATGAATTTAATATAAATATAATAATTGAATTTAATATAAATATAATTTAATTAGATAGAAAAATTGTTTGGCAAATTCTTGAATTTTTTATTGCCTTAATTCCAAATTTTAAATAAAATAAAGGTATCATTTTATTTTACTATAAACATTAACTGCAATCTATTTTATTTTTAATTTTTTTTTTATTTATTTGAAATAATTTAAGAAATTTCAAATAATTTTAGCATTTAGTTAAATATACAAGAATTCTACAGTATAATTATCTCAATTTAAATAATTATCTAATTTAATGTAAATGAATTGAATAATTGAATTTAAATAAATATTAACTAGAAAGCTTGTTAGGTAAATTCAATAATAAACGTGAAATTTTATTTATTAAAATTATAAAATAAAATTATAGGAATCATTTCATTTAAAAATTAAATATTTTTTTTACAAGCTTTAAAATTCTTTTGACTTAATAATTTTTGAAATTCCAATTAATATTATCAGTAAATAAAATTGTGATCTATAATATTTTTATAAGTATTTTAGGAGTTTAATTATTAAATAATTTTATTTATTTATATTTTATTAAGCCACGAATACGAGCATATTTCCTGCTTCCCTTTTGTGAGTTTTCACTATAACAAACTGAAGAGAGTGTGAAACGATGGAGAGAGCGAGAGAGTGAGACTCGCTCAATGGTTGAATGAGGCTTGTTTCAATTTCAGTTTTCATTTCCATTTCGATTTCGATTTCTGTTTCCATTTCTGTTTCCATTTGCCCATCTTACCACCAGCTGTGGCTCTGTCTGCACTTGGGGCTTAGGCTTTGTTATTTTTAGCGCCACTCGATTTAGTGGGCAGGGTGCAGGGTGCAGAAGGGGGGACTGTTGGCGGGTCAATGCGTGTGGTTGCCGCATGTCACATGCCGGCGCGAATAGACCGCATTTTGCTGTTGACGGTGGCGGTGGCGGTGGATGCAGGTGGCAGGTGCAAGGTGCAAGGTGGAAGTGTAGGCTATTGTGTCGTCAAAGTCTTGCAATGTGACCAGCATATCTCAGGGCGCTGTTTGCAGTTGCTTTGGCTCACCTACTAATTGCAGCTGCTTCTCAACAGGCAGGCGAAAGGAGAAGGCGACGGAGAAGGACGAAGGACTTTGACTGGCGATGACGGGTCGGTTGCAATTAGTGCTACTAATTAATAATGGAGCATGCTAAGTACATGCAGATGCTTTTGTAGGTTCCATAAAGTGCATTCGCTTCCCTTCGCACCCTACCTATCCCCTAGCTACACCCATCGATCAGATTCAGATTCAGTTTCAGTTACTTGTGGGTGCGCTGCTCACTCAAGTGTGTTGGGAGGGGGGTTAGTCTTTGTAGTATAGTGCTGATTGAATATTAATACTTAAGTATATATGTGGCATGTAGATACAAGTTGTTTAGCAGCTGCCTAAGTATTGGCATTGAAAGGGAAGCTCTAATGAGTTTACATGCAGTTGCGAATTCAATTATTTGGCATTTCAATTTTGAAACATTTTTTATTTTCTGTTGCAGTTCTAATTAATATTAAATACTCTACTCAAATTTATAATTATTATTAATTAGGTATAAATTGATGTATGTTATATTTAGATTAATTAGAAATCAAGACTTACAGATATTCGGGTTGGATTTTAATCAATTTAAGAAGCTCTGAATAATTTGTTGAAATAAATTTTTAAAAAAAAACAAGTTGAAATAATTATTTTATTAGCTACCACAAATTGCACACAAGCAGAAATTTTTTAACAAAATTTATTATCTTTAGAAATTAAAAAATTATTATAATTATAAATAAAAGAAAAAAAATGATTCTAAAAGAAAATAAGTTAGGCTCTGACAAAAGTTTTAAAATTGCAAATTTATGAAGAATATATGTTAAATAATTAAATCTTTTTCTTGTCATAATTCTTAAACTATCTTTGACATGCATTATTACCAAAAAAATAAGAATAAATAAGATTAAAATTGAAAAGACCTTCAATTCAACACGTGTAAGGAGATAAATGCTAAAAAAAAACAGAAAAATAATGCGATTTTGGCAATTAACCCAAATTAAAATGCAAAGTCTGTTTTTATTAAAATTATGATTATATCTTTTTTTTTACTTTTTTTTCTAGATAAGAGGCACGTGAGAACTTATCTTTACCTCAGCCACTTGCAGACATATTTTTATTTAAATTCTTTATTATATTTAACTGTTGCTCAAAGTATTTTTTAAAGCTATAAAAAAATAAAGCCAGAAAGAAGGGTTATTTTTGGTATGCAAAAGATAAAAACCTTTGTAGAAAAATATTTAAGATTAAACTCGTTTTACAAATAAATTAAATAATTAAATTTTAAATTATAAAATATAGTTATATGATGCCAATAAATCCTCAAGCTGTTCAGTTTGAAAAGGAAAAATGAATTGTTCTACAATAAATTACATTTTTAGCTATAATTTCCATTTAATATACAAAAAAATCAAACATCTATGCTCTAAAGAGGACATTGCTATATCGAATCAGTTCGATGTGCTGGTCAAGTATATACTTATATACTTATGAGGTCGCAGACACCTCATTCAATGCATTTCACATTTATTATTCTAATTACCCAATTGGTAAACACGCGCGTTTATTTTATTGAGTACACTCAACATTTTGAATCTTATTCAAAAACCAAAAAAACAATACACGTGTTCTGTATTTATCCATACTTAAATGGGGCTGACAATAAATATGTCTATGAGTGGCATCAAACTCTGGAGATGTGACGCAATTTGTTGTGCGATTCCAAGTTCAGTAATCAGCGCATATTTGGCAAATCAAACAGGGACTTGAAATGCCAAAACAAATACAAAGTCTCAAAACGAAGCTGAAATGCAGCTGATATGCGAGGGGCGCTCGAGTTAATGAGCCGTCCAGTGACTGACTGCGTGGGAGTTCAATGGCCAAAATTTGTAAGAGACTCGCACAAAATTGAGTCACAATAGGATGATGATAGCACCAGGAGGTAGAATCCATAGCTAAACATTTGCATACAAATTCTGAGATAAACCCAAACACTGCGATGCGACAGGCAGGCGGCAGGCGGCGGTAGACGACAACAAAGGCAAAAAGGCCAAGCAACTGGCCAGAACTGACGCCCCGACAAACGTTTGTTGACGATGATAATAATGATGATGTTCGTGATGATGATGATGTTGATGATGAGGCCAGAGAGTCAGCCAGACTGACGCTACGCTCTATGGCTCTGTGTCTGCCTTAGAATTGGATGTGTGTCCTATTCTATTTCGTGACACGATACAAAACAACTTATTACGGCTAAGACGAGTCCTAAATAATTGGAATATAAACAAAAAGTCGATCTATCCTAATTAAAAACTCCTTGGGTTATAGAAAATTTGAAAAACATATTAAAATTCCCACATTAAGGTATTTTATACACAAAATCAAATTACAAAGTTGATTGACCCGTAAATTATCTATAAGCATAAATATCATTTTAAATCTATATAGCTTAAAATATATTTGATTTTTATAATACAAATTGAAAGCTAAAAGCAAAAACTTATTAAAAATAATAAAATTAAATGTATATGTATTAAACTCCACAGCTGACGAACAGGACGCTGTAAAAAATCGCTGTTGAACCGGAAGTTCGAAATATATCGGAATGAAGAATAATGAAAAAAAACTAGCGTGTTATAAACAGCTCCTAAAATGTATTCTAAAATATAAAATATATCCTTAAACATAAAACTTGTATCCTGAACCAAAAACAGCATTCTTCCTAAAAGATAAAATATATTCTAAAAGCTAAAAATGTATACTTTAAAATAAAATTTATTCTCAAATATAAAATTTTATTTATTTGTATTTTTTTTTAAATTATTTATTTAATTTTTTTGTGACTGTAAAATTATTTACTTATTTGTAAGGCCCGAAAAAGGGTAAAACCGTTTAATTTGGGCTTTCATTTTTTTCGACTTGCACAGTGTTATTTAAATTATTGTTTATTTTATATATTTATTTTTAAAAATTATCCTCTAAAGCAATTTGTCTCCTTCAGGAAGTCCGTTTAATTTAGTTTAATAAAATTGCATAAATAGATAAAAAAATGTTATTTCTTAGCTAAAAACAAAAAGGATTTACAATTAATTATTTTCATCAATTGATGTTCTGAAGATATTATTTTAAAAGTCATAATATTTACACTTATATTAAATTTAATGATTATCTGTTTTATTATATTTCCTTTGTTTACACAGTAACAATTCAATAATTTGAAGATGTGTATTATATTATGCCTAGAAAAAATATACATATTCTATAATATACCCATTTTTTGGTAGTGTAGTTGTCTCGTGCATATAAATTCCAATAAAAAAAACCATCTCTAAGCAATGTGCCTGACTCATGTTGGAATGTAAATTCCTGTGCCATATAAATTAAGCAAATGTTCGATGATATTTGACTGCATGAAACTGGAATGAGAATTGGGAATTCGAATTGAAGTTATTTAGAGGTGGAGTTGGTGTTGATGATGGCCAACACCTGCAGTTGGCAGCAGCTCCAACTCCAATTGGAAAAGCGATGCAAAAGCCACAAATCCCACTGCAACCAGATAAACTCGCTGAACTGATTCCAAAGCTGATATGCATGTCGCATCTGTTGCCGGCAGCAAAGATTTCTGCTGTCGGTTGGCAAATGCAGATACAAAGAGACAAAAAACAGATACAGATACAGATACAAACATAAATACAACTACAGTAGCAGTGCCAGACATGGCTGGTTGAACTATATGCTGCTCATTTTCCATTTTGTAGCAGAGACTTTAGGGCCACAGGTCAAAGTTGAGTCATAGGCTGTCCATTGCCACTTTTAGCTGGCTTTTGGACAATTTGTGTTGACTTGTTGGGGGCCAGTTCATCATGAGTTATGAGTGCACACTGAAAACCAGTTTCATCATTACAAGCCCGTCAATTTGTAGAAAGCAAACAGAGATGTCAAAGCTGTTATGACTGCCGAAATTGATAAACTTTACAAGGTCTTTGATTGGCTACAACTTGTACGAATTGGGTGAAATGGGCTACTGTGTTACTAAAAGCAAGCAATTTCCATGAATTTTAAAATGAATTTGAGCATTGGCAATGGGTCTAAAATTAATATTTATATAATGTTAATATATGTCTTGTTTATATTATGTTTTGGTAACTCCAGGTTACATATAGTGTCTGAGATGGATGTGTTTAATAGCAAAATAGCAGTTTTCGTGCTAATTTATTTCATAAATTCAAATTCAAATTTTCAATAATTCCGCCAATACCAGCAGATCAAAAGCTAATTGCTACAGCACTTTTTTATATATATGTTTGTCTCACTCTATTGATTAATATGGCTTACCCATTCGCACACTTAACGATTGTTACACACTTAACGAAAGAACGAACTTAACGAAATTCACGCAAGCAGAGACACGTACCAGAGACACGCCAAGCTCTAAGCTCACCAAAGACACAGTCTAAAGTGGTGAAATAATAACTCAGCTTAGCAAAATCACAAACCAAAAGTGTCTTGGCTGATAAATTGCGGCAATTTGAAATAAAAATTAGCAGAGACACGAACACACATTTTTGCGGCAAATTGAAGAGAGAACATTTAAAAATGTTTGTTGTTACTGGATGTTGTTTCAACTAATCCAAAATTAATAATTCCAAAACTTTTTCAAAATTTCCATGAGAGATAGGATCTATGATATTCTTGCTACGCCCTACGCCCAACTTCAGAGAATATAAAAATCAGGAGCATCTTTAGTCTGTACCTTTTACACTTATTTCCAAATTTGATTGTTATTTCCGCTACAAATATTTAATTAATTTATCGCAATTAAAAATAACAATTAATAAATATTTAATGAATAATCTCATTTAACTTTTTATTTAATAACCTTTACTAATTATATGTATAACTTATATACTATATAGATTTTCTTTCTTTCATTGTTTTTTTTTTGTGTTTACATTAATTATAATTAAAATATTTTTTTGAGCTTATAAATTATTAAAACTATGCGCGGGGAAAATGAGTCACATGCCAACACCACAATGAGTTGGTTCATTTACAAAACTGATCAATTTGGGGGCTTTCCCTACCATTATGTTTACTGTTATGTTTGCTCTACACATTATATATATATATATTCGAATGATGTGTGTGAATAAATCGAACAACTACTCGGATTTATTCATGAATTTTTCTGCATTTTTTTTATTTATACAATTACAAATTTCCTAGTGGAGTACGCTTAGACAACTACAACTAAATAATTGCCGCTGTTTCAATAGAATAACATTAAAAATTTTGGTACAGTCATCGTCAATATATATATCAATACATTTAATACATATACACATATGTATATCAATATTTCAATACTACTAATTAATATTAAATGTGTGTGTGTTGTTGCGTTACAAATTGTTTGCTAATTCTTTCAAGTTGCCGCCGATTCTGAATGAGAATATTTTTGATAATTGCAAGCAACTTGAATACCCCTAATGCTGCTTGGTTTTGGTTATCTCTGCGCTATATTTACAATAATTGCAATGATTTATAATTATTTTGTTTTGATTATTTTCTGTTTGAATTACACATACTTACATACATATAGTACATACATAATTATAATTATGGTAAATAATATTAATAATAATAATAATAATAATACATAGTATAAAGATGTAAATTTTATAATTTATAATTTAAGATTTAATGTATTGCCTCAAATGCTTTGTAAGCTTTGTCATTTATTCAGTTACTTAGCTTAAAATTAAATTTAAATACACAAAAATTAAAATTGGGAATAGGAACTAAAAGCACCAGCAAAAACAAAAAAACGTATATTTTTTAGAAATTGCAATAATTAAATTAAATACATTTATATAATTAATTGAATATAAATCAAATATTGTCTCTAGCATATAGCAACTAAATAAAATTTAATAATTACACAATTATAATTCCCTTTAAAACATATTGCATTCCATGTTCACAGTTAGATAAACGCTTCATTTTAGCCTAATTTAAGTTCGCAACGGCGGCGGCAGCGCGGGCCGTGGCGCAGTTGGCGTCGTCGGTGGCGCCCCAATTGGTGCCGCCGGCGCCTGCAGCTGCATCTGGACACGCTTGGCCCGGTAGCGCTTCAGCTTGCGGCGTGCCATGAACAGGCTGGGATTGAAGTTGAAGTCGCGACAGGCATGATGTGGCAGCGGGGGTTGCGACTGCGGAGCGGCGGGTGGTGAGTGCGTTGCAGCCTCATCCAGCTCATAGGGCGGGAAGAACATTGGGTTGGCAGCCCAATCCCGCCACATATTTCAATCCTGCCCCGCCCCATTCGCCTGCGCCAGCGCCGCTGCCGCTCCATTGCTGGCCAAATCGCTGTGGCGACGATGCTCCAGCGACAGCGGCAGACCGGCAGCGGCGGCAAAGTCATCATCCAACGAGGAGGATTGCTTGGAGCCCACCGATTTGCAATCCTCGTCCATGCTGACGCCCAGATGATGCATGGCCACTGCGGCATGATGACGCTCCGCCGGCGGCAACAGATTCAGCATGCTGAGCGGCAGGCCGGGAAAGCCGCCGGCAAAGTCCGGATAGAAGCCTTGCGGATTGAAGGGATTGAAGAGGGCATTGGGTCCGCCCAGCAGATCGGGCTCTGAGCTGCCGCTACGTGGACCAGCTGGCGGACCAAGCGGCAAGCCCAGCTCCAAATCGAGTGGACCCAATGGACCCAGATCGTTGGGATGTGGCGGATGATGCGATTGCCCCCCGCCGTTGCCATTGCCACCAGAAGAATTCTGGCTGCCACCAGAGTTGCCATTGGAGCCCGATGAGTTCTTATCCTTGTCCTTCTCCTTGCGCTCCTTGCTCTTCTCGCTCTTGGAGCCACCGCCGCTGCTGATGCCCATCTGCAGCATCTCAATTGGTGGCCCACTGATGCAATCCTTGCGAAGCTGCTCCAGCTTCAAGCTCTTGCCATATTTACCCCGCACATACATCAACAGCGAATTATAGGGTATACCAAAGATGCGGGATGCCTGCGACGTGGTCATCTTCTTGTTCCACACATGCTGCAGTGCCTCCGTTAATTCTGTATTGGTCCAGGAGCGTGGCGGGCCGCCGCGTGGCGCCGAATGTTGTCCTTTGGGGCGTGGCACTGCAAAAAGGAAAGAGAATGGAGACTGATTAGTCAAAGGCCGAGACAACAGGCACCTGAGCCGCTCTAGAGCTCAGATCCAGACGGAGGAGTAGGTTATCTCATCGCGACCATCTGCCTAATGTTTCAATCTTGTGGCCCATATGCTGCCAAGACTCTATTTTCGTTGAAAGACTTTGCCCATTGTCTGCAGTTCCGCAGTTGAGCATCGAAGTTGCCTACAGCTCATACACACCCTGCTGTGTGTACACTGAGAAAAATCAGCAAACTAAAATCATTTTTCATACAAAAAAAAAATTGCCTACATTTATAAAGAAATTTATTAAAATGGTTGTTCGTTTTATCCATCATTTGTTCTTTGTTTTAAAATATTTAATATGAAATTATAAACGATTTAAATCATTTAATTCCAGATTATTTCGTTAATTTATCATTTAATATTTTTTGACCCTTTTATTTAAGAATATTATTTATCGAAAATTAAAATTTGCAATTGATTTTGGAACACAACATTATTTTCTTAGAAAAACATTTTAAAAAAAAATTAATTTAGCAAAATCTTTCTGCCTTATATACTGACTGCTAAGCACTGTTGAGAATTATAAGCACATAATTGGGCACTAAACAGCTCTTACAGGTATGCAACACTTTTTAGAGGTGTATTCTAATTTTTTATTATGGTAAAAATGGAAATAATGTTCATATGCTCAGAGCAAAAATTAAAAACAAGATATCATTTATTAAAATAGAATAATTGAGAACAAAATATAATAATAAAAGTAAATCGAATCCCTCAGTGTAGTTCTTGTTATTATTGTTGTTTTTGTTGTTCATGTGGCACCTACAAAACGCTGCAACGCTGTGGTGGTTCCCATCCCAGAGCCAAAGCCAGAGCTTGTGCCTCGCCCGGCCTTCCATATGCAAATTACGAGCATGCACCACCATCGTCGTCACATGCGCCGCTAAAACTCAATTTAGATCTACAGATATCGACCTGCCCCACAATGAGAGAGTGCACCACAATACTTGCCACAGGTTCAGTTTGCTTTCAACCGATCAACAACAACAACTTTAATTTCAACTTCGACTTGGAGCCTGTGTGTGACAACGACGAGTTGGAAAGGCAGATATCGAATGGAGAAAAACCATATCGAATACCCCAGGTCATGGCCAGTCGTACTATATATGTGGCCAAATTTGCAGCTTGCGATAATTTCATTTACAGTTTATTGTAGCCTTTCTTTTGCCTGATGATATGAAATTTTCTTTTCACATTTTGAAGAGGTCAAATAAATAAATAAGTCTCAGGCGGCTGATATTAGAGAATTTCAATTTATCAAAATAAAAATCAAAATTCTTATAATCTATTATTATTATTTGCTAAATCCAATTTCTTTCAATATTCTTCTTATTGCTCAATTTCCAAATGAAATAACAGCCAAAAATGGGAATAGGTCTGGTTATATTTGTACAAAATAAAAATATAAAAAAACGTTTAAGAAATGTTTATTTTTTAATTAAATCGAGCAATTTCACTTGCTTGAGAGTTTAAAAAAAAAAGGCGAAAAATTTAACTTTTAAACTTTAATTGCATTTAATTAGACTGAATTTTGTTATTTATTTTATTTTTATTGTTAATTTATGCTTCCTATGATAGTTTGTTAGACTTATTTAAGTTGTTGAAAAATAACAGTCAGATTAATTGATAAAATCCCAAAATTATAAATTATCGCATACAATTCCAACAAATATTATTCGATCTACAAAAATATCATACGTGTGGAAAGAGTATAGAATTTAGTTTCACACTATATACAAGTTTTGCATAAAAGTAAATTAGCCTAAATAAAAATTCTAATAAATAAATAATTCAAAATAATGCAAAAAAAAAGAAAAAATTAAAATTTCCGGATATATCTAGCTATATTTTATTTGAGAGGAAATATTTTTGAAATACTTTAAAATCCATTAAAAATATTGTCTAAAGGAACCCGGCTCATTTTTTGTGTCAACTAGTGTAAAATGTATTTATCAGTTTAATTTTTATAACCAATCTATAATTATCTGCAAACTAAATATTTTACAGTAAGCAGCTTGCTATTAATATTGAAAATAAATCTTAATAAAATGCAAAACTAAAATTAAATGAAATCAAGTTTTCAAATTGATATTTTATATAGAGTATAGCAGAGTAAACTTCACTTCCTTAACCCCATTTACTATTTGTAATCATATTAAAATAAAAATAATTCACATAACACAATTCTTATTTAATTTGTTTTCGTTTGTTTTGCTTTTACAGTATTTTGTTGATTTTTGTATTTTTTTTTTAGCAGAATTTGCATTTGCAGAGGGTCACAACGTAGGTCTGACCTTTTATTCCAATGAACTAAAGAACAAGAGAAACAAAAACCCTCGACCATAAATGCAATTGTTGTAGTATAAAATTGTTGTACTCGTACTAGTTGTAGCTGGATTCTAATAAGGCACTTCTCTGCCCCTTCTGGCCAACAACTAAGAAAATGAAATTTGAATTTGTTACAAATCGCAAATCACGTTTCAAGACAGACAACAAGAGTTAAGAGAGAGACAGCCAAAAGAGAGCCAAGAAACAATCCCAAAATGAACAAATGAATGTGAACAAATCAGTTAATCACACCCACACGAATACGAATGCGAATATGTACAAAAAAAAAAAGGTAGGGTATAGTGGGGTAGAGTAGGGTATAGAGGAGGGGCCCTAGAAATGTTTGTACTCCTCCTGGGGCATTGCCTGTACCGGTGCCAGTTTGAGCCAAGTGTTGATTCTTATCAATGTGGCCAAAACCCGTTTGCCAGATTCGCAATAAAGAATATCGTGCTATACGCCAGATTTGCTATTTTTTTTCTGTCGCTTTTTTTCAGCTTTTTAGCACAGTTTTATTTACTGTTTTCACATTGTTGTAATTTAGCCAACGATTGTCATGGTCGGGATGAGTCTAAAAGTTTGATCTAAGCCTCAAGATCTCGGCTTTCTTGTGGTATTTTCTGGTATTTTAACTTTGGCATGCCGAACATCTGATCACGATTTTATTTTTTTTTGCTATTGATGAGAAAATTAAGCAATTAAATGTGAGCTAAAGTTGAAAGTGTGTGTGGAAAAAGATCAAATAAATATGTAAAGCGCTAAAGAGGCTGAAGACTGGCGCCTAAAACACTTACTTAAAAGCCAAAACTTAAACTCTTTCATTCATAAATAAAGCTGGCACAAGAGCACTTAACCCATCAACGCCATCCAACTGTCAAATTAGCTGTCAAAGCATATGGCTCACATGGATCAATCAGTTGCTGATCTCTCTCTTTCCCTCATTTGTCAATCACATGACAATCACAGGCACAATAATTGATTTCTGAACCACATTTTGTACATATATCTATAATAATATTACACAGCAAAACTTCATTAACTTTCTGAGGTTTTAGTTGCATTTCAAAAAAAAAATAAAAAAAATAAAAAATAATATAAAAAAACGTTGAAAAACGACTGCATTTATGGAGAGTTGCCTATTTGTCAATCAAGAGTTATACAGGTTGGAAAAACGACGTTTACGATATGCATAGGTGCACATGTTGCTCATTGAAGAAACAAACAAACAAAACGACGATCGATCTGAGCGATCTGTACGATCCCCAGTCAGTGCACAGGAAAACCACAAAAACAAATTTACCGCCTCACATGATCGCACGAGTGATCGCGTCTCTAAAGTGAATTGTAGGGCGGGAAGAGAGAGGGGGTATTGCTGTATATGGTATAGAAGGCATACAAAAAGTGGCTAAAAGGAAATGAGCAGGCATTGATTGGAAAGGGTTTTTTTTCTGTTATTGGCCATCATACAATATAGAATATCATTTAAAGAAGAGCATAATATCAAGTTTTCCCAGGGAGTGCATTATAATAAAAATTTTTATTATTTTTTTATAATACAAAAATTACGAAATAGATGAAAAACAGAACTACAACAATGTCATACACTCAGCATATATATATTTTATATTTTCAAACAGTAGGCTCTTTTTAATTTTTTACTATTTAAATTCGAATTTTAATAAAAAAAATAATTAATAATTTTAAATTTTTTTCTATCGATAATATAATTTTAATATAAAAATAAGAAATAATTTTTTTTTTGGTTTTTTTTGAGTTATATAAAAAACAAGCCCAAGTTAATCGATATTAGTTACGTTTTATTTTTTGATCAAAAAATGTTCTACAACTTTTTTATAGCTATTATGGCTGTGTTGGCATTTTTTTATAATAAATAAACCAAAGGAAATCCTTAAAAATAAATACCTAAATTTTTAAAAATATTTTAAACTTAAATATTTTTTGTTAAATTTTTTTAAATTTTCAAAATATTTCTTTTTAGTTTCGTCTTGGTTTCTTAATTAAGAAAAATATAATTATTTAGCTATAAAAGCGCCATAGGAAGCTGTAATATATATTTAGGGACTTTTTTATATTTATTTTGATTTACTCAAAAAAAATTTGTATTGCCTTAATTTTATATCTAAAACTCAAATAATATATCGCAATTATTAAATTTTTTTTATAACTTAGAAATAAAATTTAATTTCTAAGCTCATTTTTAAAACTTTCAAAATAAAAATTATTTATCACTATTATTGACTTTTATCACTTATTACTCAAAAATAATTTTTATTACTTTAAATTTGTATTTAAAACTCAGAAAATACAAAACTATAAATCACAATTATTGAGTTGTATTTTTTAATTACTCAAAAGTTATTAATATTTTCTAATTTTTATTTAAAACTCAGGAACTAAAAATTAAATATCACAAATATTGAGCAATATTTTTTGTTATTCAAAAATAAATATTATATCCTAATTTTTATTTAAAACTCAGGCAATAAAAATTATATATCACAATTATTAACATTTATTTTTTATTACTCAGAAATATATAGCATTTCCTAATTGTTATTTATAACTCAGAAAGTAAAAATAATAAAACACAATTTATATCAAAAAATCAAATAAAAATAATCAATAATTATTTGTGATTTTAAAAAATAACACATTTAAACGTTACGGTCCCTGGTTTTGTTCAACTAATATACCCCAGCATTCTACATTATCTAAGATCAATTTGATGGCCACTGATATTTACCGATCATCGATCTAGGGCTAAAAGACCAGACACCTACTAAACTGCTGTGTTGCCTATTGCCCAAGCTCAAATACGTGATCAAAAGTGCAGAAACATTTTGCTGAACTCAAAAAATCAAAGAAAAAAAAAAAAAACCAACGACGGGTTCAATCAGTCAGGTGTGAAGTGAGGCACGATGTGGTCTAAAGGGAGACTTCAAGCAACAGGCTTGACTGTAAACTGTAAAGTGATCGACATGGCAATCATGTTGAATGAATTTGAAAACCTTTCGCGTTTGAAGTTCGAAGTTAACGCTCAGAGGTTAATTAGCTGTTTGTTTTTCACGTATTGCGGGCTACAGGCAACTACTTACTACTTGCAACAATTATGGCCAAGTTAATGGCTATTCGTACTTACTTTTCTTTTTGAGAAACGGCGGCGGACCACCAGGCATATCGCGTGGATCGCTCATTTCCATCAGGGGATTATAAAGTTTTCCCGGATCGATGCCGGGCGGAAATAAACCAAGTGGCGAATCTAGGCCAAACACTGTAAAGAAAAGAATAAATATAAATATTTGTAATACATACTTAAAATAGATTTATTTGTTAGCCTAATCAGGCTGTCATAACTGGCAAACGTAACAAGACTCAAGGAAACTTTCTATTTATAAGTTGAATGCAATTTTCATTTATATAAAACATATTGCAATTGTAAATTGTAAATTTTCCATAAACGACTCATTTTCCAGCTCACTGATTGCCAAAGAAATAATAAACAATAGCTAGACACACTCAGCAGACCCAAAGACTCTGCCAATTGATGACTGGGAATCTGTATGGATGTGGATAGTAAACAATGGAACGTCATTATTCTATTAATATTTTACGCTTGGAGTGCACTTCTTCACATGAGTGAAACAATTGAAGCGCTGATGAGGCGACAGGACGCGGATAAAGGAGCTGAAGGATACACTACAACATCATCTTCAGGTATATGTATGTGGAGGAGGGATGGATCATAAAATTGACATTGTGTGCTGAATGATTTCATAAGTATGCGCTGCGGATTCAAGATACAACACAGAGAAAACAATGTGGTGGCATATGAATAAATGGGAATATATATATTTGTATCTGTATCTTTGTAGCTGTATCTGAAGGCTGAGCATGTTGTATCTGCAGCATAATGACACAAATAACGAGCGCGCATTGTTTGCTCCGTACGCTGTTCAAGTACGCTGCGTATACGTAATATGAAAACTCACTTTGATGCTCTGGCAAAATTAGTGCGGATTTCTTTTCACGTGTTTATCCTCAAGGGGGTCTATAGTACAAGCCATCCATTGACTTCCAAACTCACACACACACACACACACACACACGTCACATGCTATTAGTTCAATGATTTTCACGCCGAAATGTGGCTTCAAAAATATAAATCACATTCTTCATACGACAAATGTTGGTAAATCTTTTTATTTTGCCTGTCTGCAATGCTTCTGTTTGCCTTGGCTGAAGTGTAAACAATGTAGAGTATGTGAGCTATGTGATAGGGTTTGTGCAGGCTATAAATTTGAGAAATCTCTGTGATTGAGTTGAGTGCATATGCGTATTAATTTATTAAAGTTTTTGTGATTTCTTAGTGCTGCTTTTTAACTTCAAACTAGATATAAAAATAATAAATTAATATTATTATATTTTTATTAATTTTTTATTAACGGCTTTTTACTTTTAACTGTATAAAAAAACTTGAGAAATCTTTCTGATTTAGTTGAGTGGGCATTATAGCGAATTAATTAATTAAAATCTATTTGATTCCTAAGCATTGTTTTTTAAGTTCGAATTGAATATACAAATAATCAATTAATATTATAATAATTATTTATTTATGCATGGAACATTTGTTTAACAGACATTTTTTTCTATTAACTGCAAAAAATATAAATGATGCCATATACCCACATTGGGCAAATATTTAGTAACATTTGAAACTATCAATACATCAACTATAAATTAGTGGATTTTTATAAAAATTGTATTAATTTGATGTTAAAATTATAATTTTAGGAATATTATTTTTAATTTACAATTTAAATTCATACCTAACAATTTATTATACATAATTATAATTATTAAAAATATAAGGTATTTATAGACTTAATTTTTAAAGGTGATTACATTCCATTTCCCTTTGTATTCTACAATAATATTTGTTTTATACATAACATCAATTTATATGCTTTACTATAAAAGATATTCCTACCCTGATTTTCTTTGTACAATTTATTAAATTAATTAAATTAAAATGTGATATTTGTAAAGCAATTGCTACCACTCTGAAAAATACTAGCATAATAAAAATTAGCCTGAATAAATTACAAATTTAATTTAAATAACAAAAAAAAAAAAATATAAATGTGCTTTACTATTCGCTGTTAAATTATTTTATATTGCAATCCAAACGGTTCTAATTTTTTTTTAAATATATAAAAATTAGTTTAAACATTTATGCTGCTGGGATTTTATAATATTTGTAAATTAAATACAATTTTCTGTTTATCACTCAAGATCTCATCATTTTCTATAAATTCTGTAGATTTAGCTGAACTAACAGGAATTATTTTTTTGTTTTTTTTGTTTTTTTTAACACTGCACTATAAAAATACAACTATGTAAGTATTTCCTAAGTCGGCTTAGAGTATTTCTTAGCCAACAGCATATCTTGGCAATTCTTTGTGCATTTCTTTGCTTGACTTGAATTGTCTGTTTCCTTGGCTGGCATTCATTGCCCTGCAGCCTGTTTATGCAGTAGTTAGCGACTGGGTTAACCCCCCTTTAAATATTCCCCCATTTGTATGATCCCATTCCCATTATATTGCCCTGATATGTTGGCTGAAATTTCTGTCGCATTAAAAGGTATTGCGCTTCCTGTGTTGACTTGACTTGCCTGGGCAACTCGGCATTTTCGTACAATTTTTCATATTTTTGTGCCTTAATTTATTTTATATCCTGTGTGCGCGTCGCCTAGACAGAGTCAGAGCTTGAGGTCTGGAATCTAGATCTGGCTGAGAGTGTGAGTATTGGGGCAGGACTCCCCAAACGGATATTATTAATATGAATATCGCGCGACTTATATGCAAAGTTTTATACGAAAAAAGGGAAACGACAACGAAGACGGGAACGGGAACGGGAACGAGGACTCAGAAGTCAGGACTCTGTATTTTTTTATATTTATGCCGCCCGACGCTCTGCCAAAGTTGTTTGCCAAAAGGTTTAAGTTGCAGCACTGTGTGGCATACTTTAAACACAACACACAACACGTGCAACACTCTCTGCTCTTGGCAGTTGTCTCTGTGTCTCTGTGCTGTTGCCTGTTTTCTGTTTTGGCTTCAACTTAAAAGTCATTTGGCCAAACGTCTGCTGACAGTTTGAACTCACAGTTCATGCAACATGAATATATATACATATATGTAGCTTTGGCTGCTTCACATGTTGCCACACGGCACAACATAAATTTCTAGCGCTCTGCACGCAACATCAGCGACTGTAGCACCCCCCCTCAAGTCCCCTCCCTCCTTCTACAACCCCTGTTTGTGGATTTTAAGCGCCTGCCTCGGGTGACATAAATATAAAAATCATATATAAACCGCAATTGAATTTATTTCGACTGCAACTTCTAGTCGCAACTTTGCAACAAACCGCAAATGCAGTTCTCAGTTCCCAATCCCAGACAGAGTCGTAGTCAAAGTTGGAGTGGGAGTTTTGTGGCAATAACTAAAACTGTCAAATTATTAGGCGCACTTGCAACTCGCCACATTTTGCAGTTCATTTCAATATTTCTTATGAGCTGTCAACCGGCAAAAATTGTTTATGACTTAATTAGTAATGTAGATGAAAATTGCCAAACGAATTTTATTAGGGGAAAAAAGGTTGTATTTAATATAAAATCAATGGGTGAAAAGGATGTATTGGAGCAATCAGAAATGTAGAACAATTAATTAAAGTAATAGTCTAGAAATGTTGTTTAAAATAATAATAATTAATTTAAAGAGCAGCTTATGTTAGAAATAGAAAAAAATTGGGTTTTGATAGAAAGTTTTCTAAATACAACTGTGAAACAATTTGCAAGCTTTGGATATTAAACATATTTACGTTAAAGCCCTACTGAATTATAGAAATTCATATATAGGCCTATAAATCTATCTTTTTTTTTATCATTTTATATATTTTAGCTGGGCTAACTGGCAAAAAAATTCACCTGGCTTAGTGTCATTAATTTTTGAAACTTATGTAATTTCTTTAGGATTTTTTTTTGCTTTTAATAAAATTAAGAAATAGTTGAAAAAATTTTTGATCCACGGGACAACATTGGTTATTATAATAAATAAATTATTAAATCATTTTTCAAATTCCAAAAATGACGTCGATCCAGCTAGATTTTCACAATTTAACAAATAATACGTAACTAAAAACCTTGCCAATTTTGTAATAAATAAATAATAAATAAATTTTCGACTTTAAGCGACGGTCAATCAAAAGGTTTTTTAGCATTAATTTTTAAAACTAATTTTTAATTAATTTTGAGTTTACAGTGCTTATTACAATGAATACGATTGAAGTCTAAAAAGTTATGATCACATATGACACAATAAAAGTTAAATCTGCGTTGAAACAAAATTATTTTTGTGTCCCAAATATTGAATATAATTTTTAAAAATTTTTGGATGTTAAAACTATTTTTTTTTAAAGACTCTACAATCGTCTAAAACATATTACACAGAATTTTCAATTGGTTTTCAGCCAAAAGTTAGCATTTCTACGTATTTATTTCCTGCTTAAATAAAAAAGTTTTTAAAAAAAACATTGTTAATATTTGCAATAAAAGATTGAATAGGAAAAATTATGAAAATTAAAATTGCATTTTTAACTTTAATTTTAAGCACAAATATTGTAATAAAAAACAATTATTTATTTATTTCTTTTGAGCTGAAAGACCAGTAGCTAGCGCTCTTTAATTATATTAGGTAAGGAATTTATTTTTTAATCATCTTGTTTTTAGAATTTATTTATTTATGAAATTTGATGATGCACAATAATAATATCAAAAAAGAAGAATATTTCAATAAAAACGCAAAGCCAATAAGATGCCAGTCAAAAGGAACTCAAGCCAAGTCAAAATAAAAAATAAAAAATAAATATTGAAAAAGAGGGGAAGACCCTAATATGTTTAAAGGCTTTGCGACAGCTTTGGCCATGGCAACTCGAATGCAGCAGGACCAGGACCTGGGCAAAGGATGCTTATGCAGTCGGTGCCACTTTGATGTTGTGACTGGGATTGGGACACAGACAGAGTAGGAGTTGCAAGGGGCCACATGTTGCATGCCAAGTGGCGTTGAGTGTCTGTCAGTGTGGCAAAGGACATGCGAGCTTATTAAAAGTGAAGTCGCTGGAAAAAAGAGGAAGTCAAAGAGTCAAGCCAGAAGGGCAAAAACAGGAGCAGTCTGCAGGACTGAGATTATTAGGACTTCCGCTTGTTTTTCTCGCACTTCTTTTTTTTTTGTCGAGTCTGAGGCGCAACAGGATGTGGCACATGTTAACCCAGTGACCCCTAAGACTATAAAAAATTGTATTTTACTTACTGTGCGGCGGCGTCAGCGTCAACGCCGAGGACATGCCGGGAAAGGGCAGCGGCGATGGCGGATGCGGCTGTCCGTCCGGCGGATTGTAGTGGCCGGGCAAGCTCATTGGCGATGTGGGTCCAAATTCCTTGCAGAAATCTTTGCCAAACTCTTTGCCAAACTCCTTGCCAAACTCCTTGCCAAACTCCTTGCTCAGCCGATTCATGCTCTCCTCGAGCCGCTCGTGTGGCGCCTGACCCGGACAACCACCCGGCGGACCACTGCCCATGGGCGCCCCATTGTGTCCGCCAAAGGGTGGCAATCCCATGGGTCCCAGCAGATTGCTGGCAAATGCATTGTGCTCCCGCTGCATGGCCTGCTCCCTGGCCTCACGATGATCGCGCGGCTCCCGATGATGCATTGCCGCCGCTGCAGCGGCAGCAGCCAGCGACATTTCCATCTGATGTTCCATATGATGAAACGGATGCTCGCCGGCGCCAGCAGCGGCAACTGCAGCCGCGGCAGCTGCATGCATTTGTGCCTCCAGCGCCTCCATGTGGCAGGGTGGACTGTCCGGCAAGCCGGGCGGACGTAGACCCGGCGGCGGAAAGGACAATAGACCATTGTTGCCGCTTTGGTTGCAACTGTTGGGCGTGTGGCTGGGCGTTGATGTGGCATTGGGCTTGGCATTCAATTGCCGTATATCCTTCAAGGACAACATGATGCGTTGATTGTTGTCCTGCAGTTTGTTGCTGTTGTTATTATTGTTGTTGTTGTTGCTCTCGTTATCCGAAGAATGCGAGTTGTTGTTGCTTGTGTCCTTATCCTTTTTGGTGGTACACAGATCCTCGGGCCCGTCGCTGGGGCAGGGCGACATGGCGGCCGCATTGGCAGCGGCAACGGCCGCCTGACGCCTCAATTCGTTGGTCGTGTGTATAAGCTCTTCAATGTCCTGTTCCTCCTCTTCCTCCTCGTCCTCTTCGTCTTCATCCTGCTCATGTTCATGATCATGCTCCTCCTGCTCTTGCTCATGATCATGTGCTTGATCGTGATTGTGATCGTGCTCATGATCGTGATCGTCTTCCTCCTCTTCCTCTAGCTCCTGTTCTCGATTGTTGCTCTCAGGGTGGGGTAGTGTCCTCTCCTGCTCCCGCTGACCTCGCTGTTCCCGCTGCTGCTCTGACTGTTGCGTCTCTGTCTCGGGCTCATTTGTTTTTTCTGACTGCAGTTCCATGGGGCTGGAAGCTTCCTCGGCTGGCCGCTTCTCGCTGGGCTCCTGCTCGTCCCGCAGCTCGTGCTTGATCACAGTTTGCAGCGTCGCTTCCAGCGGTGGCGCCACTGAGGGCGACGTCTCCGGCTTGCTGAGCGCAAAGTCATGTGGCATGTCACCGGATCGTCGCCGTGGTCTAGCCTGTTTGCGTCGCGGCATCGGTGAACTGCCGCCCAGCTCCTGATCGCTCTCCAGCTCACGTTCGCACTCCTGCTCCCGCTTCCGCCGCAGACTCAGTGCCGCAATGGCGCTGCTCGGATTGCCGAAGAGGCGGGAGGAGGGCATCATTAGCTTGCCAGCTGCTGGCCGTACCATCGAGGGTGAAGACTCATCCTCGTAGCTAGAGGACAGCAGCGAGGCATCCAGCATATTGAAGTCATCCGGCGAGGCGGCAGGCGTGGGTGTATGCTCCGGCACCGAGCTCTCGACCAGACCGCGTACCTGCAACGATTCTCCCGCCTGGATGAGCGTCTGCAGTCGATGCTGGGGCACACTGATCTCGCCCCGATACATAAAGTCCACAATTGCCTGGACAACCCAGCCGCGAAAGTCCTTCAGGACAATCACGGGATGCTTGCAGGGCGTCTCCGCAAAGACGCGTTGAAAGAAGGGCGAGCAGGCGGACAGGACCATTTTGTGGGCACGTATCGAGGTCTCCGCACAGACGAGTGTCACATCCACCAGCGTCTTGGTCTGGAGCAGGGCGTCGAAGGCGCGCAGGATGTGATTCTGATGGTTGTTCCAGCGCAGGCTGTAATGATCCTGTGGTGCCGCTAAGGCGGCCGATACCGCTGTGGGCGTGGCAGGTGGACTGTGCTGCGTTGTCGTTGTGGCTGTTGTTGTGGCAGCCACCGCCGCTGTGGCCGCTTGACTCATGTTCAGCGGCAGCGGTGGCGGCGTAGGCGGCGTTGTGGGCGGTGTGGCATGCATTGATGGATGGGCGTGGCTGTGCAGGGGCAGCGGCAGCGTAGAATGATGCATATGTTGCTCAGTTGCAGCCATGCCCAGGGGCGTCGTTGTTGCAGGCTTGGCCAGCAGTGGCAGGGGCAGCGGCAACGGCAGGGGGGGCAACACAAGCGGCGCTTGCGCCACCTGGCGGCCGTAGTCGTTCATATGCAACGCCAGCGGCAGCGATGACGTCAGATTGCAGCGTTTTATCAGCTCCTCAGCGTCCTTTAACATGCCACGCACTCCTCCGTTGCCTCTCTCTTGGCCAAAGTCACGTGTCGCCCTCAAAGTTGCTGCAAGACGCTTGTCTACAAGAGGAGAAGAGAGGGGTTTAGTTAGAGAGGCAGCAAAAGCTTAAGGATAATGCGTTGCATAAAATATTCAAGACTTCTGACATATGCCATATTGTTGTGTGTATGTGTTGTGATAATATGTTAATGAGTTGCCGCATATATCATCTTTTCTTTACCCCCCAACCCCTTCTCCTAGCTATGCGTCTCCTTTATTTTCGGCAAATCCCAAACAAAACATTGCACAGCAAAAGCTAAAAAAACAACAAAAACAACAACAAAATCTAACAAAAGACAATGAACAACGCACATGAGGCAATCACAGTCGGCTACGTGTCGTGTCGCATATCCTTAAGGATATCACATGCAGATGTGTGATGTGTGATAATGGCTCACTCGTCTACCCCTGCCCCTGCCCCTACTCCTGCCACAGCCTACAATTCTGTCTATGAATCTATGCCCCTCTGTCGCCCAGCTTCTTTTCTATATGTGTGTCTGTTTTTTTTTTTTGTTTATCTATGCCTCACACACTTGAGCACAGTGGTGGCACATGTGAAAAAAATTTTGTAAAAATTTTAATTTTTTATGACTATTTAAAAAATATTAACAATACTGCGCCGACTCAAATTTTGGTTACAAAGATCTGAATTTAATTTTGCAGAAAAATTTATGTCTTTTTTTTTTCTTGAAATTAATAACTTAAAGCCTGTATTAATAATTTAATTTAAATATAAATTCAATAAAATAAAATTTTTTTAAAATTATTTAATGGGTTATTTGATTATCCACCGTAAAGTACAATCCATATATATAAAATTATTTTTCCATTTTGTCAGGACCATAATCAAGATTTAATTAAATTAACAAGATTATCGGAACTTTAACTTAAGTGTTTGATAGATTGATAGATTCTAAAATTAATTGGGAATCTTCCATAAAAAATCATAACAATTCCTTAAAAAATATTATATACAATTTTTATAAAAGTTATATATTCCTGCTCATATATTTTCATTATCGTTAATCAATTTTTTTTTATCTTGAATAAAATTATTTATAAAAGTGAAAAAGAAAAAATTCAATATTGTTTAGTTTATTAGGTATTGATTCCTGATTGATTAAACTATCTAAATGGAAAAATGAAAATTCAATTTGTGTATAAATAATAAATTTTAAAATATAATTAAAATATAAAAATACCCTAATTGACTTTTGTATTATAGCAGAAATTATTTTACGCATTCCACCCGATAAAATATGTATAAAAAAATATGAAATACAACAATTTAAGTTAAATTAGAGATAATTACATATAGCTTAGTCAAAAGTTAGTAAAATCGAATCACTATATTTATATATACTTGTCACAGCTACGATCGATCGAGACTTAAACTGCTGTATAAAAAATATGCAAGGGTAAATATATCTTCAACAATCTGAAGATAATTTGACTTTCTGCATTGAAATTGATTTTTTATTTAAATCAATAAACAAATTTAATAATTTATCAATTAATTGCCAGAATGTTTTTTTATACTCAGCTGTATAATAACTATAGAAAAATTTCCTTTTTATTATGTGGTTTGCAACCACTGTGCAATGCTGAGCTTTTTTTTCGCATCGCGGTGCGTGGCATCTAATTAATTCAGCAACTGTCTGGCGTGCCGGCGTGCCTCTAACCGCTCCTCATCTAACACCCTATCCAAAAGCATACAACATATTCATGCCACCCCGCGTTGCACGCTGCGTGTGTGAATTTTAAAAAGAGTCGGCAGCTGCCTGACAACGCCTGAGAATCCGGAGGCAGTCGCACCTAGCCCAGTGCCAAACCTAAGTCTTCCACATTGGATGCAAAATTAAAAAACTTTACTTTTGGCCCGGCTAAAGAAGTAAGTAAAATAAACATTTTTATTTGCTGTTAGCTGCAGAATCATCACCGTCAGGGTCCTCAACGTCTTGGTGTGGTTAAGCGGTTGCAAGTTGCCGCTGGAGACTCAAACCGCATATTAACACATGCTACAGGAGACGCCAGAAGTTGTGGCAGTGGCACCTGCACCAGGACACCCACGCTCGAATGCAACAATGTGCAATTAGCAGTCAGCGCCATGCGGCATCCTCTTTTTTTCTATCTTTTGCAACTCATTTGCGGTTCTGTGAGGCAGCTGAGGCAACATTTTTTTTTTATTTATTTATTTAGCCGTATTTTACTTTCAAGCGCCGGTAGAAGCGACACAGTTCAGAAAACAGTTAGTGCCACTTGCCACATGCAGCAGCAGCGAGGGACCCAAAGAGAGAGACAGAGTTACTCGAGTTTTTTAATTAATGTCAAAGTAAGTAAGTCAGTCTTGCGTTTGTCAAGCATTTGGATTTCAGTTTAAGACGGTCACTGGATTTAATCAAGCCCATCAAAAATTGAATACGCAATGATGCCACAAATTTAAAGTTGACACGTAAAGAACTTGCAAAAAGAGTCCTGCGATCTGATTAAGAAACTAGTTTGCATGGATTGTTGCCTTAGAGTCTAAAGTTGAGACAGTAAAAATATTTTAAATTTAAGAGATAATTAAATGCACTTTAAAATGATTCCATTTTGATTTTAACCATGAAAATGTTTAAGTTGAAAGATTGATTTGATTTTTAATTTATATTACGGTATTAAAGCTTTAATTAAAAACAGGCTTAGCTCCGAAAGGATTAATAATACTATTTATTTATTGCGTTTCCCAGTTTGGTTAAAAATTATAAAATATGGATTTGGTTTACATTGAAGTCGGTTCGGTATTGTAAGTCTTGTTTCGAAACGGTAAAAAATTTATATATCTTAGGGATGTAATTGTTTTTTTTTTCTAAAAAAGTTAAATCCAGGAAAGGATTCCACTTTATTAATGCTAAATAGCAGTTCAGACAAAAAAAAAAAAGAACTCTTTCATTTTAAATATGAATCTTTTAATTAGGGTTTAATTAAAAAATTGCTAAAATCATATTAAGACTGCAGCTTGATCATCAGTTAACTGTTTTAAGGTTGAGATTATCTAAAGATTTAAAATGATTTTAAAATTCCCTAAAAATTTACCATCATAAAATAATTTTACAAGATTTTTGGAATTACTTTTACATAGGCAAAATATTCATTGAAGGTTTATAAATGATCGGATAAGTTAAAATTCAATAACTTAATTTTTTAACTCTTTATCTAGTACTATTATATCGAAGGTTACCACCCTAAAAAAATCTGGACAATAATATATCGGGAAGTGTAGGGAAAATGCATTTTTAAATTATATGAACATCTCAGCTGGATCATAACAATAATAATGACATTGTAGAATATGATTACGTTATTGTTACTCTTATTTTATTTTTATTTTTTTGATCGGGAGTGGGACGTAGCAACGCACGCCGGGATGAGCTAGTCTAGTACAAAACAATTTTTCAATAAAATAACTATTTTTCCATTATTTTATTTATTCATTTAATTATTTAAAATAGTTTATTTTATTTATTATATATTTTATTTACGTATTTTATTATTTACGTACCATTTAAATAACTTAAGTCTGGATTGTGTTTAGAAATATTCCTTTTAAACTCTTTTTGATTTTCTCAATGTTTTTGCATTTCATTCACTTGATCAGTTTATATATTTAAATTCATTGCACAGTTTTTAGCACTTTTATTTGATTTTATGAACGTTTTTAGCTGAAATCACAAATTGCGTATTTGAAATTAGATATGCTTGTTATACTATTATTATATTTCACAAGTGTTTTTATTATTTATTCTCGCTATTCAGGTGAACACACACAAAAGGTATTCAAAAATACACGTTCTCTGATTTTTTTTTGAAATTTTTTTTTTTGAGGAACAATAAAAACTGCGCGTAAACGCGTCGAGGGTTTGGCACGAACTGAATGCAAATAAATGCCATATGTGGATAGGATATATGGTATATGGAAATGGATATGGTGTATATATGAGAGGTAGCAGCCCTCACCCTGCAACACGCACCCTCAAACCACACATATACATGCAAACATTTATATATGTGTGGCAGGATCAGCTGTCATCTCTCATCTTGTATTCTCGCACTCGTCGCACCGCAAAACAATTTTCCACCTCCTGCAGGTGATAATCAGGTGTGCAATGATATATGTTGCAAGAACAACAAACAAGGCAACACACACAGTGTAAATAAACACACAGCATGTAGCATCCTGACAGGTAGAAAGGCCCGTACAGGTAGAACAAAGGTCCTTGGGCAGGTTTGGTCTTTATTTATTTACTCAAAACTAAATGGCCGCTGACAGATCAATTTGTGGGCCCATTTACAAGCCATAAAAACCAGAACAGAGTCCTGTGTGTATATTTATGTGTGTTATATTTGATCCTTCAAATTTCATGGAATTCTTTCGAGTTTCATTTGAAAAATCCACGTTTTATGATAGGCGCGACAACCAAAATAGAATTTTCAAGTTGTTGATTCGTATGGCTTCAAAATTTTAGCGTTAATTGTTAATTTGTGAATTAAGTAAAGGGATTTGTATAGTTTTTTTATTGTTAAACCTTTTTTTCAAAATGTTATTGCAGGTCAAATATATTTTTTTAATTACTAAAGAGGGACCTTCACTTTTTAGATAAATTTTCCAGTTTTAAAAAAATATTGTTTTTGAAATTAGCTTTTCTTTACGAAACTAAAAAATTAAAATTTTTAAAAAATTTCACTTGATTATGCAATGGATTATTGAAACAATTAAAAATAACTTCCAAATACTAGAATCACTTGAAACTTTAGTATTTACTGTTGCTTTCATTTCTTTTAAATTAAAGCTTAAAAGCTTTTAAATAGTTTTTGTTTAATCGCCTTATTTTTATTTTATTTTAAATAATGTATTTTATTAATTATTTAAATTAATTTTTTTTGTGTTAATTAATTAAAATTAAAGCTTGCAAGCTTTTAAATAGTTTTTGTTTAGTCGCTTTATTTTTATTATGTTTTAAATACTGAATTTTTAATTTATTGTTAAATTAATTTTTATTTTTATTTTTTTTAAAGTTATACCATGTTTTGTATTATTAACCGATTTATTTTCGAGTCAAGATTTTATTTATTAATTGTTATTAAATATTTCATAAAAAAACAATTACCATTTTTAAGTTTAGTTCATGTGTGATTATATTTTGATTTTATCTCAAAAATGTTTCAAAAATTGTATCAAAAATTTATTTAATTTGACTTAAAAAACCCGTTAGTTTTTTGGCCTTTTTCAAAAACACGTCCTTCTTCAGGCAGCGCACACAGACAACTGTCTCAGAAATTGCTTGCGTACAATTTTTGCCACTCACATGTGAGCGTACGAATTTTATCACATACTTTCCAAAAAAGAGTTAACGGTATATTTGGCGTCGGCACGAGGTCGTAACGGTAACGGTAACGCCTCGTTCTGAGTGCGTGTGTGTTTGTGTGCGTGTATCCTGCGGTCGCGTGTATGTTTCGAACCGTTCAAACGTTACGAAGCGACTAATTCAAATGATGTCGGCCCGAAAAAACAGATATGCAAGCCAAAGGCGGCAGCAGCGGCGGCGGCAGCAGCGACAACGACGACGACGCCGGCAGCAGCGTCACACACACGCGACCCCACTCCACCCCCGCCAACGCCGCACAACCCCCTTCCCCCATTAACTAAGCAACCAGCGGTGCACCCTTCCCGCCCACGTGCGCGCACACGTATGAGCAGGCAAGGCACGGCACAAACAACAAACAGCATGCGAAACACATGAGGATGCTCAACGCTCGGCAGTACGATACACGACTGGCACGACGCACGAGTAACGGTAGCGGCGACGCTGGCAGCGACGCAAGCGTTTTTACTCCTTCGTCATATAAAATATATTTTTTGCCTTATCACAACAACAGCAATAACAACATCAGCAGAGCCAGTCGACGTCCTCGCACGTCACGTACACCGAAAAAAATTTATTATGTATATGTATGTGTGTGTGTCTGTATGAGTGTATACGAAATACATTTGCATACACATGCGTAGCAAAACCGAAGCAGGCAGCAGCCGAGTGGCCGCCCTCGACACGAAGCGCACCAACAAAAAACAAAAAAAGAGCGACACGAAAGAGCGACGCACCCACACACACACACATATACATACATACATACGTGGCATGTGGAGCTTTGCCCGCTCGTAAAGAGTAATAGCCACCACCAACAACAACAACTGAGTCACCCACCCCCGTAGACGTTGCCTCGTTGGCTCACATGGAGTTTACACTCATACACACTCATATACATACACAGCGCAGTTGTCACACGTTGGCAGCGACGTCGGCGCCAACTGCGCGTGAGTGTAACATTTTTCATAAAAGGGGCGCCAGCAGCGCTGCCAGAGTCAACATATCCTTTTTGGCCAGCGACAGCTTATGGAAAACGAAAACTCAAAGCAGCGAGTTGAGTTTTTGCTTTCCAGTTGTGTTTGTAGCAACACCATACGGGAGAGAGCGAGAGCGAACGGTGCGAGAGAGAAAGTGCGCATATTGAAGGATACATACGTATGTATGAATGTAACGTACGTGGCGCTCTGTCTCTCTGTCTGTCTGTATATATGTATGTGTGTGTGGCGCTCACATGCAAAGCTTTGCTTCACACACAACTCTTCTGCTCATCTGCCGTTGACTGAGAAAGCAACAGCGACGCTGACAGCGCTGCCTTGCACTCATATTGCTGTTGTTTTTGTTGTTGCTATTGTTATTGTTATTGCCAAAGCTTTTTGCTTTTCCAGCTGCTGTTGCTATTGCTATCTCTGTCGCATGTGCTCGCCTTTTAGTATGTTATCTATTTCTTGTATTCCTCGTATTCCATGCATGCCAACTGCGTTTTACTTTTACATAAGCGCAGCACAGCGCGACGCCGGCGTTGGCGTAGCACCACAATAAAAGCAACAACAACAACAATATACAAATGGCAAAAGAAAACGTTAAAGAAAATCATATACACAACATATTACACACACACTGGCAGTGCATACATATGCATATGTGTGTCTCGCTCTGGCATGTGTGCGAAAGAGAAATGCGAAAAAAATATAACGACGCGATGGTCGGAAAAACCAACCCCTAACCTCGCTGATTTTTGTAGAAAGAAAAAAAAAAAGAAAGCAGAGAAAAACTTGGTGGAAAATGACACAAACACATAGGGGAGGGTTACCATGTGTGTGTGTGTGTTTGTGTGTGTGTGTGCAGTGTGTGGGCCATATGAGCACTTTTTGCAACATTTCGATTTGTTGGCCGCTTCGCTCACTCACACATACATACACTACATATAAGTATATAGGGTATACATATGTCCGTTACATACGCCCACATATGTGAGCACGTGGATTAGATTGAGGTTAGCACATTGGCTGAGGCAAGAGGGATGTCCTAGCTAAAGGGAGTTTAATGTGAATAAAATCTAAAAATAATATAATTTTTAAATAATGTTCTATATTTATAATATTTCTTCCCTAACAGACCATAATTCAATTTTATCAATTCTTTCTAATTAACACTTTTATTTATTTTCAGGTCTTAAGAAAATTCCTCAGACTAATGAGCAAAGCCTTTGCTGTTCTAATTTCAGCATTTTTACCTTTTCACCAATATTCTCTTCCACTCTCTCTCTTTATTCTATATTTCGTCTCTTTATCGGTTCTTCATTTTCTCATTTTCATTTTCCTACTTTTCTTGTGGTTCATTTGCATTTTATGATTTGTTTGCTCGCGTTTTGTTTTTACACGTTTTTCACGTTTTTCGCCATAAATTTTAATTGTTTTTCTTCGATTTTTATTTTGCGCCATTCTTTCGGTGCCAGCTTGCTGCGGGGTGGCGCCTCCCACATTACTCTGTGGCGCCCCCAGGTCGCACCTTTCATTGTTGGTGTCTCGCCTGCTTCGCAGGAACTGAAACTGAACTTGAAGACAAATAAAACAACTTTTGTTCTTTCTTTCTTTCTTTTCTTATTTCTGCATTTTTACAAAGTTTTTCTTGGATTTAATAACTTGGAATTATTATATTTAAGTTGATTTCGCTATTTGCGAAATTGAAATAAATCGAATTTTTGTGTGCATTTCGACAAGTTGATCTATGAGAAATGCAAAATAAATTGATTAATAAAATATATATATTTTATTATATTTTTAAATAATATTATTATATATTATATATTGTGAATAGATTTATTAAGACCGCCTTTCTGTTATTAGCAATGTTTTGGACATTTGTTCTTTTTTTTTTTTAATATTTATTATAATATATTTAATTCAATAATTATTATGAACGATTTGATCTTAATTCTTGAATATTCCTATTTAAATATATTTCTTAATTTTTTTTATTAAAATGCCGCTGTTTTATTTGTGATCAATGTGTGAAAAATGCGCTTATTTATTAAAAATATAGAATGCATTTACTTGATTTTAAGCAACACAAAATTAGTCCTTTAAAAAAGAGATTTCAAAAAAATTTTAATGTATAATAATCCTCATGCCTTATATACTGACTGCTACAACCTTTTGGAAATTTTAGGCGCTAAAAAAAAATCAGTGCCTGAAAGTCGTCAATACTTTGCATCATTTTATTTTAATTCAAAATTTTTTTTTAAGAATTTGCATATTTTATTTATTTCCAAATATATTCATATTTATTTATTTAATCATGTGCGCCTAAATCCTTAAATGCATTTTAATAATTTTTAATAATACTAAGTAATATTGTAACTCTAAAAAAAACGGAGATTAAATCGGGAGACAGCGAATAATTGGGAATAAAATATCGTAGAAGCTGATTGATTATTCTTTATTCGAAATTAAATATTTCCCTCCTTGTATATAGTATATTGGATTTGTGCTTGAAATGAAAATATTATGATTATAGTTTAATATTATTCAATTTTATATTTTATATTTAACTCTGAAAAATCCTCTATTTGCTTTCTAAATGCATTCTACATTAATATACTCGTATTGTAAATTTTTACATAAATACTTAGCCAAGAAATATCTATATAGATTTTCCAATCAAATCTTCATTAAAAAATATTTGGTTCATTTGAGACTTAGGATCAACTTCTTTTTGGACATCTTGTTCGCTACATATTAGAATAAAGAATTACGACCTATATGGTTCGATTGAAAATCAGTTTGCATTCTTAAATAAATATTATAATTAAATTTTAGGCAACTGAATTCCAATTATCGAAAAACCCAATGAACCAAAAAACTATGCAAACTCTGCAAAATGTGTGCATATTTCGCTAAGCCGGCAAATCAGCTGCTCCATATGGCAACTGCTAACCAGGAGGATCAGAAATCAGGCAACAGGAATCTGTAATCAGGACTCAAAGGATCAATCAGCGTATATATTTTTTAGAGGACAAACTGCACGCATGCGCGCGCCGATTATGCAAATGAGTATACGCAGCGTGTTACCCCCTACATACCATACGCCGCACTCCACACCCCTCTGCCCTTGCCCATAGAGCCGAGTGTTGTGTTTCATATGCAAATCAGTTAAAAAAAAACAAAAGGTCTATGAGGACAGAGGTTTACGCATTTTTTACACCTTCAACAATGCAGCGCGACAGTTGTTGCAGGGGCAGACAATTATTATCAGGGTGGCTGCACTTCCTGCCAAATGCATGTGTGTATGTATGAGAGTGTGACCAGTTTTTATGGCCAAATTATGCAAATTTATTTAACCAATGCAACTGTTGTTTTTGTTGTTGTTTTATGATTAGAGTATCTCAGTTTTTTTTTGTAGCAAACACCGCGAATGTCTGCACCCGACAGCGGATGCTGCGTCTCTGCGACGTGCGGCTGGAAAATCGAATGGAAATTTTCACAAAAATTTTTCCCCAGCTTGAGCACACGTGCGCATGTCCCGTGGAGCAAAGCCGTAGCCGGAGTTTACAGCGCTCCATTTTTAATTCTATCTCAATTTTCCACGGTCGCGAAAATGAGCGCGCTCAGAAAATTGTGGGAGTTGGGAATGGTTGGGCGGAGGCCAAGGGGGATTGGATGTAAGTCCTCTCTCTCTCTCTTACTCTTCCGGTTAACTCTTCAGTTGGCCTGGGAGATGGGGCTTCAGTTTGGGTGGGGGGGCTGGACTTTTTGTAGGTGCGCCTGTCCATGATGAAGGGTTTCGGGTTCTTGACTTACCAGAGATAATTATGAAATGCATGAAATGCTCTATGTATGAGCTATATATATATATATCAGAAAGGGGTTGAATATGACAGGAGGGGAGGGTGGGGGGTATGAAGAAGCTGAGGTACAGGCGCCACCATAATGGCCAAGCATTTACTAATTAAGAGCTCACAAGTTGCCCGTCTAAGCGTGCTGAAGAGCTACTACTACTATCCCCATCTTTGGGGCATGCGGCATCTTGTTGCAGCACACTTGAGCATAATGTGATGGCTTGATTATAGAAAAGCGAAAAGATATAGACGGTAGAGCGGCTAACGGGGGGGTGTTTGCTATATTGTTGAAAAATGCATGCTAACGAGATATCAGGTGGCTATATAAAGGTTGTGAATTTATATATTTGGCCAAAAGCATTTGCTTGTTATATGTGCTGAATAACCCTTTAAAACGAGTAGCTTCATTAAAAGTTGAACAAACTGTTTACAACTATATATCTAAACTAAAGACTTACAATATCAGTATTGAATAAAAATTTATATTTTTATTTAAAATATTTTTAAGTTTATTTTTGTAACTTTTGTGTTATCATTTCTGATAAATCTAGAACTATTAGTATTAAATTAAAATTTATTAAATTTATATTTTTATTCAATAAATTTTCCAATAGGTTTCTGCAACTTTTGTTTTAGCCAAAAATAATTTCTGATAAATCTTGATATATCAAAATTTAATTTAAATTTATATTTGTATTTGAAATATTTTTAATTAAATTTTTGCTACTTCTATTTTTCACAAAAATCATTTCCGATAAATCTTAAACTAATTTTTATTCAATTCATTTTTAATTCGATTTTTACAACTTCTGTTTTAGCCAAAAATAATTTCTGATAAATCTTTTATATCAGAATTTAATTAAAATTTATATTTTCATTTAATATATTTATAATTAAATTTTTGCATCTTCTGTTTTACACAAAAATAGTTTCTAATAAATTTAAAACTATCAGAATAGAATTAAAATTTATATATTCATTTAAAATATGTTTAGCAATAATTTTGCAACCTTTACTTTATTCAGAAATCATTCCTAATAAATTTTCTTACTATAAGAATTGAATTAAAATTTATATTTTTATTAAAAATATTTTTGCGACTTCTGTTAAATCCAAAAATTATTTAAATAAAACTTGAACTATCAGAATTTAGTTAAACTTTATATTTTTATTCAATATATTTTTAATGCTATTCTTCAGCTTTAGTTTTCATTTAAAATCATTTCTGACAAATCTTAAGCAATCAGCTCTAAATTAAAATATATATTTATATTTTATATTTATATATATTTATATTTAATATATTTTAAATTATTATTACATTATTTATTTTATTGTATGCAGACTTTCAACTATCAAAACAATTATTTCTAATAAATTCTGATTTCTTGCTCGTAGTTTAAAGTCAAGTAGCTAAATAAAAGCCGCTACATTTTAAACAATTACTAAAAATTACGCATATTCTCAGACACATTGTTGGCATGCTCTGCCTCTTCCCCCTCACTCTCTCTTTTTTCCTTTTTCTCTTACCAAACACCTGATGGCCAGGGCTAAAGTCTGGCCAGAAGTTGACAAGGCGTAGACAACACAAAAAAGAAATTCCATAAAAAACCAAAAAAACGGCATAAAAACAAAGAAAAGCGCGCTGGCCAGCGTGTAAAAATATAAAGAAAAGCAAAAGAAAAATATAAAAAAAAGAAAAGTAAAAGAAAAAGAAAATCAATGCGCTACAAGTGTAATTATAACTTGACCACCAGCAGCGGCGACTCGAGGCGACATCCTCAACTGGGATGCCGGGTCCGGGTCTAGTCGGGGCCAGGGCCGAGCTGCCACATTGGCCGGCCACGTCCAGCCGTGGAACAGGCGCCCAGAAATCAGCAGCAGGTTGCCAGCTGCCACTCGCTCTGCGGCGGCCAAGAAAAACTCGCGACGCAAAAAAAAAAAAGGAATAAAAGCAACAAAAAATGGGAGAAAAAGCGCGAGAGCGAGAATGGAAACGCTAAAAAAATTAAATATGATTAAAAGAAAATAAAAAAAAGAAAAGGAAAAAAAAGAAGAGCGCAGAGCGAGAACCCAGCGAAGAAAATTTAAATAAAGCAAAAAAAGTTTTTTTTGCCCAAGAAATACGCCGGGGAGACACGGCTGCGAGCCAACAACAAGTCAAAAGCAACAAGCGCGCGCGCCACGGGGTGGCAGGATGAGTTTGATGGGCGTGGAGGGGGTGTCGCTGAGGGGGTATAGGAGAAGCGGCGTCAATTTGGGGCTGCAGCCAGGCGCGCGTAGATGATGCAACACAGGCACGTAGAGGCAACAGCACGGCAGTACAGCATTTACTCCTACTACCCGGCGTAGGAGGAGCAGCAGAAGAAAAACTTTTGGCCTACGTTGGGGAACAGGCGCTGCTTATGGGCGGGCAGAAGGGCAGCTGGTCGCCCAAAAGGACACAGGACTTTTTATGCCTTTTGTTTTACCCGCCAGACAGCCGGACAGCTGAGCAGTTGGACGCAGCCAGTTGAGCGGCCAAACGGAAGGTAACGTTAACATGGACATGCATAACAAATAACAACATCAGCAGCAGCAGGAGCAACAGCAGCAGGAGCAGCAGAAGGAGCAGCAGCAGAAGCAGCAGCAGGAGCAACAGCAGGAGCAGCAGCAGCTGGAGCAAACGTAACAGTTCCTGTGGCAACTATAACGGTTACAGCCATCAACGCCATTTTCATTTTGTAACTGTTGACAGGAGCCGCCTACATCGCCAAGGACTTGGTCCTGGCTGCGACAGACACATTGGACAGCGTAACAGACCGAAGGCTGAAATTGAAAATGACAAAAACAGCAAAATGCGAATGTCCTGTTGAGCCCAGGACGTCGCTAATTGTATAACGCGCAATAGGATAGGGCAGGCAGAGTATTTATAGGGTGCGGTGAGTGCCAAGATAACCAACTAAAGCCATCAATGCAATTAAACAATAAATGGCATTATCGAAAATATTGATTACAATTCCATAAATGGATTTGATAATTTGTATATTTTTTTTTTTATAAATTTAAAAACTAAAAAACAAAGAAAAAAACCTTTTTTAAAAAAATCCCAAACTTGTGTATATAAATAGAAGTTTCATTGTGCTTTATAATTTATCGAATATCTCGATTGTATCTAAATATAATTATAATTTTCATTGTTTAACCTATTAAGTGGCAACGCTATCGCTTTTTCAGAATAATTACCGTATAAAAAAAGGAATTTAATTATAAAATTTTTTGAACACTTTCCGAGGTATTTTGTGACCCGTGATTTCTATAGAAAGTCAAAATGCATCCGATTTTTATTTGAAATATCATTCTGATGATGGTTGGAACTTTAAATTGATTTCCTCTTCAAAAAAAAAAAAATTTTATTTTAATTAAAAATATTACAATTTATTTATATTAATAAACTATTTATTTTGCATTTTTTTAGCTGAAACTAATATGAAAAATATATTATTTTGTGTAATAAATTAATAAAATGCAGTCAAAATAAAATATTTTTTAAATGCAATCAAGTTTATTTATTAGGTTAAGACAATAATTTAATATAAATTTAAAATTATATTTGATTAAAATAAAATTTCCCTGGGTCTGTGTAATTTATATTTGAAACTTTATGTGATTTATAAAACCTATTTTCTATTAATTCACTTAAATATAGTAAAGTATTTTAACGTTTTGATCTACTGGAGAGCATTGTTTGTCCATCAGAATAAATAAATAAAGTAAATTTAAAAAAAATAAATAAATAAAAAAAAAAATAAAAATGTAATAATATATAATCCAAGTCGATTATAAGATTTTTAGAGTGCAAATTCAATTAGAGTTTGTAAAAACCTTAAACATATTGAATATATCTGCAATTGTTTTAATTTTAGATGACTATACTCCAAACTTTTCATAAATAGTCGACCCTCAATAAACCACACTTAACTCTCAGATCAAAGGAACTGCAACAATCGCATCCTGCACAGCGGTGATTGCCAAAATCAGGATATTGAAAATGTGTGGAAAAGGCAAATCATTAATGAAGATGGACAGACGTGTAGACAGACAATGCGACACAATAAAATCTGTAGACAAACCCAAAAAAATGTCTAAGAAAAAAACGCTAATAAGAAGTAGCACAAAGTAGAATGTCTTGAGCATAAGAAATTAATTGAAACAAGCAAAAAAAGGAAAGCCAAAGAGCTGGAAAGATGGGGCACATTTGCTTAAGCTGCTGAGCAACCACCAAGGAAAGGACATGGTAAAAAGGAAAACGGAATTTGGAGTAGAAGATGGCAAGTCAAGCCAAAATGTCCACATATCTTTGAGGCAATTGCCCAACTCCTCGCTAGCCAAAGTTATTTGTTTTTTGTTTTTTGGCGTTGTTATTTAAAAAAACGCTGCTATTGTCTTTTGAGCTCAAATTTCAACTTAAGACAACAGGCAAACGGACATGACAGCCAGGAGTGAAGGCATTGGAGATGGCCATGGCAACGGCTAGTTGACGTCGTCCAGGGATAACGCCAGGACTTTGAGCTGGGATGTAGCTACCATCTCGTTACTCGACAAGTGGCATAGAAAAATGAACGAAAAATGCTTTGGCAACAATATTAATGAATAAAACTGTAAGTAAAAATAAAAATAAATAAAAAAACGAATACACAAAACAAAAATAAGAAAAAAAAAATTCCTGGGGATGCCAAATGTCTAGCAAGCTGCTGCTTGACTTGACATTTTAGCTAAAGCATATACGAGTACTCCTATGGGCAGGAGGAGTATACTTTGTAATGAAACGCAGACAGAGAGTAATTGCAATTCCTTGGAAAAAGACAAGGAAAATAACGAGTGGTGGAAAATCGACTAGTTAAAATCTATATGTAAATAAAGGCAAATGTAAAAACAGCTTAAAAGCAATTTAAATGTGTTAAACACAAGATTTGCGCTTAATACAATTTTGTTTAAAATCTTAAAGTTAGAAATTAGCTGAAAAACTATTCTTCTATATAGATATATAATTCGGTTCGACTTGGCTGAATGACTGACTGAATGGCGACTCACGAGGAGACCAAACTGTAGAAGCGAGAAAATATAAATTTTCACTGTAGCTTCCTATTATATCGTAGGTTGGTACTCTGAAAAAATGTATTTAAAAATATATCGGAAAGTGGGTTGAAAATACATTTTAAAATAATATGAAAATTCCATCTGTGGCATATCAGGTGGCGCCGTAGACTACAATTATATTAACATTGTAAAATATAATTAATTTCTTTTTTATTTCTTTTTTTTTGGAGCGGGAGCGAGCCGTAGCAACGCACGCCGGGATGAGCTAGTACTTTATATAACAAGAAATTAAATCTTTATAATTTCTTGTAATTTTTTAAATACATTTTATTAAGTTAAAATGAAGAAGTAAGTCAAATTTGAAATTTATAATATTGCTGTTTTTCTAAATGTACTTTCAAATTCATAGTTCTGATATTTATAATGCCTTTTAACTGACAATTTGTTTAGTTGATTTAAGCCTGAGTATTTTTAACTTTTTTTTAAACTAAACTGTGTAATACCTTCTCACACTCTACATTTATTACTGTTCCTTTACCTTTCAGACTGACTCACACTCAAGTCCTGTTTTGCCATAATCAGCCGCCTAATGGACTGCAGAGAAAACAAACTTCCTGTGCCGACCAAATAATGTGGTGGGCTCCAAGTCCAGTGTGTTGACTGCCAGGACTCCTCCTCCCACCACTACTAGCCACACTACATCCACAGACAACTCATTATAATTCGAAAACCAACACTGTGAAAAGTGAAAGTCCTGAAAAGTGCCTACACTGAACAGACCCTAAAAATGCGCGCATGCTGGCTCCAAAGTCCGTGTCCTGCCCAGGGACGCACTGGCTACCCCACTGACTACCTCCCTGGCTAACCCCCTGGCTACCCCCCTGTCTACTTTTCGCCAATACAATTGCCAGGCACACCACAAGTGTTTTGTATGGAAAAGCTGAGCTCGAGGGGGTGTAAACCCTGTGTGTGTGTGGGCGAGTCTCTACTTGTCCCTACAGCGCATTTTCCTACACATTTTTCCAACCATTTTCAGGGACTTCGTTGCGCACACGCACACACACACACACACACACACACACACCCGTTAACTCATCCCGCCCCCACACGTCCCTTATGGCTCCTGTGCTGTCGTGGTTCGTCGTCTTCGTTGTCGTCATCTATCTCGTTCGCGCGTGTGTGCAAAAGTTTTTCCACGAATTGATGTTGACTTTTTTTTGCCTCTTCTTCTTCTTCTTGTTTTCCACCCACGCGAAAAGTTTGTCGTTGCTGTTGGCGCTGCTGCTGCTGCAGAGTTTTCCCGAGCTTTATATATGTAAATACTTACGTAAGTGTGCGTGTGTGTGTGTGTGTGTGTGTGTGTGTGTGTGTGTGTGTGCTGTACCGTTATATACCAGCAGTCTCATATAAGAGTTATGCGCGCATTCATACTTTGCCGACTCGCCGCTCCCCCAGTTGGAGCCTCCTTTAAGCCCTTCCCAGACTTTGGAACACACCCACAGTCTCTACGTTGCAGATTCGTTTACGTTGTTTGGCATGTCATTGCCTCTATATGTATATATATATAAATATATATATATATATACACATACATGCACGTAGATATGGAAAAATGCGGCTTAGAATGTTGTCAACGGGGGCAACTGGGCGTATACGCAACTTGGTTAGCAGTAGATCCTGGCAAGTAGCTCTACAGGGACACTAGAGCAAAACTGAAGTTGTGTATGTGTATATAAAGGTGTCACCTTGGACTGTCAGCTTGAATTTAGTCACATATAGAAGGCAAAAACACTGAGGGAAAATCTATCCTTTTTTTTATATTTTGTTTTCAATTAAACGTTAAAATAATGAAAACTGGTTCGGGATTTATTTTTTCGATTGTCGATTTATTCTCTAAGAATCTAACAATTTAAATAAATGAATAAATAAATAATTTGGCATAATAGGAAATTATAATATCCCACTAAAAGGGTATCCCAATCGAATAAGCCAGCTTATTATCTTAAGGCCATGGAACTCCGGCTCCTCTTTTTAAGGCCAGAAGAAGACAACTAAAAAATAACCACACTCAAATTAAGAAAACAATAAAAAAAAAAAATAATTGCATAGTTTTGCATACTTCAAGATGCTGCTTTAGCGCATTGCATCTGTAATTCCCAAACGGTCCTAACAGCCGCTATATAAGGCATAATTTTTCTGTTCATTTAAATTTTTTTAAATCGCTTTATAAATTTTAATTATTTTGTGGTCTAAAATCAAGTACGCCAAATATTTGTTTTGGTAATAAAAAATTAACATATAGTAGTACAATAATCTTTAATAATAATTATCTTGAGTTGAGTGATTCTAAACGTTCATAATTTCATATTAATATTTACAGAGCCATATATTGCTTCATTTTCTTTTTACCTAAGCTGTACATCCAAAAAAATTTGTAATATATATTATAACATCCCAAACAAAAACATATTTTTCCAAAAAAAAATATTTTTTTTATATTGGGAAGGTATTTAGACAGTCGAGAGTTAAATATTTCAAGACAAATAATGATCAAAACTTTCCTGATAACAGAACGGCGGTTTTAATAAACAAAAAAGCGTAAATAACAGACTAACAGAATCAACAAATGATCATGATTCCAATTATTTTAGATTAAATATTTTTCTCAGTGAAGAATTCGGTTTTTTAGTACAAATTGTTATAACTTAAGTATAAGTTTGTACTCTATATATTCTTTAACTTTAATTTCGCAATGTCTTTCTCCATTATATTATAAATCTGAATAGCGTAATTCCGTAGGAAAGTTAGAAAAAAAAACGAGAAATGCTTTTAAAACGAAACTTTTTGTTGTGCACAATATTTTTGAGCTCTAGTTACAAATGAGTTGACTTTTGGTTCCCATTGGACATTCACACACACAGTAGTAAGTAGTTAGCTATAAAACCGCTTCAGATTACTCACCTGATCATTACTTATACAGTTAGACCACATGAATCCCCAACTACACACTCCCACAACAAAAAATTTCCAGCTGCTCAAATGTGAACACATTCAACAATTACATACAAAAGAAAACTTTTCAGTTTTCACACAATTCAATACGTTTTTCACACGCTTAAATTATAATTTCAGTTATTTTATATATTTTTTTTTTCATTTTTTTTTTGGTGGTGCTTAACTGGGGGTCCACACTGTACTATGTGAGCATACATAGATATCTTTAGGTGGTTGATCACATGAGCATACAATTTTTTTTTTGAGGCGAGTCTGCTGTCGGGGCTAATTTAAATTTTTGGTGTCTTTGGGCGCTTTAAGAAAGTTGACCAGGCCGTGACTTGTTTCACTGCCTCATTAACTTTCGCACGTAGCATCAACCACCCGCCCCCTCCCTCCCTCCCAACAAACGTTCTGTAAGATAAAAATCGATTCGCGCGGTCGTTGGCCAAGTGTCCAATTGTCCGTCCGGCTGACCGACGCGTCGGGCCCTGGCCAACAACTTTCCTAAGTTAACCTTTATTGTCCGAAAGTTGTTCTTATTACTCTCTTGTGCTTTTTTTTTTCTTGCACTTTTTCTTTGGCTGGGCCGGCCGTGTGGCAGACATATACAAATTTTGAGTAAAAATTTACATTTTCCGTTGGCTTTAAGCAAATTTTCTTTTTTGAATTTTCTTTGGGTCTATTTTGCTGTTGCCCCCCTCTGCCTCTTTGTCTGCTGTTTAAGCGATTCTTATCTTTGTCATAATATGCGCTGGGAATCACCTTAGCTGATATTATCACTGGCGCCTTCCGATGCCCTCTCGAGTTTCCTTGCAGTGAGGAAACTCTATCTATTTTACACTGTACAGCTTCATCTTTCTTTTCCAGCTACTGTTATACGATTATTGTAATGTCTCCGTTAACAACATTTGTTTTGTTCTATTAAAAATCTATGATATGTTCTTTATTTTTCAACTGAACAGTTAGTTTGCGGACAATGGTCAGTAATTGTTTCTTTTTTTATTTGTATATTAGTTCTCAAGTTGCACAGTTTGGTTTTTCTACATTCATTATTTTGGGTAATTAAGATTTCATCTTGCACTGGAATAGAATGTTTGTTTTCTTTAAAAATGTGTTGATTTTGCTTAGAATATTTTTTTTTTTCATTAATTCAGTTAAATATTTGTATAATCCGATTTTCAATATTTATTTTTGAAATTAGACAAGCAATTCATTTATTTTCGATATTTTTGTGTTTATATATAACATATCATTATTTAATTTATTTCATAGCAATGTCTTTCATTAAAAACGATTTCTTTTTATTTATTTAAAGTATTTAAACATTTTCAGTCTTCTACATTCATTATTTTGGGTAATTAAGATTTCATCTTGCACAGGAATAGAATTCTGTTTGTTTTCTTTAAAAATGTGTTGATTTTGTTTAGAGATTTTTTTATTCTCATTATTTTAGATAAATATTTGTATAATCCTAATTTCTTTATTTATTTTTAAAAATTAGACAAGCAATTTAATTTATTTTTGATATTTTTGTACTTATATATAAGAGATCATTATTTAAATTTTTTAAAAGCAATGTCTAAAATTAATAATTCAATTTTTATTAATTTTTTTTTATTTACATTAATTTTTTGGATTATTATGAATTCATCTGGCAATGAAATAGATTTTTGTTTGTTTTCTTTAAAAATGTATTGATATGGTTAAGAGAATTTTTTTTCTCTCATTAATTTAGATAAATATTTAAGTCATCCTAAATTCTCAATTTATATTTGAAATTAGACAAGCAGTTAATTTATTTTCGATATTTTTGTACTTATTTATTAAACATCATTATTTAAATTATTTAAAAGCCATGTCTTCAATTAAAAATGATTTTTTCTTTATTTATTTAAAGTATTTAAACATTTTTTTTTATTTATATTAATTCTTTGGGTAATTAAGATTTTTTTTTTTTTTACTTTTTTTGTATGAAATATAGTTAAAATTTCATACAAAACAATATGAATTACAACTTTGTTTGTTTTCCTTAAAAATGTATTGATATGATTAAGAGAATTTTTTTCTTATTATTTTAAATACATTTTTGGGTAAAGCTAATTTCTCTATTTAATTTCGAATTCAGGCAAGCAATTAATTTATTTTTGATATTTTTGTACTTATGATGATTTAAATTATTTAGTGAAGTGTTTTTCAATTCAAAAATAGTTTGGTATTATTTTTTTTTATTAAAATTTAAATTTTTATAAATATATAAAATAATTTACTTTATTTAAATTCTCTCTTTATGTACTTTTAAATTTTGTTCATTTTTTATTCATATATTATTTTTTTTTTTAATTTCTTATTTTTTTAGCTCTAGTTTTTCTATTCTTTGCAAATTTAAACAAACATTTAATTATTTTGAATTACTTACTCCTTTAAAAAAAAAGATATTGTCCAATGTTTTTTATTTTGTTTTTACTAAAAGTAAGTAATACACAACTTTTAAAACCCAGCGAGTTTATTTTATATTTTGAGACAAACTTTTAATTGAGACTAGCTTGCAAATGTAAAATGCAATTAAAATTTCTTTAGAGCTCTGATAAGTTTTGCAGCAATGATTTACCAACTTATAATAAGTTAAACAAAAACAAAAAAGAATTTTTTTTTTTTAAGAATTGAGCTTGCATTAATTTTAAATATAACTGTAGAACTAGCAACAATTTATTAATTCTTAAAACAAAGCTATGCTTATGCTATACTTATGCATTAATAAATACTATATTTATGTGTAACTTTTCAAATGTTAAACTCAAATGCCAAAGTGGCAATTTAAAGCTTATGGCCAAGGCGAGATTGGTTTTATTCAGTTTTATGCCAAGGCTATATATAGGAGGGGGCACCACACCCAGACATTGCCACAGCCACAGCACACAGCACACATGTGAGCCATGCCACAAAAACCACTCGAGAGCCAGGCTCAACACGTGCCCCCAAAACAATGGACACTGTGGCATGTTGGGATCATTGAGTTGTAGATGCGAGAACATAGACAAGCGATGGCAACAAAGAAGATCTATGCAAATAAAGCAGCGTATGGAAAATAAATTAAAATAAATAATAATATATTTATTTATTTATAGACGCCAAATGGCTTTATTGTTTGCAATCATCGCAATATTATTGATTTCTTTCCAAGCCAGCTGCGCTTACATACACATTGTAGTTTTTTGCCACAGGCGTCAGATTCTATTAGAGGTTGCCACACGGAGAGGCACATCAGGCGGCGGCGTGGCTACTGCGACTGTGGCGCCACAAACTTAGCCAAGTTGCGCCTGCGCCTTGTACCGGGGATTGTTTCCATTGTGTTTGGCCATTGTTATGGATATGGCAGGCCTTTGTTGACCCAGAATTGATGGCCCAGGGATATGTTTCTTGCATATGAAACATCATTTGTCAAGCGAGTAATAAAGCAAGTTCAAACTTACATCATGATGATCATTAAAATTACATTTGCCAAAGACACTTATCGCGATGCCTGGCGCTGGGCCATTGTCTAGACTTGTGACTGAGCCACGTCTAAATGGCGGATTATCCTAGCGCCAGGATTAAACAGGACTTTCAAATGCAGACCAGACAAGCGTCCTGTAACCCAGTTTCAACTGCAACTGCAACTGCAGCTCAGACAAAGGCGAAATCAAATAAACATTAGCAAAAATCCTTTGCCAGCAAAAAGTTAAGATTAACATCGTCTAGTCCTCGTACCATTCCCTCTAATGAGACAGATAGAGAAGGGAGTTTTTGACCACAAGACACAGGGAGGGTCCTTTAATCCTCTACATAACACAAATTAGGTCAGTTTCTCAGAGTGGGAGAGAGAGAGAGACAGAAAAGGAGAAGTCTGTTTCGGTAGCGCCGGATAATCATCAAAATTAGGCGAGATCAGTGATTAAGTATAGTTCGTGTCTGGAACTCGTGATTGACTGACTGCCGTATTGAATGTTTGTTTTGTCAGTCTTTGGTTTACGATTACCAAATCTCGGATAGGCATCGGACTTTTAATGAGGCGTCGAACAGGAGCAGGGCTCAAATCTGCCCATTAAAAAAATATACAATTGTTTGTTTCAATTCAGTCCCAGTTAGACTGTGATTATAATCGAATGATTTAGATAATAAATCACATCGCAAAAATGAAAATCAACAGCAATATTTATGCAGTCTACGTTCACAAGTTAGAATCAATTTGTTTTCAAGGTAATTCCAATTTCTAAAATATTCTAATTTTTTGAGATTTTTTTTTTGTATATAAATAATAAAGGAAATGAACTGCATTTATTCCAAAAAGCTACATTAAAATTATTTTTTATTTAATTCTTTTAGTAAAATAACAAACAGAAGGTAAAAATCCAGTGCAATTCATATTATAAATTATTTTTTTAATTCAAAATTAAAGTATAAATAAAATCAAAAATAGATGCAACAAAATAAAACATAAAGATTAACTTAAATTACATTGTATATATTTTTTTTTCATTTAAAAATACGAAATTTATTTATATAATATCAGTAAAAACCAAAAATAATTTCAATAATGTTCGAAGTAATAAATTGCAAACCCTAATTTCAATTTCTGGTAATTCTAATAACTGAGGGTTTTAATTTCTGACCGTATTATATATTATTTTTTTTATTAACTATAAAAATAAAATTAAATTTAAGCTGTACAGAATTTTATTGAATCTATAGCAAATTTTCGTTTCGAAATTAATTTTTATCAATAATCACATATTTTTTCATATTTTAAGCATTTTATTTGAGCTTGGATTTATTTTATAAATTAAAAAAATATTGGTTCAATAAATAAAGGTTAAAAATTTAAAGGTTACAATTTGAAAAGACAATAAAGCAAATAGCTATAAAAATTCTATTGAGATCTCCCCATTTTACCGCAATAAAATTAAATTAATTACATTTTTAAAAGCGATTTCAGCTCTTTATTAAAAAACATTTGTTATTTTTCAAATAAAAATTCTTTGAAAAATATAACGAATTTCTTTCATTACTTTATTTTTATATATTTATATTTATAAATATATTTTTTTTTATTTTTAAAATATAGTAACGAATTGTAAATCTTCACATTTCGCATTATTTTTATTGACCAAGCTCTTGTTTTTTATATTTTTATATTTATATATATATTTATTTTTTTACATTTTTTAAATATAGCAAATTTTCACATTTCGAATTTTTTTATTCAGCAATTTACTTCATTTTTATATTTTTATATTTATATATTTTTTAATATTTTTTTTTATATTTTTTATATATAGTAGCGAAATGTAAATTTCCATATTTATATTTTATTTGTTTTATTAACAATCAACACTTTAAATCGCCCATTGAACTAAACTAACCGAATCCCAAAGCGAATGTCAATCTTAATATTCGAGTACTTTTGGCTGTACAATAATTTTATGCACACCCCTTGGACAAGCTCTGCCATGCCCAAGAGCAGATCTGAGTAACAGATACATTTGGCTGCATCTTTCTGGCCATCTCCAGAGCTGGCTACTGTTTTGCTATTATTTTTATTTTTTTTTGGCTCACAGAGTCTGCAATCTTGCTAGATTTGCCATGACTACAAATTGTGCACAAGTGGCGGCAGGCGAATGTTTGTGAAATGGAAAACCCACTATCAACATGCTGTCATATCCTTTTGCATATCCTTGGGCCACAAAGCACACTGAGAGAGAGACTGGAGACCACAGAGAGAGAATGGCGCTTGGCTTTTATTGCTTCATTTCGTTGGCGATTTGTTTTGATTTGTGCAGTTTGATAACCTTTTTGTATGTCGACTTTGTATTGGTTTAGTTAAGTTTCTGCTAGTTTTTCTTTTTGTTGTTTTGTTGTTTTGTTATTTTGTTATTAGTAATTGTTGCAAATTCCCTGCGGATACAACAAGCAACGTTTGTATCCAGTGTCTGCCTCGCATTGTGTTCAACTTTGATTTCAGCTGTTCAGCAGCTGCCACACGTCACCCCACGTGCCCCTTCTTGCCACAACTGTGACTCGAAGTCGACCTTATTTCTGGACTTGGACTTCGACATCGACATTTGCCGGCGTTGTTGCCAAAAAACAAAAAAAAAAAAAAAACCTCCTCCTACAATTTGAACCGGTTTCGCTTTTTCAGCAAAATTTCTGATTTGCAGCAACAAAAAACTTGTTGAAATATCTATGAAAATTTATGCTAAAATTTCGTAAATGAAAATTGTGAAAATGCACTTGACTGTCATATTGATAATATCAAATTAAAGAACTGAACTACAGTTCAGTGCAAAGAGTATTATATTTTTAATATGAAAGTTTTTTTACACTCTATTAAATTTTGAAACATTTATTTATGAATTTTTGTTACCTTTTCATAGTTAATAAATATTGGTTTCGTTTAAAAATAATTTCAAATTAAAATTTCAATTAATTTTGTTTAGATTTTAACTTTAATAAATAAATGTAGCTTTCGTTAAAAAAAAAATATTAAAATTAAAGCGAGTTTATTAATTTTGTTTAAATGTAAATTTTTTTATATTTAATACTATTTTAATATTGAGTTTAACACATTTTAACATATTTAAAACTGTCTTGTCTCAGTCTATATTAAATTTAATTTTAATTAATAATTTTTAAGCTGTAATCTAAATACTATTTTTGAATATTTTAAATTTCTCATTGTCTTTGATTATATGCTCTTTTTTTTGGTTTGAAATAGAAATTTTATTTTAATAAAAGCCTCAAAGGCTTATTATTTTCGATTATTTTTAATTCCCCATTGTATTTGATTTTACGCTCCATATTTTGTATGAAATGGCAACTTTATTCTGTGTTGTCAATATTCAAATTTTATTAACCGAATTTTCAGTCAGTTTGTTAGATTAAAAATTTCATTGAAATTGACAATAAAAGTTGTTTTTTTTTAGTTTTATTTTATTTTTAAATTTTTTGTCGTGTATTATATCTCTAATAATGCCGGGGCTTTAAATTCTTTTAGAATGAATTCTCTATGTTTATTTACACAAAAAAAAAATATCTCTCTACAGTTCATTGGATTTTAATATAAACTGGAAGCTCTGACTTTTCACTACTGCGAAATCGAAAAATTAAAAATTTTATTGATTGAAAGCAGCATTTAAACAAATAAAAAGAGTTTGTCAATATTTTTAGTATTTAATGATTTACATTTTCAGAAAAATAAACCTTGACTTGGCAAATGACAGAGCTCATAACCTTAGTTCTTGAAAAGTGAAATCGGCCGATGTGATGATTATTGTTAGGAGTGAGTCCATGACAACATTGACAGTAGACTCGGATTGCGTGCTGTGCATATTTTAAGAGCTCCTCCAAGTGCAATGCCACATTGCATTGAAGAAGCCAGAAGAAACCAAAACAGAAGCCGCAGCTAAACTTGAAGTTAAAGTTAAAGTTAAAAGTTGAAAAGCCCAACCGGCGACTTCTTAAACTATGGGGCAAACTAATTGAACTTACCTTCAACTTAAAGTTACATGGAATATTTAAGACGCCTCTGCATGGTGTTGCACTTGTGCACATTGAAAACATCGACACGGGAGACTTTTGTTTGTTATTTTATTTGCATTACCAATTAAAATTCAATTAAGAAATATTTAGAAATTAATTTAATTTGTGTGTTGCGTTATATGCAAAATACTCGCGATTCTTTATTTATGCGCCATGTGAGAACTTATGTAAATTTTATTTGGAAAATACTTATTTAATATAACTATTATTTTTTTTTAGTTGTTGGGCATCGCATGCGCGACCCTCACAAAGACACAGGAATCTGTTTAATTACATTAAATAATTATTAAATGATAAATGCAAAAAAACCAAAAAAACAATAAATTCGCCTTATTTGCATTTTTTGCGTTTTTATTTCGATTGAATTCAAATTTTAATGTAATAATAATCGAATTTGCAACATTTGCATTATCGCGTGAGTTTTTTTTTTTTTGTTAACTAATTTATTTATATATTTAATTTTTAGTGCACAATTTGATTTTTTTTACGAACTTGTTTACGAGCCGCTAATAGCTTCCAGGTGAACTTGAATATAATTTTTTTAATTTTTATTTAATATTTATTATTATATACATATTATTTGAATATTTAAACGTTTTGAATAATGTTGGTTGTGAAAGTATAATTATTTTTTAGTGAAACAGTTTTCGACGAACTGTTTCGAGTTTCCGATACGTTTACGATATGCTTACGATAACAATTATATTTATTATATATTATTATAATATTATTTCAATATTTTTAAACGTTTAAATTAATGTTTATTAAGAATAGAACAATTTCCGACGGACTGTTACAAGTTATCGATACGTTTACGACACGCTTTCGATAATAATCATATTTTATATATTATTTTAAAATTTTTAATCGTTTTGAATAATGTTTAATTAGTACTAAATTTTAATATAACAATTTTCGACGGATTGTTTCCATTTTCCGATACTTTTACGATACGCTGACGATAATAATCATATTTAATATTTATTGTTTTATATTTTTTTATATTTTTAAACGTTTTGAATAATGTTTATTAAGTGCTATATATTTAAATAGGACAATTTCCGGCGGATTGTTTCTATTTTCCGATACGTTTACGATACGTTTACGATAATTATCATATTTAATATATATTAATATATATAAATTTTTTTAAATATTTAAACGTTTTGAATAATGTTTATTAAGTATATTTTTTGTCAATAGAACAATTTCCGACGGATCGCTGGGGTTTTCCGATACGTTTATGACACGCTTACGATACGCTTACGATACGTTTACGTTTACGATACGCATTACGTGCGATCTACGATATTCGAAATTGGTTTCTCATTCGGCTTTAATGCGCCTGCGCGTCTGCTTCGTTTCGCGTTTGCCCAGCAACTGACTCCGGATTACTGGAAGTTGGACCAGCTGAAGCCTAGCTTTGACTTTTGAGCACTTTTGGAGCTCCCTGGTTGGCTGGCTGGCTGACTGGGGTTTAAGCCGCATTCGGTTTTTTTGAGCTGGTTTGGCCAGTTGCCAGCTGGCAGTTGCCACATGTGAGTTGCGGCTCTCTCAGGTGGCTTTATTTTCGGCTAATTGGATGGCGTTCTTCCAGTTGGCGCTTGAGCAATTAGTTCACGTTCTAATTGGTCAGAAATTATTATAACCGACATTTGCAACAACTCTGATCGTCGGAGAAACAAAGAAAAAAAAGGCTAAAACTGGTTTTTGGCTAGCGGTTCTTTGAGTCGCTTTGAGGTGTTCTCTGATTGGATCTTGAATTTGTCGAGGTGTTTGACTGTTGTGCTAATGGGACAGTTATTAACGGTTATATCATCCAACTTGATTAACTACTATAAAAAAAAACGATCTGTGGAAGGTTCTATGCTAATTAGCTTGGGAGTTGCCGGAGCAATGAAGTGGAAAGGTTGTGGAATATTTGTTTTTCATTAGGCAAGGTTAGAATCAAGTTTAGTTACTGCTTTAGGCAACTGTAAAATAGCTAAATTAGATTAGGCAAATATGCAAATAGAACAATTGAATTACTTTTATGTGTGATCTTGTTAATGTAAGGTTAGAATTTTGTTAATTACAATGTTGCTATTGCCTGGGAACCTTAAAGGGTATTTTTAGGTTTTCTATAAAGTACATGACTATATATAACTTTATACAATAAAAAAAATGCAATAATACATTGATGAAATAAACCGAGTTTTTATAGAATTCAGGCTGCTTTATTTGTAGTGTATTTTGCATCCGATATATTATAATAGGCTTAGGCAATAAAATCAATGTTTTCTTTATTAAGTAAATTAAAAAATGTCTCTGAAAGTCCATTATTCACAAGCTGAAAAAATAAACTACATTTATTCAGATGTCACACACATTTAAAAAATACATTCAAAATACAGAGTTCCTTTTTGTTAATTTAATGTCGTGACTATGATTTTATGTACAATTTTTGAATTGCATTATTAAATTCTTACTTGCCAATTATAAAATTTTATTTAATAATATTAATTTACTCTCAATATTATATTTTGAAATGCCTGAAACATTTCTTGAATTATGGTAAAATTAAACAGATTTCTGCTATGTTATTTACTCTAAGAAAAATTATATATATTTTTATTTATTTCATCAAGGCATATCATTAAAATTTAATTCTTAAATACGAACAAACTTATGAATTATATTAATGATTTTATAAAGCACGTTATATTATAGCATTAAAGAACTGAATGTCTATAAAAATGTTTGAGTAAACATAATAATAACAAAGTATTTTATTTATTTTTCAAGATGATTGTAAATTTTACAGCTAAAATTTGAAATAAGAGTGCTTTTATTGCCCGAAACCAAGTTCTTCAAAATTATAATTTTAATATATTTTCTTTATTTTTTTTTTTATTTCGAAATACCTAATATGAATGTATATATGTATATATATTAATCAGAAAACTCGCCGCACAGCTTTGTATATTTATTCTACAGTATATGTGTTAAAAACTATCAAAATATAAAAGATAAATAGGAAATTTGGTTGTTCTTTTTTATAAATTCTATTATATTTTTTTATTTTCATAATTATACGTAAATAATACTTCAGCAAAATTTTTCATAATTATACTTAAATTACACTTCAGCAAAATATTTCAAATATACTATTTAGTATAGTTCTAATGCCAAAAAAAATATCTAAACAGTTTTTAGTTAAATATTTTTTACACTAAAACCATTTATTTAAGATTTAAGTCGCAGTTCTTTGGAAAAAAACATTAAATTCAATGAAGCTGAGTTTTCGAGTTTAAATTGTTTTAAGCTAACTATTTTTAAATTGCAAATAAAACAAAAATGCAAGAAAAAATTTATATAATGTTGAACATTAGAAATAAGAATCAATTGTATTAAACATTTGATTGCTAATTAATTTAAAAAGTTATTAATGCCAGATTAGATTATTTTGTTGAGATTATCTTTAAAAGAATTTTAGATAATTATTTCAAGTTGTTTTTTTTTATTATTTTATTGGCTTATTAAGGAACTGTTAGTATTTTTATCGCATCAAGTACTTATGCATATTAAACTGGGCATTTGAGCTACCAAATGATATCAGCATAAAAAAAATGCGATCAAAATAACAATAAAAAGGGCAAAACCGAGAGAACAATTTCAGGTAGACAACAACAACTGTTGCAGCAGCAGCAGCAACAGCAGCAGCGACAACAACGGCAACAGTTGCAGTTGCAGTTGCTTCCACAGCAGCAGCAGCAACACGCGGGGGTATTTAGATACAAGCAACAACAACAAGTTGGCTAAATAAATCGTGATCACATGGTCAAAAGGGGCTACAAGCCGGGCAAGGGGATGAGGTAGAAGGTGGCAGAGGCAGGCTGTAGAGGCGGGAAGGGAGGAAGCGTGTCTGGGCCTGTGTAGGTGGAGTTGAAGCTGCAACTAAACGCTCAACTCCTTTTTAACTCCTGCAGCAATAAATGTTGCGCTTGTCTAGCTGATAAAGCCACACAAAGCGGAGTGATCTACTAACAGGCACGGCAACAACAACAGCAACAACAGTTGCAACAGCAACAACAACAACAACTGACACAACAACAGCAACAACGAGATCATGTTTGTGTTTGTCGTGTCATACGAAAAGAAAAATGGTACAAAGAGGCTGCCTCGCCTCGGTATTGCAACCAGGTATTGCAACTACAACTCAAAGTGAACCGATCGCATACACAACAGCAACAGCAACAGCAACAGCAACAACAACAACTGCAGCAGCAACAACCCCCAACAACAACAACACGTTTAGACCTCCGTATCATCCTCATTGTGATCGTCGTCATCGTCGTGGTGGGGCATTCAAATTTGGCGCTTGAATTTGTTGCAAGTTCAGAGTTGAAGCTGCAGCTGCAGCAACGGGGCGTCGTCAGCAACAACAACAACAACAACAACAACAATGCATGTCGTCGAAATCGAAATCAAGATCAGAACAGACTCTGCCTCTGCCACAGATCGAAATCAGCAACGTCATCGGCCACGCTGCTGCACGTAACAAATGTGGAAGGTGCATCTACTGGCAACTAGCAACTTGCAACTTGGCATCTACCATGTGAATGTGGCTGCATCGTGACGCACATTGAATGTGGTCATGCAGCGCATATACAGAGAGTTGTATCTTTTGCTATATACCCAGCATATTTCCAGTATCTCACAATGCCGCAATCCTTTAGATACTGAAATTCATCTACCTGCCGCTGAGTTCACCAATTTGATTCTAATTGTCGGCGTTGGTGTTCGCTGTGGGCAACTTGCCACTCGATTGCATGCAACATGCTGCTGCTTGCTGCTGCTACAGATCATCATCAATGTCAGCTTGCCTCTTGCCCCAAAAAGGTTGCACTTTGTCAGGCATTTGGCATTTTATTTTATTATCAGAAAGTTTGTCAAATTGAAGAGGAAAGTTTAATTATTAAAGACTATTTTATGATTAGGTTAATTAGAATTTTTAATATTTATTTAATTATTTTATATATGCCGAACATTTCTAAGTATACAATAATTAAAGTAAAAAATTTGAACTTGGAGTAAAGCAGACAATTAATTGCAAACATAATTTATTTCATAATAATAGTTAAATAATAGAAAAGGTTTATTAAAAAATGTTTCTAAAATCTAAACAAAATCATTATTAATATTTGAATTTTAACACCTAACATGACACAGCGTGTTGCAAAAAAATATATATTAAATAATAATATAAAAAAATTTATTTGTTAATTTATTTATTTTTTTATTTTATATAAATTTTTTTGTTATTTTAGTTTTTTTATATTTTATTTATTTTTATTGGTTTTTTTTTTATTATTTATTTATTATTTATTATGAATAAATAAAATCAATAAAAATAAATAAAATATAAAAAAACTAAAATAACAAAAAAATTTATATAAAATAAAAAAATAAATAAAATTAACAAATAAAATCATTAACTATTTAAAAAAAAATAATTTAAAAAATCCTGGTGGATTTTGTTTCTCTGAATTTAATTTTTCTTCTGCAAGATACAAATAATTAAATAAATATCTTAAAATAATAAATTGAGTATTACAAAATTAAATAATTAAATTATCTACACGATAATTAATTGATGTAAAAAAAATATTTTTTTATATTTGTCAAAGAACTTTAAATCTGCTTATAATATTGTAATTTTATTAAATTATATTCCCATTTTTTAAATTTCATAAGTTTTCTTTACACATAAAAACGAATTATAAATTTTGGGACATTGTTGAGCAGCTCAATTTGAAAATTTATATATTTTAATTAATAAAAACTATGCATTTTTGCAATGAAAGAAATAATAATTATATAATTATTCAATTTGAGAATTTATAAATGCTGAATACAAAATTATGCATTTTTTAGTACAATAAATAATAATTATTTAATAGAATATTTATAAAATATGTAGGTCTCTGCATACACTCCTCAGTATATCAAATAACAACTTTTAATCAATTTTAATATCTGTTTTTTTTTGTTTAATATTTATAGTTTAATTCCAATGACAATTTTATTTACAATAATGGACTAATTTTCCTAATTTTATTGTTTATTTATTTGTTAATTTTAGAGCTCTATAAACCAATAAAATAGTCTACATAAATAAAAAGCTAATTAGCATCCTTAAAGCCAATACAAACTCTTTTACAATAGATTTCTATGCCTTTCTTTCTTTAACCATTTGAAGCCAATTGTTTGTAAGACTTTTTCTATAATTATATAATCTGACACACATTCTTCGCCAAATCAAATTGAGTGTAATTCAAATTCAAAGAGCGACCGGTCGGGTCCGTGAACTTTTGTATCTTTACTTTAGCGGCATGTTGCACGCGTGATTAGCGGCTTCAAGCAACAACAACAACAACAACAACAACAGCAACAAGGGCAACACAAACAACTTATATCAAACATATGCGCTGATCAGAGTTTAACAGATCAGCCAGAGATCAAGATCAACCATCAGGCATCCAGGCATCAGGCTCAGTAAACAACAGCAGACGCGCACGAACGAGTATAAGTATCTGTATCTGTAACTATTTTTTGTATCTGTATCTTTTGCCAGTTGCAGAGGGCCAAGTGAGATCAGTTTGGGGCACAGCATGTGAGCGCATTCAAATTGTTTCAAGTGTGAAGATCAATTTCATGGCACATTACCGGGCAAACACTCCGCCCCCCCCTTTCTTCGCAGTTCTAAGACCAGAAGATGTAGCTAAAGTTGAAGCTGAAGTTGAAGTTGAAACTGAAGAAGACGAAGATTCAAACTGTTTGCCCATTTGCATGAATTTGAATACAATTGACGAATTGTAGTTCAGTTATTTGTCCGTCTGTCTGATCTTATAATGTTTCTATTATAATATGCCCCTTTGTTATATTTGTTTTTTTGTTTTTTGTGTGAGAAATTTTGTTGCTCAGTGTGTGAACAGAGCGTGAAAATGAATCGCCTGTTGTTGAATGTTGTTTAAAGTTGTATTTGCTGAGAAATTGGATACATGGCGTGTTTGCTATTGATCCATCAATTTGAGGATCGACTGAACTTTAGCCAATAAGTAATTAGACGCCAAATGTAAATGTCAACAGGAAAGTTCAATGGTCTAATCCAAAATCGAAATCCAAATCCAAATCCAACTCATAATCTTTTGGCGATAATTTATTTATTGTTACGACACTAAATACTGGACCCAGCATTGAATGCCCTCCACTAATCAGATTGACCCAGTAAACTAGTTGAATGAACTGACTTGAATTCGGGTTGGCTGAGACACTAGCACACTGGGTCTATGCAACCCGTCAACATTATTATTTGGCTTGTTAACTTGTCTGCACGAAATGACATTTTACAGCTAAATTTTCCGTCTGGACAAGATTTCTCAAGACAACAACAGCAACAGCAACAATAACGAATTGAACTCGCCTAACGATGTCGAAGATGTCCAACTGGTACATCGGGATTTCGCAAACCCAAGCCCCAAATCCAAACTCAAACTCGAACCCAATTCCAATCTCAAACCCAGTCACAAGTCCCGCTTCTGTCTGCACTCATTTATTCTCTTTTGAGCCAGAGTTTTAGTCTTGGCCCTAACGAGTGCCTTGCCTGGCTTTGGCTTGGCTAAGTAAATGTTTGGGCTAACTTGGCTAACTGGCCAAATCAAATGCTTCAACAAATAAATCATAGCCATCAAAAGTGTTCCCTTTCGTTTCAGTCAGACAGACATCGATGAAATTCTCCTTTTACTATAAGATATATACTAAGTTTAGTATATATGCCCCACGACCCCACTTCCAAAATGCCAAACAAATCAGAGTCTCATTAGTAAATTAGCACTACCAAAATGGAGCGTTCCCAGTTGGGCTTAAAAATTTGATAATCCTAAGCAGATATTGAGAATCTCCTACAGGAGACAGAAAATATTATTGTAATTAATTTTCTATAAATATTTGAAGAGTTTTATATATTTTTCAATATAAATTCAAGAATTTCTAGAGCTAAAATAGTATTTTATTAATATTATTTAAATACATTTGTGCGATGTACCTTAACATTGTAAATTTAATAAAAAAGTATCTATATTTTAATATTATTTAAATCACGAATAGTTCAATTGATTAGTTTCACAATAGTTATTTCTATATTATCTTTTTTTTATATTTTATTTATTTTATATTCAGAAGAATAAAATCTTAACCTCCTATAATTAAAAAGTGCTTGGGCTTTCAGCTTTTACTTTTTGTTTTATATTAGAAATTAAGTTCCAATTATTATCCTAATATTTCTCACATATTAACCATTAATTAAATATTTCTCATATATTAACCATTAATTTCCATTTAATATCCTAATATTTCTCCCATATTAACCATATTTAATTTATAAATTTTACAATTTCTAATATATCCAATTTTAGTAGCGCCCCCAATGAATGGCACACGAACATTTCAGCTAATAGCAAGGCGAAAATATCGACAAAGTCATAAATTAAATATTTGGCCAGGCACACAACAAAATCAAAAAAAAATAAAAAAAAAAAAAAGGTTGAAGGCAACAAATTGCGGCACAGCGCATAGGAAAACACCTCAAATACGAGTCGAGTACCCATAGTTAATGCCTAGAAGCCACAAAGTCTGCAAAAGGCGAGAAATTTATAAAAAAAAAATAATTTTAGCTAAGAATGATCTAGTTGAAAATACGTGACTTGGAATTACCCTGGTTCTAAATTTAGTAAATTAAAATAAAAAAAAATATAAAAAAAATAAGTTTTTTGTGATTATAAATTTGGATTAATACAAAAAATAAAAATAATTTTTTTACATAATCCTTAAGCCATATATATAGAGATATTAAAAAATTAACTTGTATTTAGAATAAAAGATCTAACAAACATATAGACATATAAATGAAGAAACAGACAGTGAATTATGATCATTTTTGTATTTAAACTAGAGTCCATCTAGAAGCACATCGCATTTGCATTCCTGCCCTTTTGCGACTTGCGTGTTTTCTCTTTTCGTCGACCGAACAAGTGCGTCAATAATTTCGTCGACCGAATCACATGCTTCCTTTATGTATAACTGCTTGCATTAGCCTTCGAATTATTTAGAGCGTCGTCTATATTCCATTTTGTCTGTAAAACATATTTGCACAACTCAAATACCCTATTTACTCATTTTAAATTCACAGGGTATAAAATACAAATTGTTGTGGGTGCAAAGAGTGCTGGGATCTAAAGAAACCTGAGACCAGTCCGAAGTTAACTTGTGTTAAATGATCAATCGTCGCGATCGACGGCACGTTTATAGTCGTTGTTGCTGTTATTATTATTATTATTATTATTGTCAAAGATATTATTCATTTGTTAACTTGTGGTGATATGGGGGGCTATTATGTAACTGAGCTGGTAAAGAGACAGCTATTCGTTGGTATTAAGTGTGTCTTAAGAACATTTTATTACTCAATGCATTGAATGGATAAGCAAGTGCCTTATTGATGATATGTAGTTAGATTGATTTTCATAATATTACATAACTAGCTGACAACAATTACAAAGGGCCACTTGATTCATTAGCTTAATTAAGTACCATAATTGTATACAATTAGCTACTTAATAACGAGCCATCCATAACAAAACTAAACTGCAAAACTTTTGGCTCATTTTAATCATTTAATTGAATTTTGACAACAATGAATGAAGGTGCTCAGACCATCAGCCAAACATTTTTGAAAAGTGCAGAGAACAACACCTACAATGAGTCAAAAGGAAAACCTTTTCACTTTCAGTTTTCCGCCATTTTCAAGGGGGGTTGGGGGGCCAGAGAAAAATGTGAGAAATTAATTTGCCCAAAATGCCAAACTGATTGATTCGCGTCGCACAAAAGTTGCCCAATTTAAGTTGAGTTAGGAACACGAAGAGGTAAGGGAATGTCTAGATGATGAGTACCGGCTACAGCAGTATCAGTAGTAAAATAAGTAGGAAGCCTCTTGGTGAGACTGCTAGACTAAGTCACACCCTGTAGTTAGCTAAATAGAAATGTATATATTTTTAAATTAAAAATTAAAAAAAATCATTTTAAAACTTTATAGTACATTTTGTGGTTCAGGATTTACTTGATTGTTAGCCCCATTTTAAGGGATCAAAGATGCCTTCCTCTACCTCATACTAAGGAAGATTTTAGGCCTGACTGCTGGACTAAGTAAATCCCTGTCGTCAGTTAAGAAAAATTTAAATATTCTTAATACATTAATTAAAAATCATTTTGTGTACAAAACTTTATACCAAATTTTGTGTATCAGAATCTACTTGGTTATTAACATTATTTTAAAGCGTCAAAGATGCCTTTGAATACCTGTTACAAAGGAAGATTCTAGGCGAAACTGCATGACTAAGCCACACCCTGTAGTCAGTTGAGAAAAATACATATGAATTTCTTTTTATTTATTTATTTTTCTTTTTGATATTTATTTTATTTATTTTTTTATTTGTGTTTTAGAATCTACTCGGTTTTTAATCCTTTTTTAAACGATCAAAGATGCCTCCATATATCTGTAACAAGGAAAGATTCTAGGCGAGACTGCTTGACTAAGCCACACCCTGTACTTTCTTTAGGAAAATGCATATTTTCAAAAATCAAAAATTTTATATAATTTAATCACATTTAATATCCCTTAATCTTCCCGGCTGGTAATACTAATAATTTTTAATATTTTATAAAATCAATGAATTACCTGTTAAGAAACGTATCAAAATCCCTTAAACAATTTCCATTTCATACAGGGTACAATTATCAATTAGGCTTTAGTAAAATTTGGGATTCGGTGAGGGAGAAATTGATTCATATGAAAAATCACTGCGAATCACTCAAAGACCAAAGTGAGCAATGGAACTGTGTTCAGTGTTCAGTTTGGAGATAATCAGAGTTGAGGGCTTCAACTGAATGGGTTTTTTGAGGGGTGTGGGGGTTAAGTGCTCCTCGGGTGGCGCAGGTGTAATGACTACCAACAAATGGCGTTGAGTAAATTTTGAAAGCAAAAAGGGTTGCCAATGCGCGTATAATGAGATTTTTTTTTTGTTGATGATGGGCCTAATACCCCGAAGGCTTTTCATTAAAAATTTGTGCTCATCAATGGGGCAGCTAAGAAGATTTTGTCTTGTAGCGTTAAGTATATTAGACTATATACAAATATTTACTTGTTTATGCTATGTAAATTTAGCTAAGAGCACAAAGTGAAATGAGCTGGATTCTGGGAAAAGTCCAAGTTCCTAAAGCAATAAATACATTTTATTTGAACAGAACAATATTTGGGGAAATATATATTTTAGGAAAATTAAGTAGCAATTCTTTAAAGAACCGCTTGTGCTTTAAATAAACAATTCCTAGTTGGGACAAAGAAAGCAAAGCAAAGAATTAATCAATAATTTACAAGCGAAAAGTTCAACTATTAGAGAAGGACACCAGGGGTGGAGAGAGGGGAGGGGCCATAAGAGGATCACAGGTTTTTAACCCTTTCACTATACGCTTTGTCTCTCTGCACAGATATGAATACATAAGAAGTGCAGAATAAATAAAAGAATACAAAAATGAGAAAGCAATGGAAAAAAAATTTCACTCAAAAAATCACTCATACGCTCCGTGAGCTGAGAAGCGCTCTCTCTCTCTGTCTCTGACGACTGCGCTGTCTCTCACTAATACAAGCGCACACACTGAGTGTTTATGCCCCACAGACAGAGCGTCGTCAGTTGGACAATATTTCCATTCATTTAATACTGGAAGTTGAACTTCGTAGGGATTGGAATCCGGGAGATACTACGGAATATTTCCATTCCGTCGGCTGGCATATTTTGTTTAGGATTTTGTTTCCTTTTACAAATGCAGAGATTTGCGTATTTCTTTTTGCGCATTAAGTCGCATTTTTAATTTATTTTCATTTTCTAGTCCTTTTCGAGAGAAGGGCTCGGATTTATTTTTTGTGCCGGGTTAGAGCTACATTTCCGTTTTATATTTCGAAATTTGTTTTGCAGACTAAAGTTAGAAGCATTTGCTATGTAGATTTTTAGTAGCACATTACAGGAATATATTTATTTATTTTATCTTAGCAGACAGAGGAATATGACTTGAAGTTGTGGTAAAATTTTGAGGCTATGTTTTAATGAGGAATATATTTTGAATATATATATTTCAAAAAGTCTATGAATAATTTTGCATTTTTTAGGGCTTGTACGCTATAAATTATATTAAGCATATTTGTATCTAATAAAAAAAATAAAAAAAACAATAAAAAAAAATTCCCATATTTATTAAAATAATATTGATAAAATTTTTTATAATAAAATTAAAAGAAATTTTTCAGAAAACATTTAAAGATGAATATTTAAATTTTAAATGTTTTTATTAATATTTATTATTCTTAAAAAATAAAAATTACAAAATTTTCGAAATATGTTGATTTTCATAAAAAAAATTTGAAAATAAGGAACAGAAAAAGGAAAAACGAATAATACTGAAGAAATTATTTTTTATATGTTGATATATATTTATACTGTGGGATTTGGGGATTTTTATTAAAAATAAGCAGTAGAAATTCTCATTTATCTTATTTTAGATGATAATCCTTTAATTTTTCCTTTTTTAAACCCTCTTTTATGTAAAGAAAACTACACAAGCATTCCGAGTCTCCCAAACCATATATATTCCTGTTCTTTCAGCATTTTTAGCAATTAATTTCATTTTATGCTCTCATACACATAAATGTAATTTCAAAATATACGATGGGTCCCCCTACCAAAAAAACTCCACAAAATCCACATTCAAAGTCCTGGGAAACCCAATATACAACTATAAACTGGGAACCCCCTAAAAATGGTAAAAATAATAAAAACACATGAACAATTTTTCCAACATTAGTCGGGGTGAATGCTGAAACATCTGTAGGAGCTATATATATACATACATATATGTACTAACATTTGAGCGCATATATGTATGTGCACTGTCATATATATATAAGCATGTATGTATCCAAAGCAAGAGGCGAATGCGAATCAGGCACCGGCCCCCGTCCACGTATGAGTGTGCAATGCGATTGCGAGTACGTACTCGTCATACACGCTACGTCAACGTTAGCTGCGACGTTGGCCGCAACGCTAGCAGCGACGTTAGCTTTTACTCAGCATTCGGTTTTTTTTTTTGGTGCTCACTCGTTCCAGCGCCAGCTAAGAGAGAGATGCGATTGAGTCCCACTCACACACACACACACACACAGATACATGAGAGTACGTGTGTGTGTGTCGCTGTTGTTGTTGTTGTTTTGCTGCACACGAGTTGGCGTTGGCGCTTTTAATGTGTGCATGTATGTATATGTGTATGAGTCTTACATGTTTTTTTTCTGTGTTGTTTTTTTTTGTTATTTTCTTTTGCGTGTCTGTTGCTGTTGTTGTTGTTGGTATTTCGTGCTCCCCAGTTTTTAGACTCCGCCTTTTTTGTCGTCTGCGTGTCTTGCGCTGTCTTCGTCGCTGCCCGCCCGCCCCCTTTCACGTTATTTCGTTTCTTTTAATGCTGCTGCTGCTGCTGCTGCCTGTTGTGGGATTTTTAAGCATCGTCATCGTCGCTGCTGCTGTGGGAGTGTGATGTTGTTGTTGTTGTTGGTTGGTGGGGAGATTGGGAGGGCAGGTGTGGGCTAAAGTGGAGAGCAACTTCTGCTGCTGCTGCTGGTGAAAGAGTGAATGTATGTAGAGAGAGAGAACGAGTGTAGTGTGAGAGGTAGTAGGAGTGCGAATGCGAATGTGAGTGCGAGTGTGAGTGCGGAGTGCGGAGTGTGAATGTGCTCTGCTCGGTTCGTTCGCATTTCGTGTGATTTATTCATGCACTATGCGCTGTACTCGTTGCGTACTTATGCTTACTTGCACTGTGTGTATGTATGTGTGTGTGTGGTGTATGTGTGTGTTGTATGTGTGCGTCTGTATGTGTGTGTGGCTCATTTTAACTCTCATCCATTCGTTTTTGGACTTAATGTGTTGCCGAGACCCATGAAACGACGAATGGGAAAACGAATGAGTTTGTTGCTGTGTTTTGCATCATGTTTAGGTTTATTTTAGCATGCTATTACACACATACACACACACACATATACGCACACACATATACACGCATTCAGTCTATATACAACACACTCATATAGTATATATACTCATTTTAAATGCGTATGACTGAAATGGGTTCATATATTCGTATTGCGTCTTCGTCTCCTATACTGCTGCTGCCAGAGTTGCCTCCCTTCGTATGTTAGACTGCATACACACACACTCACATGCACATATGTACAAATAGATTTATGTATGTACATGGAACACTTGCCCCAATGGATTAGGGAGTGGCCCAAAGACTTACACATACATACACACACACACACTTACACATACATATAGAGAAAACGAGCATATGACGTACGAGTTGTCGTACATTACGCATACGCCATGTGAATGGCAAAATGGGAAACTCCATTTATATAATGTCGGAAGCTATTAATTGATGTACATACATACATATGTACAGTCACCGCAATTAAAGCTATCGTTAGTTGAAAATTAGATTTAATTTGAAGTATTATATTTTTTTAAAATAAATTATCATAAACTACAAGATTGTCATATATCAAAAAATTATGCAGAAATATTCTTCTTATGATTGTTTATATTGTTTAAAAATTTCAGCATCCTATCTTAAATACTCTCACCGTGAGCGAAGAAAATGTCACCAGCATTCGACAACCCTAGATTCCTCCAAATGCAAATTAAGTTATCACAGTCCTGAGGAAAGAACAGGGTATTATATATAAAAAAAACTCATTAGGAAGTTAATCGATAGTTCGACTGATAGTTTGAAATTAGGTTAAAACAAAAAAATACAGAAATTTATTTTTTATATTAATTTTATCAATTTTATTTTTGAAAATTCTAAATAAAATAAAATAAACAATAAATTTAAAAATTTTCAATAAAAGTCAATTTAAATGTTAAATTAAAAGCCTATAGCTTTAATTTGTCACTAAATATTCCTACAATATTTTTTGAAACTATAAAAAATACTAAATAAAATTTCAGAAAATATGAAGATAGTATTTTCAATAATTAATTAAATGCCTAATAATAAAATTTTGCCACTCAATAATCCTTAAATCTTTTTCTATGCTATCGATAGTTAAAAACTATCGATTTACGGCACAATTAATCGATTTTTTTCTTTAACAATTATATTTACCAATTTTAATTAAATAAAACCTAGTTAATTGCCAATTTTCAAGTCATATTCATAATATACTAATATCAACTGACTAACATAGACAAACAATCAAATAATGGTAGTTTAAATAAAATATTTGGTTTTTAGCAAAAGGTCCTGCAAGTGGTCGGACTCTTTTGTTCAAAGGATGCACAAAGAGTTGAAAAAACGAAAAAAACCCTTCAGTGAGGCACTCTATAGCTGTGGCGCCACAAAGCATCCACAAAGGTATTAAATTATTACAAAAAGACTTGAAAATGCACTCTACTGAAGGAAAGGACGAGGGGGAATGACCACTTGCAGGAATATGACACTCAGAGGGGCACAAATAGAAAGAGAGAGAGCACTCAAAGGACGAAGCAGCTACTCAACATTTAATAAATGTTTGAATATATATATATATATATATAAAAAGCAAAGCTTTGTCAGCAAAAACTCTGCCCAAATAAGTATTCAAGATTAAAGTGATAATTCAGGAGATGGTCAAGCAAGTTGATAATTTAATTTAATTTGTTGGCCAAGGCCAAGGCAAAAGCAGAGTTTTATTTTGCGGAAATTGTGGTGAAAATGAAGACGCAGGAGGGGGCGTAAGAGGACCTGGAGGAAGCAGGTCACTTTAAGGTCATTCACACGCGTTGACCTCGCGTCGGCTACTTTATTACTTTAAGATTTTGCCTTGACTTTGAACAACAGTTTGGCCCGTTGTTGGCGTTGGCTTTTTCTTTTGCTTTTCACGCTTTTCCCGCCGCTTCGCACAATGAATTTTCAGTGTTAAACAGCGCAAGTTTTTCCTACAAATTTTCATTTTTTTTTTTCTTTTGCCTTTTTTTTTATCAGTGCGTTGCCGTAATGGCCAAAAGCCACGTAAAGTTGACCCCAGACTTGGGACAGGAGACGTTGCACATAATGACCAATTTCCTTTGGTCTGGGCCACAGTTTGAGCAAAACTTTAAGCTAAATACTGCTGGGAAAACTGTCAGAACTCGGCTATACTTATATAAGTACAGCTCATAAAAATGTCTGCAACTTTTTTTTTTGGTTTTTTTTTGTTTTTCTTACCGAACTTGATTAATTTTCAATTTGCATTTTCACGTGTTTACAATAAGTTGTTTATTTTAATATTTTTTCATTTTAATCATACGAGTATTGTAAGATATTTAGAAGCTGTGTTTATCAATTAAATTATAGACATGCCACTTATAAATTGCTATCATAGAGAGTTTTATAAGCGCTTGTGAGAAAAACAATCAATTGATTCAATAAAAGGTAATACGTATGTAATAAGTTTTAAATCTTATAGTGTTCAAAGTCTTAAAATTAATTTAGATATATTTATTTTTCATTCTATTTTTGCAATTTTGTTAATAAGGCCATTGTGTTTAATTTTAATAAATGTTTATTGTTCATTCAAAATTGTTCTCCTACTTTTCAGAACATTGTGTTCATTTAACAGGTAATCCGTGAAAAATTATTTATTTCAATTATTTCTTCGATATTCAATTAAAAATTATAGCTGGTCTTCTCAGAATTTTAGGACACCTTGTCGACCACAAAAAGTTTATACAAATATAACTCATTGACTTCATGATTTTCAAAAATCAATTACCGCGATTTTTGAGTTTATGACCCAAAAATATGTTTAATATATTTATTTATAATTTATTCTGAATAATTCTGTCCCATAGATCAAATAGTTATAAAATTTCTTTATATTTTTTGTAATTTATGTTGTGTGAATATTTCATCATGCCATCTTAAATACTCTCCCCGTGCGAAAAGAAAAGAGTCCCAATTTTTTTTATTTTTTAAATATAAAATTCGCCGATTTTGAGCTTCAGGTGTATAGACAAATTTAATCAAAATCGAATAATGTAACGATTAAAAACGGATTTTCAGTGCACAAAACAAATTTGCAAGACCGAAAATATACTTCTTTTATTATTTCTATATTTATATAAAAAAAATAATTAATGGAATCACAGAACTGCTTGTGAATAAGAGAAATGTCAGTAATTTTTTTTAAATTTGTTAAATCTAAGTTTGGTAAGAATTTTGGTTAAAATAATGAAGTATAAAATTAGACTGCTTGAAAATGGAGTTGCTTGGCATAGAAATATACCAGAAATCGGTGGATATAACATTTTGTGTGACATCAAATCTATAATTTTTGAATAGTCACGTGTCTGGAAGTTGCTTGATAAAAAAAGGAAAGGGAAAAGCATAGTAAGAGAGAAAGATAGAGCGAAAGAGAGAGAGATGGGGCAAGAATGGCAGCAGTTTGATTAGCATATTTTCAGGCGCTGGCAGCACATAAACTTGTCCCCTGCCCACACTCTATTTAAATGTTGTTGCTACAATTTTGAAGTGACCCCGTGGCACATGAAAATTGATCCCTGCCGGAGTAAGGGCTGTGTGGGGGTAAGGGGGTGAAACTACGTATTTTCGAATTTGATTTGATGGGCACGTGTGCCAGATTTTCACTTAAGTAAGTGCAGGCGTGGCACTCTAAAACAAATCGATTCAATAAATTGAAAATCATTTATTATTAGAAAAATAATATAAATTTAAATATTCAAGTGTATGCTACAAGTATTTATTAAAAAATTCGAATAGTAAATTTAGCTATAATTAAATGTTGGTATATCCAAATTAATTGATCTAAATTGGAATATTCAAGCTGACTGATAGAATGAACCTTTTATAGAGCAGAAATTATAAATCTAAAATTTATTTCGTACATTTAAAAAACCAATTAATTTAATAAATAATAATTTTAATTAAATTTAGTGTATGCTATTTAATTTTTAAAATATTGTATATTTTGTTTTTATTTAAAAAAAAATACATTTTTTGTTTTTGTGAAAGGTTTTGAATATTATTTAAGGAACTGAGAGTAAACAAAGTTTGAACTCAATTGAAATTTATATAAAATATTAGAAAACATTGTCCACTCATTCTTTATAAAACTAAATAAAATGAATATTATATAATGGTTTATTAAGTGAAATAAAAACTGAACAGTAAACACAATTGAAGTAGAATATATTTATCTATTTTATTGTTACAATTTAATGAATTTTAAAAGAAAGATTAGAAAAATAAAATATATGACATTAAAATTTAATTAAATAAATCGGATTTAAAATGATTTAACTAATTCAATTTTTATTTTTATTTAAATGAACTCTAATTCACTCATTTGAAAACTATTGCTCTGTATATATTCTTATTTAAGAGCCAGTTGTGACAATAGAATGAAATACTTCTAATTTATAAAATAATACGAATAATATCTTTCAAAAAAATACATATTTAATTAAAAATTTTAAGCTGTCTGTTTCTTATTAGGAATTTATTTTAAGGAAACCTGACAGTCAAGCGGCAACAAAAATATCAACATACGCGATTTTGCTTTGTAAATTTTGTTATGATCACCAAATTGCCAGTAAGTTGTATATTTTGTTAATAATAGTTTAATTCTTATTTAGGCTTAATTATTGCAAAAAAAAGAGTCCCAAAAATAGAAAATATCCTTAACAGTGTTCATATATACAAATATCCATCATTTTTTTTACTAGACACAATCAGTTTGCCAGCCTTTTCCATTTAATACTTCTCCTCACTATATTCCCAATTATGTGTTTGCATATTTTTTTTTTCTGTTTTTTTAATAGTTTTTCATCTTCTATTTGTCAATTCGTTCCATTCACAATTCACATAAAATTATGCAAATCCCAAATCAGCTGGCACTAGAAATGCAAAACAAAAACCCATTGCGCCTATGCTACACCCTCTCTCTCTCTTCTCTCTGCCTTGGACTGTGTAGAGTATATTGAAAATGTTAATGTCAATTGCTGGCCATAGAGGAGGGGGGAATGTGTGTGTGGGGGGCACTGTCATTCAAACTTCACCCGCGCACAAATCCAATTGATTTCAACCAATTTCTCAAACTCCCCCGGAAGACAGAAGAAACAGAAGAATACGTGCCCGGTCGGGAAAATAAAGAGAAGACGAAAAATAGCATAAAATCAATTGAAAAACTTTTTGTGCTCGATGCCTCCGCAAGGATATCTCACGCCCATTGCCCCCCAGCCCCCCAAACACCCCCATGCTGCTTTATATACACACTCGAGATATCGCATGAGACATGACAAAGAAATGAGAAAAAAATAAAAAATATATATATATAAAAATTGTGGGCTAAATCCGCTGGCAGCTTGCAGGATTCTCATTGGCCAGACAGAGCCTGTCAGGGGGGGACATGGGGCATGTGGCAGGAGTCTGTGCGCCCAAATGTACATCCTCAACACATGGACATGGATTGTCAATGGAGTTGCGTATCCAAATGGCAGCTCTCTCTCTCTCTATAAGGGGCAAAAGGATATATATATATATACTATAGTGAACGAAGGATTCTCTGCAACAATAAGCGCAAATGTAACAAATAAAATGCTAAGATGCGAAATAAAAAATGACATTCGGATACAAATCGAATAGTCGCAAGATAGGAAAGGAGAGCAAAAAAAAAAAAAAAGAAAATTTTGCTATCGCTGGGAATTGAATTGAATATTTAATGGCAGCCAACTGCTGTTGGGCTCCCAGGACTCACAGGACTCCCAGGATTGCCATATAACAGCAGTTGGGCTGGAGTGTGGCAGGTGGATAGGATTGCCTGTGTGTGTGTATGTGTGTGGTTGAATGCCACCAAATGTGCGCTCACTTTGAATGGCTGTCGCTTTGACAATTTCTTGTGTTGCCCCCCCTCCAACAATTTATACTTGTAGATATATTTTTATTGGATTTTTCTCCCAAACTAGGATGCCTGGAAAGCATTTCTGGTTGGACGACAGCCAATGCCAAAGTTGTATTTCTACCAAAAAATAAAATAAAATAAAAAATGTGAGTTGGTATGCAATATATGTAGAAAAATGTGTGACCTGTCAAATATTCGTTGGCTGTTATTGATATCCATTTTTTAACAGGCTTTGGCAAAGCAATAAAGTTAATTTTTTTTTTTACTAAAGAACAGCTTCAATTTAAACTTAAGCCTTCTACTAAAAATTATTAAATATATATAAAATGTCGAAGTTTATTAAATTACACTAGAAACCAATCAAAAATTGTATGCTTTAACAAACTTAATTTTTCTGATACATATGTAGTCCCAGATGTTAAAAAACAGCTTTAATACATTTTTTTATGGTAAGACTTTTTTTAAAAAAATTTTGAAATTTTTTATTTGGTTTTTTTTTTTTTGGTTATTTTTCAATATAAGTCTGCAGATTTGATAATTTCTCAGTAATCTTAAACCTGATTTAAAAATACTTTACGTTCTCTGAGAGCTTTCAAATATATATATTAATTATTCATATATTTTATTAATTTAAATAACTACTTCTACAACTAAATAATTATAAAGAAGGAAAATTATGATTTTTGTGCGATATTTTTTGCGGTTTTTTGACTTTAAAATTCAGTAAAAAGTCGAAAAATTATTTTTCCGTTTTCCTCTTTACTATATTTGCATAATTGTATTAATTAGGCGTTGTTTAAGGTATTAATATTTGAAATCGATAAAAGGACGGCGGAGATTTAAGAATTTCAGCAATTATTAAATAATTTCAAGCAAAGTTATAATTAAATTAAATCTTTGAAATAACCTCCCTATAAAAATTATAAAAAATTAATTTCAACTATATATGTATAAGACAAGCAGGCCCAATACCATCAAGCCTTATTACTTGTAAGAGTTTTAATAAATATCTACATTATTTTACATTATTTCAAGTCATTTTGTCTGCCCTTAAATACAATTAAGTTAAAGCATTATTAAAAAGTTGAAACCTAAAATTCAATTTAAATTTAAACAAACAATAAACAATAATAAAATCTCTAAATTTCACTTAAAACAAGCATTTTTCTTAAGTCTCAATAAAAAATTAATAAAAAGTAAAGAGAAATCTTAATCAATTTATTATAAACACTAATCAAGCGTCAAGACTCTAAAGGTTAATAAAAATATAAAATTATATTTAATTTGCTAACTTTAAGAGTCTTTAGCTCAATCTCAATTGAATTTAATATAAAACGACACCTAATAACAATTACCTTTCCCCTGTTAAACAGGGCCAAGGCAATTAATTGGGCTAAATTTGCACTAAATGAGCATCCCTTTCACTAAACTGAGAGCTGGTCACACTTCTCTCTCTCAAGCTACTGCTTTCCCTTTGCCATTCAATAACTTGTGGGCTATTCTAATGCAAATTTTCGATTGGATTTCGTTTATCAATATTTCCTGGTTGCCTTGAACAACAATTGATGTTGTTAGTATTGTTGTTGTTGTTCGGGTTGCAACCCACAAATCGCGTCACTAAATCAACAGCTACAACCACAACAACCCACCCTCGGATTGCCAGGATACATAAGATGGATATAGACAGTTGGAAAATTGGCAAACGTTGGGAAAATTGCAAGCCGAAAATCAGATTGTGTAAAGTCGAGTTAAGTATCCTTTATGGGGTTCGTTGAGTCTGGAAACAAGGATATGGGCAACATGTTTGCCTAATACTTGTTATACCACACACACATACAACCTACCACCCACCCCCCAACCACCTTAAGGGATCAACCTCTCCCCCATTGTTGCCTGATTACGTAATGGGCCGGCACTTGATGATTGTTCTGCGGCGGCATGAAATTGATGTTTTTGCCAATTTTGCAATTGAATTGCAATCAAAGCGATGACGTGAACATGGAACAACTGAACTAACTCCTAGGGGTAGCTCTGCCCGCTGCTCACTTGGGGTGAAAGTCGTTGCCAAAAATTATGAAAGTGAAAGCCAAACTAAATTAGGGTAAAGCCGATTTTTCGCAAAGCTTTCTTCTATTTTTTTTTTTTTTGGTTGTTGCGATTTTGGCACACGACAATGGCCGTTGGGCTAGGGGTGGAGGGGGTGTTGGCGTTTAGTTTATTGGCTGCCTGCCTCTATATGGGGTGACGTTTTGTTTGTTTGTTGTGTTTAGCGGGTGTACAAGTTGCGTGTCATAAATTTTCCCAGCATAAATTTGCACATCGCCTTTTCTTTTGGTATTCAGGCATCGAGTTGCTACTAAAAGTGAATGAGGGGCGGGGCACGGGCAACAGGAACAGGGGGGCCAGCATGCGGCGCCTGTCAACGATACTATATACTATGCCAGGTTATAAAGGGAATTGTGCGTATATCTCAGAGGTATTATTATCTGATTGTCATACAATATGGCAGACTGAGCAAGGGGCGTGCAGTGCGAGGGTTTACTAAAGCGGTGGCTCATTATTTCCTCAAATAAGACTATTTAGAAGAATATATACGTTCCTAGGTAGGCACATTCTTCCAACCAGGAGCCATGGAAGCTATCAACCCAGCAAGTATGCTTCCATTTATGCAGGGGATAGGGTTAAAGAGCGAGCTTTAGGTTCAGAAGACTGTAAAATAGATTTTATATACATATGCATATATATTTTGATCACAGTATATATGTATATCCTCCACTTATAAAAATAATAAGACTACCGATGAGCTTCCTACATATAACTAAGTTATTGGCTCTCATTTGGACTTAGGCACATATTCTGCTTTTAGATTCACACTTAATTAATAAAAGTTACTAAGAAATATATATTTTTGCTAGTTAATTAAATTTGAATTAAATCGAACGACTTTGTAGGCACATTTGATGTAAATTTCGTTAGAGAAAAAATTTTTTTTTTATATGTCAATATTTTTTTTCATGTGTAAAATATGGGATTAACATTAAAAAAATTTTATTTTTTTTTCAATAAAAATTTTTTTTTGTATAAAAATTTCCATTAAATTAACAAATATTACTTAGAAATATATATTTATGCTTGTTTGCTAAATTGGATTAAAAATGGACGACTTTATAGGCATATTAGATAAAAATTCTGTTGCCTTATGAGAAATTTATTTTTTTTATTTTTATATGTTAATATTTTCTTTCTGAAATCAAATTATTTCATATATATTTTTTTTTAATTTTTAGGCAGATCTTATTTAGGTTTTTAGGCACATCTGATAAGGCTCAGTTTTCATATTTTAATATTTTTTTTTTCTGATATTTGTAAAGTTTATGATTAAAATTAAATTATTTTATTTTGTATTTTTTTTTTTAATTTTTAGGCACATCTGATTTAGGTTCAATTGACTTATGAGAACATTCTATTTATTTTTATATGTTAATATTTTTTCTTTATACACAATAATTATGATTAAAATTTATTATTAATATTTTTTTTTTTTTGGTGTGTAAAATTCATTAATTTATTTATTAATTTTGTTTATTTTTATATATCAAAATTTTTTTTTATATGTAAAATTTATGATTAAAATTAAATTATTTTAAATAATTTTAAATTACATATTTTAGTATAGAAAGGAATCTACTGATGCTGTATTTCTGAACGCCCTTCCCCCCAGTATAATCTTTAATATTTGCATAACCCTTCATATAAATGGGAATACCACACATATTCATATTATAGCCAACTATAATAGCAATTCGAAAGCGCATTGCACCACCTTTATTCCCCTCTATCCCCTCTCAAGTGCAAACTCTCCACTAAAATTCATATTTGTACATATTTGTTGGCAGATAAGCCAAAATATTACACGCTCCAGAACGTGACCAATGCAAATGCATATGAACTGAACTGAACGGAGCTAATCCAAAGAATGGGAAGAGAAGTCAACTCAATTGAACTTTGTAACCCGACGTGTTGCTTCTGCAAGCGCCTGCCACAACGGCCTCATGCAGCACTTGCAACAGCCACAGCCTCGGCAGTCTCATGTAGATCATCTGTCCCAACAACAACAACAACAACAGCAACAATAATAAGTGCAGACAATGGGAGTTCAGGTAGAGCACCCCCAGAAAGTCTGCAAAAAAAAAATACAATGCAGTGGCGTAAACAGGGGAAATTGTGGTTTTGTGAATATAGAAAATAAAAAAATAAATAAAAAATATTAAGTAATTCCCTTTCGAAACAACTCATTTAAATTAACATTTTATTCAGTTTTCTTACCATTAGGAAAAGTCTATATTCCGATTTAAATTCAATATTCAATAGTAAAAAGATGATGGGCCCTGAACAATTATTTGGATTATTAAATAACAATATGCAGCTATTAAAAAAATTCTTGTATCCCTAAATTTTTATAGTAAATTTATATGTAAATGAGTTACTCATTCCGAAAAGAAAATTCAAAAATGAGGTTGCCGGGAACGTTTTCTAGATAAAGAAAAAAGTATATAAATATTTCAAATTTTTCAAAAATGCTGCTTTGGTTAAGTGAAAATAGCTCCGAATATATAAACTGATATTATAGATGTTTATCTTTTTTTAAAGATAATACAATTGCCTGTTAATCTGTCATGCAACATTCTTTAATTAGATAATTCGTTAAGAAGTTATTAAAGATTGAAATAAATAAATATACCCATTTTAAAGAAAACTATATTTTGTACAACTTTTTCACCAAAACTCAAATTTAATAATTTTTAAGTCCATAAAATAAATATTTAAGTAACGATCAACTAATGTAGAAGTTATTGGCCAATAATTCTGATACAGTGTTGTATAAAATTGGTTTTTAGGAATTCATTGGAATAAAACAATGTAATACAAATTTCTTTTGCAGAGTGAAATCTAAAGTTCTACTCTATTTATATAAATACTAATCCTTTAAATTTAATTTTTTTTTCTCAAAGAATGCTTAAAAAACCCTCCTCACTTATGGAAATTCCTTGCAACGCCTCTGACACACAATTGCAACACTGTGCATCGCGTGTGTATCGCATTCTGTGCATCAGCAGCCGGCGCTCAGCTCAGAGCTCCACTCTATTATGCCCTCTACCCCCTCCTCAGAATTATCGGTCACGTACTAAAACAAACATTTTTATAAGAATACGTATATACATATATATACATATATATAGGAACTATATGGAGAGCAGAAGAGACCTCTGTCCAGCCACTATGGAAACAGCTCATAATGGATGATAATCGTTTATTTTGTGAGCGCCAGCTTCAGTTTCCTGGACTTGGAAATAAACTGAACTAAGTTTTTGGCAATGGTATAGGGAGAACTCTTGTGTAGCGCCACATGATCACCTCGTTGTTGTTGTTGTACCCTGTGTTCCGGCATTATGATTCTGGCGATCGTGTTGCCTTCGATGGTGTGGGAAGCGCGTCAACATCATCTTTGAGTTGGCACTACAATTGCCTTCAATTGCACTCCTGCCGTGCTTTCAGTTCCTTTGGGAAACTCTGAACTGAACTGAAATTTGATTTGATTTTTTATTGCTTTCACTGATGATCATGTGGCGTTCTGTGCGGTTTCCGCTGGGTTCTGTTTTTTTTTTTAGGATCTGCAACTGCAGTTTCGTGTATGGAAATAATTCGATATGTAAATTGCAAAATAATCAAAAATTAGACACGCTGTAATATTGACTAAAGAAAAGGGCATAACTTAAAAATATAGTCTGGTATGAAATAACTGGAAAGTGGACGTGGGTTATGTGAAATAATTTAAGGAAAGTCTGGCTATGAGAAAGAAAGAGAGTTGTAGAGATGTGTGTGTAGTACCATTTCTTTAGACAATCGAGGTCCAAAATATATTCCAGTTAATCTATATGAAAAATAATACTATAATTTATGAGATATTTTATAAAAAAAAATGTAATCTTCAAATCAAAAATTTAGTACAATTAAAAAAAGAAAAATAAAAAATAATAGAAAAAAAAAAAATAAAATCACATTTTATTCAACATTTAAATGATAATGCTTTATTTACTTGTATGGGACAGCACTGATTGTCTTATAAATAAAAAAATAAATGAATAAAAAATAAATAAATAATTGTCATGGCATTTCTATATCATACAGAAAGTATAAAATTAAATAATAATCACTGAGTTGACTCGAAAAATGTTTGAAATACATTATAAAATAATATTTTAAATAGTAAATATATAACAGGCTTTACCGGGAATTAAAATAATTAAAAGTAAATCTTTTGTGATTATAATAATTATTTAAATTAACAATTATTATTATAAATTTTTTTTGTTTTAGAAGAATGCCTTACAAACTTCATACACCCATAACTTGATCAAAACTTATACAATTTTCATTCGGAAAGAAGTTTTGTTTATAGCTTGAACCCTTTATTAATTTCTCATGCTAAGCTGAAATTGAAATTTTTTCGACAATTGTGACCTATTTTTTGACAATTTTTATTTTATTGAAAAACGCTTTTTGCTCATGGTTTGACCTCTAAATTGATTCCTCATTCAAATCTAAAACTCAAATTGATTTTTCTACACAAAAAAATCGAGAGTATGATCTTAGTTTGGTTAGCAAAAAACTAAGTGGCCTCATTTGACGCCGTCAGCAAATGTTCAACAAGTCGTGCAACAAAGAGCAGCCAATGCTGCCACACTGCCACACGTTCCATGTAGTCCTTGCCCATTGCCCAACTTTGTGCTAAAACGCGTCCTTGTTGCTTATATCTGCCGTATTATTAGCTGGTCTTTGCCCGACGAGCCGTGGCAAGTCTTCAAAAATCAAATGCCAAAAATAATGCAATAAAAATTTCTTGCAAATATTTCATACAACTTAAGTAGAAGACAACGCAATTTTTATTGCTGGCCAACCCTCAGCCAAAAGGACTCGACTGATATTCCTGCCTTTCCGGCGTTGCCATTTCGCGTGCTTTGCCATTTTTTTTTTCGTTTTTTTAAAGTAAGGATTTCCGTTTATATATATTTTTTTTTTTATTTTTTTTTTGCAATACAAAAGCAATTGGCTCGCTGAGCTGCCGACTTTCCGGCTCCTTAATTTAATGGGCATACAGATTGCTTGGTCCCCCCGACTCATGCGATACTCTTTAAGGTGCCGGTGACGCGACCTGGGTCAACTTTTGCTAATAAGCCGCCACAGCCGAAGCAAACCGGTCTGAAACTGAAACTGGACTCGGCATCGGCATCGGCTGCTTTAATTGATTTGCAGTCGCTACTTTGTGTAGTCTTCCCCCCCTCTCTGTCGCCTGGCACTCACCCCTTAAACGGGGCGCAGTCAACACCCTTGTTCCGAGTTTTTATATACCCATTATGATTGCCCGAAACTGACCTTTGCCGTCGACCGACCCGTTGCCGTCGACCCTTTCATTTGTTTGTGCGGTCAGTCGGTCGATTGTTCGCCCTCTCCCTCCTCTTCTTTATTGTTATCCCTTTCTCATTCGCAGTCGTCATGGACATTGAGTGACCTTTACTTGTCACCCCTTACCCCTTACCTTATAATAACCCCCCCTCTGTACGTCTCTGTTTTCAGTTTTACTTTAATCGCATTCGTGTTGTGGGTCAATTCCTGATTAAGTTGTAATTTGTAGCGGTAATTATTTCATAACTTCTAAATGGGTGAAAAGTGTTAAGGGGACGATTTTTTTCTTCAAGACCGGTTCAGTATAAATATTTTATAGACTTGCCTTGTATGATGACTGAGTTAAAAAGTTAGTTCCCTTATCAAAAAGAATAATTTTGAGCGTTTCAATTGTTATTTTTCAATAAATTTGGGACTTTAACTGTTGTGACATTAAAAATACAAATTTTAATATTTTATTTATTTTAAATTTTTTCTGTAGAAGTTAAGCAATAAATGTTTGATTTTTTATGAATTTTTAAAATTAAAATAAATATTTTTTTGTATATTAGTTTATTTAAAAAAAAATTAATATAAGTACAATTTATTTTAATCAAAAAATAATTTAATTTTTTTAAATATTAAATTATAAAAATTGACAGATAATTCTTGTTATATCAAAAAATGTAGAATTGCTCTAACTTTAAATTTTTTAAATAAAATGACAGATAACCCCTACAACTTATTTTTAATATAAAAATTTAGGAAAATTGTTTATTTAAAATATTTATTTACTAAAGCAAAAACTCACATTTCAATATTTATTGTTGACTTTTGTTAAAACACTAAAAATAAATATTAAAACGTGATTTTAAATTTATTTTTTTGATAAATTTAATACAACATAGAAGAATCTTTATAAAAATTTTAAGAATGTATATTAATTGAATTCTTTTTTTTCCAATTATTTCAAATTAAAACTATTGAAAATAATTTGTTTTTGGTATCATTTCATAGTATAATATTTTTTTTTTTTGTTTTCTTATATATATTTGTTTAATTTTATTTATATTTTTTTATATATTAATTGAGAACTTTTAGATCTATTGTAAAGCTAAAGCTCTTTCCTTTTTTAATTGAGTTGAGAATCGAAAATGGACTTCCTAATAATACAAGATTCTTCTAACAATTCTTGCACAATATGCATTTAGAATTCCTCCTCGAAGTTAGATAAATACAAGTTATTAATGTCTATCATAACATTTTCTAACTCAATTGTTTGCCATCAAGGTTTTTTTATCTTCATATTATTAACTTTAATGATTCAACATGTAAGCTTTAGTTATTTTTTTTTTAGCTTGAACTAAATTCCACTTTTGTCACGTTCCCTGTGTTTTCACGAGTTATTAAAAATTTGCAAGATACATTAATTCGATGCCCCCATGTTTATAAACATAATCAAGTGCAATTGCAAGATTTAAGCGAGCGAAAACGTAGCGAGTGCCACAGTTACAGATACAGATACATTTATATATACAAATGTATATATAAGTTTATACTTATATGCCACATATATCCACGAACAGCTCTCAGCTCTCCTGTCCTGGCCAGTTGTGTGGCATGTGTTGCCAGTTTGAATCAGAGTCAGACTCAGAGTCTGTGGCAAGTCCGAGTCTCAGTTGAGGTCGCACAATTTATAGGCGTATTTAGATCAGGTAACATTATGCGAAGTAATCGTTCTACAGACGGCCGTTGCACGTTTCGTGCAGATTGTGGCTGCATGGCAAACATGCGACTGGGGCAGCAACAACAGGCTGCCACAAGCATCTCACTTAAGTGAGGCATTTTTGCATGCATGTTGTGGACACGCTTTGCGCTACATTTTACTCGCATTTATTTAAAAATTGCTATGCACTAAAAATTGACCTTGTAGTATTTGTAAATAGGTCTAGTTGAATATGAGTTTTGGAATTGTTTTAAAGTACCATTTAGCAGGATTTTATCTAGTTGGAAGTGTGTTTGGAATACACAAAATTATATGTTTTTATTTGATGTTTACTAGGATAAAATATTTTGGATATTTAAAGTCCTCAAGATTGCAGTAGAATAATTTCCATAAGTGAAAGAATCTATTTGATTTAGGGGATATGTTTATTTTAATTTTTATGAGTTCTTTATCAGCTATTCCTGAACAATGGTTTTGTTTTTCAAAGATCATTGGTCAGATTGAATAAATCATAAAAAAAACCGTTATCTGCAAAGTTTGGTTTTGATAAACTTAAAAACAAATAGTTTTTTTATAGAACAATTTATTTTTCTACCAAGAGCCTATAGAAATGACTGTCAGATTACGATTTTTCTATTATTTTAGCCCAAAACACATACAGGACCTCAACTTGAAGGTTTGGTGTGTTCATAAGTGTTGAACTTTGGAGTATTTAGAACAACTTTGCCATAATAGGTTTTTCAAAAGAACCAAAACCAACAGATTTATAGATCAACGAAAAATGTGGTTCCTGTGAAAAAATTTTGTATAAAACCATCGTGATAGCGCGAAAAACTAATGATACAGTTCGATTTTTAAGGTCCCAAATAGGATAAATCCGGTTAATTTGGGCTTTCCTTTTTTATCGACTTGCACAGTGTTATTGGAACATGCAGAGCAGCTATTAAACTCTATTTTTAAAAAAATGGAAAATAGGTCTAAATATATATATTTTGTATATATTAAATAATAATAAATAAATTATAATATTGGGAAGTATATTAATTACCCAATGTTCTGCGAGGTATGTGTAAATATATTTATCCTATTCAAAATTGATTTTCAAATGTTTGTGCCTATTTAAAAATGCATTTCTTATTACCTTAATCACACGATTGAAGCAACTTAGTACAGAAAAAACTTGGTTGAGTAGAATATAATATCGGACATGTTATCTCATGTTATTGTTACGCATGTACATCACCCAACACCCACTAAAACCCAACCCTCCCAAATACACCCACCACACACTGACACACCCACAACAACAACAACAACAACAACAACAACAACAACAACAACAACAACAACAACAACTACAACAACAACAACAAGATAAATGACATCAATTGACTTCATTAGCAGTAAATGTCAAATGCTCAACGCGTCGAGTTTTGCAATCTATTCGAAATGTAGAGCAGCATCTGAGCCTTAAGTTTATGTATTATATGTATTTTTATAACAACAAACAAAACAGGCTAAAGTCCGCCCAAACACCCCCGCCAAGCATTACCCCTGTAGATCTAACCAAACCCCCCTCAAAGATTGCCAAAAATTCGTTTTCTTGTTGCGACATCTAGAAGAAAAATTTGCATACGCATTTTGCTTGCATCGTTTGGCAGTCAGTTGGTGTGGCAAGGATAAAAGAGGCATGGGGTAAGGTCAAAGTGGCCACAGTGACTCCATTACGGTTCTTGGGACAGACAATGAAACCATCAAAATCCAATGAAATAAAATAAAATTCCAATAAAAACATTTTGGCAAAAGGCGAAATGCGAAATGCGGGCGAGTTCCAGCAGGGACTGAGGGTTCTAGCTAGACTTTGCTTTTGGGTCTCGGTGTTGACATGCGGTGAAAGTGTGCGAAAGTGTGTGTGTGTGTGTGTGTGTGCAGCCAACCAAAAAGCTGTGCACACACATACACCCAACTTTTGACTCTGCCACACGCCAAGCAAGTGGGTAACTGTCCCTTTTTTTTTGGCAGTTCAGACGTGTGCGTGGGATTTGCAAATTTTTCGCAATGTCGTGGAAAAACCCACTGGAAAAACTGTTTTTCTTTGTATAGCTGTTTGCTTTTGCCCTTGTTAGCGGTTTCTGCCATGCGATTCTGCTAAACTGTCAAATGCGTGAAAATGTCAACATGTCACTTGCTTAGCTCTAAGCAACTCAACAGGAAAGTTAATGCAGTGCGAGAAGGGAGGAGAAGTGGGAGAACAAAATAGCAGGAGTAAGCGACTTTTGATTTGTGAAGAGAGATCGATCTTATTATTTAAATTTACAGTCTTGATGCACAACATACAGCTCAGATACTGTGTGACTTGACAAATATTACTTTTATGAAAATTTTAATGGACCTACCATAAGTAAATTCTGTAAGACTCTAATTCCAATGGGGTTGAAGGATGAATTTTACATCTAAAAACCAAGGAAAAATTGAGATTCCCATATGAAGAACAATTGATTTTCTTTTATTATATTTTGTTCTCAATTAATAGGTGTTAAAAAAGATCACTGGCTCTGGATTTATACTCAATTTTCTACATGCATATTTCTTGTATTGTATAAAAACATCAAATACCGATTTTTACTTTAAAAATATAAAAATCACAAATTCTACCATAATAAAAAATTATAATAGTCCATTGAAATTTTGTATGAAACTATTGCATATTTATTTTATTTATTATTAATTCTAAACCGGCTTTTGTAGTCAGTATATATGGAAGTATAAGTGAACTATTCTCCACATTAAAAAAATTTTTTGAATCAATCTGTAAGAGAATATTTTCTCTGTTTTAAAATCACTTTTGCACTTAAATAAGTAATACAAAAAACCAAAATTCTAGCCTTTTTAAAATGGGCACATTTTAGGCAACATTTTTATTTAAATTCCCAATAACTTCTAAGCAAATTATCGAATTCAAAAATTACAGGTTGGTAGGCCGTTTTATTATCGTTTTAAAAATATGAACAATTCTAATATCAATTAATTATGTTGGGAGTTTTTGTTACTTTACCGAAGATACCTTTTTGAAAAGTTCAAAATCTTGCTTTTTTCGATTATCTCAAGAACGGTCTCGGCAACAAATTTTTTGGAATTTTTTTTTCAGAATCAATGAAACATTTTACATATTAATCGACTCTAAAAATGCTGTTGCATAGTGTAACCAAATGAATATTTTACACAGCAGAGAGCCAACTAAAATAGAACTTAACTAAAAAAAGTCTGTGATGAGAAAATATAGCTATCAATTGATAGACATAAATCAGTCAAAGCAAAAGGCAAATTAATTTGAAAAAAATAGTTTATAAATATCAAATTATTAGAGTACACGCAAAAATTACAAACAGGTAGGAAATAAATAAGACATACAAAAATAAATAAGATATATTGAATTAAAAAAAAAGCTAATCCATTTGATACGCCTTCATTGACAATTACCCGACAATCATCAAAAAAAAAAGCTAAAGATAAAGCCAAATGCTGTGACAGCATCCGCGTTTTTTAAGTGGAATTAAACTCATTGCGATCATATTGTGTTCTAGTTTTCAAATTCAATCTGTGTTCCCTAAGCCGCAAACCTGTTTTTTTTTTGGCTTGTCCAAATGTTACGCAGTTGAAAAATGTTGGCTATAAAAGCGTCAAGCTAATTGACCAACAGCATCAGTCGCTGACAAAACAACAAACCAAAATCAATTTATCAACATGCAAGTAAGTTTAAAAATATAGAAATTATTTTCGAATTTTGTTGAATTTTTTTATTTGTTTATTCTACAGTTCCTCATCTGCTTGGCTCTCTGCGTTGCTGTGGCACAGGCTGGCTTCCTTGCCTCACCTGTTACCACCTACTCCGCTGCAGTTGCTCCTGTTACCACCTACTCCGGCGTTGCTCCTGTAGCCACCTACTCCGCCGCAGTTGCTCCCGTGTCCACCTACTCCGCTGTTGCTCCGGTGTCCACCTACTCCGCTGTTGCTCCCGTGACAACCTACTCCGCCGCTGCTCCCGTAGCCACCTACTCTGCTGCCGCTGTGCCCGCTGCCTACACCCCGTACACAGCCTCAGTCTATGGTGTTCCGGCGTACAGATCACCTTTGGCTACCTACGCCGCATCCGCCTATGCAGCTCCAATTACCACGTATGCTGCTCCCGCAATTGTCAGCCCTTTCCTGAAGAAGAAGTAAATTGAAAATGTCCGCAAAAGCTAAAACTTAATAGCTTTCCATTTGTATTTCCGATCACTTAATAAACTTACGCTTGAAAAAACTTGATTCAATTTTCCAATTTGTTTCCCATTAGTTAGCCTGGTCCAGAAGATTTCTGTTTGTTGGAAATTTCACAAGATTTTTCAGAGTTCTGAGCCAGACTTGTATTTCCTATGCACGTGGGCGTCAAATGACCAATCACACGGATTAATTGCCTGGCGATAAGAAATGTTTTCCAAACTACCAGCAGCTCTGGAGTGTGGCCTCTGCGAACTGTAGAACGCGCGTGCTCAAATAAATCATTTCAAAGACACGGAGCAGGCAGCCAGAGGGCAGAGGCGGCAGTTGGGAGAATTGGGAGTTGGAAGCGGAATCCAACTGGCAGACACTCGATGTCCAATCCATGGCGATCTCATTTCAAGTGCAAAAGTGCCGCAAGTGGCAAAAACTAGCAGGCAAAGGTGACTGCCACAACAATTGTGGGTGTAACGAATTCGTCGGCAAATCGCGACCAAATCGCAAACGACCAGCGAACACACAAGACAGAACCAGGACTGACTGAGACTTCGGACCCAACGCGACTCATAGCTTGTAGCACGTAGCACGTAGCACATAGCTCGTATGTGGCAAGGAGCGGGTGCAAGAGCGATCGTTTAGCTTCGATCGCTTCTCACACAGTCAAATGGCCACTGAGATTGCCAAAGTGAAAGCCACACCATTTGCAAATGGGGGGAATTTGCAAACTGAAGGGGGGGGAATTACAAAGGATTACAATTTAGACACCGGAAAACAATGAAATTGACAGCGCTTAAGCTTTGGGCGATCATCTGCTCAACCATTTAGTGGATATTTGTTGAGAATTCTTTGCGGCGCTGTCTTATTATCAATCTTGAAGTGGGAACTATTATAGAGTTGTCAGGGTATACTTTAAATGGAATATATATGATAAATGGATATTAGTGTATGAAGGAAATTAAAATTAAGCTGAAAATTCTAAGGAATAATTTGTAGATGCTCAAGTAATAATTTCATCAAATTAAGAAATTTCCTGTTACGTATTTCAAGATATTTCTTATTTTTCGTTACTTAAGAATATAATTAAACCAGTTGGTTTTTTAACCAAGAAAAATATTGATAAACATTTCTTAAGCTTTTTATTAATCATAATTTTTGAAGCTTCTCACTTTATTTTGGCAAAATTTTAGTAAAGCAAAATTATCAATTTATTTCAGCTAAATATTCTTTCTTAAAAGGACAGCATTGTTTGTCATCCGATATATAAATAAATAAATAAAATAAAAATAAAACAAATACTATTTTATTTTTCATATTATTTCAATAATATATAAAATTCATAAAAAAAAAATGTATACTAAATTCAGCTGGTTTTAAACCAAAAATAAATAAAACAAAAAAAAAATTTTTTTTCTTAAATTTTGTATTAATCATAATTTTGAAAGCCTTTTACTTTATTTCGTCTCTTAGGTAAAATTAACTATCTGTCTATTTCAGCTAGATATTTTCCAATATAGTATTTTATTAAATATATAAATTTTCTAATTATTTCAAAATATTTCCTATTTTTTTAAAACTTAAATCTTGTATTAAAAACACAATTCTTAAACCTTCTCTCTTCATTTTGCCACTTGGGTCTTTATAGTCGTTAAGACAACCTTGTTCTTCTGCCTATTTCAACTGCATATTTTCCCCATTTAGCAATTGCTCTGGCAACTCTGCTAGACTCAGTCAACATTTACAGGAAGCATAGCCAACAAGCTGCACTCATCAGACCCAAGTGTAGCCACAAGAATCACTTGCAAAGTGTTGCCCAAAAATGCCGCACGAACACCGTTCAATTGCATTTAAGAAGCCAAATGACCTCGGGCGCCCCGTCAGCTCAATGGGTAGAGGAGCGAGTGTAAAGGGGAAGAGGGGGGTGCAACTCACTTATTCACAACTCAATGCCTGTTTAGGCCAAGACAGCCGGACCAAGTCAAAACGCATGGCTAACTGGCCAACTGGGGCTAACAAGCCTTTCTGCAACTGCTGCCAATATTACTGCTTTCCCCTCTTGCTGTTGCCCTGCTCTACTCTATACTCGTATACTACTATAAATATATATGGTTATAACGCATACAAATATTATATTTAAGCCTAGACGAGTCTCATTTCGTGCCAGGCATCGATTCCTGCACTCTGATATCATCGCAAATACTGAACGGCGAATGCGCACGCGCAGCGTCTGGAGTTCAGCTTTGGGATGTGGATGTGGATGTGAAGTTGGCCAAAATTACAAATTACAGGCTTTGGATGCCATAGCCACATCTGCGTAGTTATGGCCATGTTTGTCCATTTGTCTATTGTCTGTTTAATGTCGTGTTTTTTTGGCATTCTTTGCCTTATAAGTGTTTTGGCAAATTCGTTAAATTGCACGTGAGATTCATTGATATATTGTGTCTACTTCATGTGATCCAATGTTGACGGCTGTCAATTATATTGAACATAATTTTCATTATATTGAACATAATTTTCATTAGATTTTTAAATTAAGTTGCAGCTTATACAATTACAATTTGATGGGTTTCTTAAATGGCAGCTGGTATGTGATAATTGAATTGTTTTGAACTAGGATTGGTCTGCAAAGGGAAAATTAATAGTGTAGAAGGACAATTTTTAATAAATTGTAAACATTTAGTAAAAAATTAATCACAATGATCTTATTAAGCAAGTTGCAAAAATAAAAAAAAAAAATAAAAAATAAAAAAATAAAAAATAAAAATAAATAAAATATATAATAATTCAAATAAAAGTGGCCCCAAAATATGTTTTTTTATTTATTTTTTATTTATATTTATTTTTTTCTGAAATATTTTGTTGTTTTACTTTATATTTTTTTCTTGCACTAAAATTAAAAATAATATACTCTTGACACTGGCATATTAAAAGGTTTAATTTGATTGCGCTGAATTAACAGAAAACTACAAACGTTTTACTTTTTTATTATAATCTGAAATAAGAACATTTTAGTGTATTTTTTTTTTTGTTTTTAAAACTCAAAATTGTTTATTATTTATTTATTGTGTTTCCCCACTAATTTCTTTAATTTAATTTTATCAAAATTGTCGGGTTAAATTTAATGTCTGTAGGTATTTTTTGAGCTTAATAGAAATTTTAAATTTTTAAACAAAATGTCTTACTTTTAAATGATAAAAATGATAAAAAAAAAAAGAAAAAAAAACTTTTAAAATTCAGCTATAGCTGGATATATATGCTCAACTAAGAAAATATTTATCCCTTCGCCCTTATTTCAAGCTAAATAAAATCCACTTTAGTACGCCCATTTACCCCTCTACATAAAATCCTCTAGCTCTTTGCAATATTTACATACAATATACAAAAAAAAAAGAAACATTAAAAGGATCTGTAAATGGAAAATAATACGTGGTGTAGATGAAGATGAATAGCCAATACGCACAGTGGAACAAGCTTATAGTTTGTAAAGTGAAACACACCAAAAATTAAAGTTAAGATGCCTAGCGTTACACTGTGCACAAAAGTGAAAACAAAGAAATAGAAAAAATAGCTAGGTAAAAGAAAAAAAAGGAATTGAAAAATCCTTCACCTTCGTTAATACAAATGACGCCCCGAGAGACCAACCAGGAGGGCGAGAGGGAGAAGATCCAACTAAACAACAGTCTGCACACGCACACAACAACAACAATAACAACTACAACAACAATGCATAAGATATATGCCGGATATGTTCCGGCGGAAGCTGAGAAAGTAGCAAAGTCCAAGACGGGAGAAAAAAATCATTTACATGTGGCTGGGGACAATATGCGTGGAGGGATGATTATTAAATGGGTGGCATGTTTAACTATAAAACGCACGCGACAAGGATGAGGACGAAGGCGAAGCTGAAGCTGAAGCTAAAGACGAGCACAGGACAAGGGTGGGTGCAAATGAAGGACAGTTAAGGATTTGCATGCCGTGAGTCGGGGAATGGGCACAGACAGGGGGGCTATACTTGTTTGAATGGACATGCGGGGGAGTTTTGGGACAAGCTATTGGTGTGACAAGCAGCTGCTGGGCAGGAGCAGAAACTGAGGGCACTTCCTACGTAAGTGCGCCACTTGAAACAGCCTTAAAGTGTGTACTGGATGGCCTTTCGGGCCAGGAAAAAAAAAAATAGAGAGAAATAGAAGCAGGCACTGAATTATGCAAAAGATTTACGCGCTGTGCTCGAAAGACTCGGAAACTTTTTTTTTGGGCGTTGGCAGCATCGCCTGCTCCATTGCCGTCACATTGTATAAACTTTCTAGCCGGACGCCAAACGCATGTGACAGTCATACACTGAGCTATAGCCAGATATATATTCAGGGAGGAACATAGAGAGAGAGTAGCCCACTGTGCGACAGTTGGCATAGAGTTTGAAGCTGATAAAAAAAAATTTGTTTGCCAGTTTCTGGCTGCTTATTTTCAGAAGCCAAACAAAGCTCACAGGATTACATAGAAAAGTGCTCAGCAGGCCTATGGCCAAGTGACAGGACATTTGTGGGAATTCATTTTGAAGCAAAGCAAAGGAGGCAGTTAATCATTTCTCTTCCTGACAGATTGTTTTGAGAGAGAAAACATTTGTGGGAGTTAGCTAAAGAGAGTTAAATCAAAAGTTATGTTCTACATAAATATTCAATATTTTTATTTTATTTTATTATTTTTTTTTGGGAAAAAATAATTTATTTGCAATATTAATTCTATCTTTAGCCAGCAATTGAGTTTTATTATTAAAAATAAAAGACTTTGCAGCAATGCAAAAATTCGACTAATTTTTGCCTGGTATAAAATATAGTATTAATTGTTAAGATGCCAATTAATAAATCAAATAATAATATTTTTAGCATATTTCAAAATAACTACAATTTATTAAATAAACTCCAATTGCTTCCCTAAATTATAGCCCACATTTTTTTTGCCTTCTAAAAATCTTGCTAATATTTTCCCATATCAATATTCGAGCAGTTTGCGGAATCATCTGAAGAATCGCAATAATCACTCAATTTAAAAGTAATATGGCGCCTAGCGGTCAAATGGCAATAAAAATCAATATTGAACTCGAACCCAGACAGAGAGAGAGACCGCGAATCTCTGATCCCAGATTCGTGAACTTAAATACGTAGCAAATAAATCGCATGCGATAGAAATGAGCATTGAATTCTATTAAAAGGCTACAGCCAGAGCCAAACGAATATGCAAAAATAAAATAAATACCTCTTTGATCCAAGCCGCAAAGCAGCTGAAGATTCCAGTTGGAACCAGAGAGCGGCGGCAGGTAGAAACCGCAGGCAGCCCATCGGGTAGGGGCGAAAATCGTTGAAATATTTCAATTAACTTAAAGTGCGCCGCCGTGTAGAACGATGTGGATTGGAGCTGGAGTTGGAGTTGGAGTTGGAGTTGAGGATGGGTAGCAGTCTCTGGGACTCAGACAAAGTCTGGATGCTGGCGACTTTGCGGCTCTGGCGTCGGACAATAAACAATGTTTTGACAAATCGCTGAAAATTGAGTGCGCAAAATTATTATTTTCAATTTAAAAATCAAAAGCAGCTCCCCAGATTCAAGACCAAAACAACAAACCCATTGGCAGTTGGAGTTGGAGTCGTGTGTAGGAACCCAATCGACAATATATGGGTATTAAATTTGCCGCCTTGGCGTGCCTCATGGCTCACGGGTTGCTAATGATTGCAAATTAAGAATTTAATATCGACTTTGGGATTTCGTTTGGGTTCCAGGACGTGTGTGTAGTGTGTGTTGTAACGTTCTCTATCATGTGGTTATAAATTCACTTTGAAATTGTCTGGGCTTGAACTAGTTACTTGGTCTCTGGGGTCTGGGATCTGTTGGGCCCATTATACTAAATCAGGTGAAACGATTCGAGCGACTGTGTTCCAGGAGTTGTAATCATTAACAAGTGCGCATTTTGGATGAACTGACCTTTGGAATAGTTTCACGCCTAGCCGCTGGGGCTGTTGGGCTGCCGCCCACTTCAATCAAATTTTTTGATTGGATTGTTTCGGAAGCAAGTCGTCATTAAATCAAATATCATAATTATATAAACAGCTAACGTGCGGGAGAAAGGTCTTTCGATTCCAGGTTACAACGGGTTACAGCAGCTAAACTTTTGATTAAAATCTGTTCTAGCAACCATTCTACTTACTTATCATCACATCTTGGGGGCATTCCTTGTCCCGGCCCCAAATTGTAAATGAAATCTCTCAAGTCAAGGAAGCTAGAAGCTAGAAGCTGCCAAGCGGCCAAAATGTTCACACATTCAATGAGGCAGCAGCTGGTCCGATCCGTGGTACGGATTGGGACAGAAGTGCCAGCAAATCAGTGGGTAAACTGAACGTTAACGTTAACCTGATTATGGGTATTAGAGCCTATAAGAAAGAGCCTCTAAAAATCAAGTCAGCCGTTGCGTTGCACGTCGCATTATACGCATTCACCTCCAACTACCGGTTCCAGGCTCCATCTTCAGTGATCCGTGGCGTGAACTATTGAAGTGTAAGAGAGTACACATTATGCTGATTATAATCAGCGCATCCAGCAAAGTTGAATGATTCTGGGCAGGGAGTTTGCCAAGTACCGTTGGCCAAACAAAGAGAAATGAAACTCAACTGCAGCTCATTAGCTGCTAACGGTAAAGGAAAGTGCGAGCCACATCCTAGAAAATCAATAAAGTTAAAGAAACACGAACACAAAACGAAAAGAAAAAAAACGACAAAACTCTAAAAGAAGTTCGGTCTCTCTCTTTCACACACACACACACACACAGTTAAAGCACATGTTAATGAGTGGAATGAACTCGGAAAATTTGCCAAAGTCTGAAGACGCCATGTTCAACTTTGTAATGAGAATAAAATGTGAAAATGGCGAGAAAACGGCGAGAAAATGTTGAGTACAGTGCCTTCTAAAATTAGTTACTATATAAATTGTAGAGGTCCGTTAACGGATTGTAAAACTTAAAAGTCTGAAAAGAGTTGTCGGTAAAGCTAAGAAAATTAGTGATAAAATTGTATCAACAGCCAATTTAATAATAATTAAGAATTCATTATATTTTTCAGACTCCCTGATTAAGGTACAAAATATAACAAAGAGTAGAAGGACAATTTTTAATAAATTATAAACATTTATTAAAAATGTCTCACAGCGGCCTTATTAACCAACTTGCAACAAATAAATAGTAAGTAAAAAAAATTAAAAATATTAGAATATTCAAAATTATTCCAATAGATATATATATATGTGTGATTAATGTAATTCCAATTTTTTTTTTAAAATAATGCAAGTTTATTAAAAATGTCTCACAACGATCTTTTTTATAAATAATAAACATTTATTAAAAATAAAAAAAAACGGTTTTTTAAACCCAAATGCAAATATATAAGCAATAAAAAGGTATTTTTTCGTAAAAATTTGTAATAAAAAAATATTAAAAATAATTAAAATGGTTTTAATAGAAATTTAATTAGTTGATACTATGTAGTATCTGGTACAGTTTAAGGATTAATGTTGGCTAAAACTCCCGAAATTCCTTGGAATACTTTCGGATATTTTTTTTTTAAATATTCCAGGCTTTCTAATAAACTGTATTTTCTGATTAATTATATTTTCATCGCAGTAGCATTTTCAAAGCAACACAAAGTTCAACAATTATTGAAAATATCTATTAATAATCCCGATGTGTATACAATATACAAATTTTATTCAACAACAAAAATTTTAATCTGGAAAAATATAAACTCTGACTATACAAATGGATGCTCAAAAAGAAGTCTGTGCTAACGATGTGGAGACTAATCAGCGACGTCTGAACAATATGCTAAATCGTATGGATATAATTGAAAAATGTTTGAACGCACTTAATAAACATAATAAGAAAGAGGAGAATAAAACAGAAGTCGGAAAAGAGCCGAAAGAAATTAAAACAGATGAAAACTTAAGAATCAAACAATAGATAAGTTTTAAGCCTCGTTAACAACGATTTAAGGTTTATTTTTTAATTATTTTTGTGGATTTTAAATGTTAAATTTAAATTTTATTAAATTATTGATTGGTTCAAAAGTGCAAAAATTGTTATAAATAAATAAATTAATATATTAGTTGCGAGCACTAAATTAAATATGTTTTTGTCGATCTAGCAAGTGGCTGATAATTATCGATTATAATCGATATTTTTAACTAAAAAAAAAATTTAATTGTTAGTTCTTAAAATCAAATTTTATTATCAATAGTTTAATATAAATTTGGCTCTTTTAATGCTAAATTCAAGCCCAGTTTTACTTAGATTATCAAATTTTTTTTTGTATTTAGGTAATTGGAAAACTTGGAAATTATTTCAGGCCTTTTAGGATTTTTATCAGATATTTAGAGACCATTAAATTTGTTGTCCTTTCAAACAAGAGTTCTTTGAAATTCCTTTGTATAACTAATTATTATTAATTTCTTAGAAAAGACACGTTATTAAACATTAACAAAAGCGCTCTCAATTAATTAATATTATATTATTATTTGCAGTAATAAATATCAATTTTTATAAACCAATTTAACTCTCAACAGTTTAAAATTAATTAAGTTGTTTTGGTAATAAATTCAACTCCATTGTACTTAGATTAGATTTATTTTTTTTATTTTTTTAGTAACTCCAAAATTTACCAATTTTTCAGACTTTTTAGTCTTTTTTTATCAGATATTTAGATTAATTTATTCAAAAAATATCCAACAACCCATTAGATTGTATGTTCTTTAAAACGGGAGATCTTTGAAAGTCCTTTGTTTACTTTATTTCTTAGAAAAGGCACGTTTCTAAACATTAACAAAAGCGCTCTCAATTCTCTCCAATTTCCTCAACCTACATAATAGAATACCCTGTATGTGTGTGTGTGTTAATTGTGAATATGCAAATGGTATTCATTCGAATTCGTATTTGTATTCGAACAAGTATGAATTGTGTAGTTGAAATCAAAAGTGCGTGCGGCTGTTCATGTGTGTATCTGTCAGGCAGGACGACGGGATGTAGTAGACTCAAAAGATTCTATATATACACAAAAAGGACATTGCGTCCCTTATGCCACAAGGCACACACACACACACACACACAAGCAGTTCGTGTGTATATGCCAGTCAGTAAATAAATAAAAAAAAAAAATTACGGGCTGTAATTATGCAAATTAGTTTTCGAGCCAGAGTCAGATCCTGGGCCAGGACAACCACAAGAGCGAGCAGCAAATAAGTTTCCGTTATTTAAAAAGTACTGTATCGAAAATAAAATCCATATTATATATATATATATATATATATATATATAAATACATATATATTATGCATATTATGCGTAGAACACGCACACTCATTAATTTTCATCAATGAGCCGAAGGAAACTGAGCCACGGCTTACAGCGGCGAATGTGAATTTTTGCATATACGAGTATTCGCATCCTGCTAGCCAATGACAGCGCCAGGACCTCTCGAATGGGCTGCGCATCATTAATTTTTAGAGCTTAGCCAGATGACAAGCCAAACACACAGAATGCGAGAGGCGAGATGAAGCCCAGAACAAGAACTAGGATGAGGATGAGGACGAGTACGAGTACGAGTCCTGGCACCTCGAGCCGCTGTCCGCTTGACGCTTCACTGGCAAATCCAATAAAAAAGCAGCAGAGCGCAGCGGCAACGACAAACAAACAGCAGCCAGGAGCAGCCAGGACGAGGACGAGGCGTGTGTGTGCCAAGACAACAACTACACAAAAATCATTAAAATTTACAGTCAGGGTAAAGAGCTGGCAGCAACTGTGTCCTGTGGGCAGGACTAAAGGAAACTCCTTAAGCCGCTCGCTGCTCAATCGTCAAAAACATCCTCATCCACATCAAACATCAAATGCGGCAAATGGAAGACAGCGCAGACACAATGTTCAGAGTGTTGGCAATATTTATGATATTCAAGGATTTTCTAGTTGACGTTTAGCTACAAAAAAAAAGTTGAAATGATTGAAATGGCAAGAGAAAAAGACAAAAGCGGCTTTTGGAAGATTGTGTAATAGTAGAAATCATTAATATTCATCGCATTTTTAAGTTAGAACAAAGGCAAACAGCAGAAATGAAATGTTATGCATATGCTAAAAGTATATTGAAATGGAAACAGATCATAAAAGGAATTCTCCACAAAATTTACTTATATTTGTAAATTAAAATTGGCATTAGAGAGTTAAATAAAAGGACTTGAAATATTGAAGATTTTAAATGCAATAAACTAATATTGATCTGCATAGAAAACAACAAAGTTATCTCTATTCAATAGTAATTTTAAGAATAAAATATCCTCTACCGGAGAAGGATCATGTGAAAAAACTTCAAGTATATAAGACATTATTCTTTTATATTTAATCACATACAAAAACCTCAACTAGTATAGACTAATTTCTTTATTTTTACCCAATTATAAGCTCCCTAGTATATGTTTAATTATAGCATCTAATTTATTACCCAAAACATGATTTTTAGCTAGATTTAATACAATTAGCTATTTTAATTTAACTGCCAAAGTTCATTAGTTAACAAGGCAAAATAAATAATTTGGTAATTCAATCAAAATATTCATTATAATTATGCGAACATTACGAACAGAAAACAGCAAGCAAATTAAACAATTTTTCTTTTTAGCACTATTTGGCAACAAACTCCTCCAAGTGCCCTAAAAGTATGTACATACTTATAGTATATATTTAATTTTATATACATATATAAGCTTATGTGTATGTGTTTCTATAATGGAGTTCATAACAAAAATCACGCATTTCCGTCACGTATGGCATTTCCGGTCAAGCTCATGTCAAACAGCATGTGTTTCCCCTCGCTCTCTCTCTCTTGGAATTTCGGTTAAATTCAGTGAGAAAATGTTGAATCATTTGCTTGGAAAATGACTTTTTAATATGCGACACACTTTTTGGCTAGTTCTTGACTTTGACTTTGCGCGCGCGCCTAATTTGAATATTTATCAGAGTCCAAAATACGCATGAGAGTCCTTGAGGCAAACGGAAGTGCGTAGTGGTCATTAGGCAGGGTATTACATGTGCTGCCCACCACCAACATACATACTCCACAAACCTCTCACACCCCCCGCACCCAAAACAATGCGTTGCACAATCGGCTCCAAGGGGCACGCGTGCCGGTTCAACTAATACTTGTCCTAAGTGCTGGTCATTCACGACAAGCATTCGCCACATGTCCCTGCAGGACATACAGCTCAAACGTTTGCTAATTACCCAAAAATATGCCTTTGCTTATTGTATTTTTAATACTCTGGTTATCAATGGATTAAGGAGTATATTGGACTTTTATAATATGCGTTTAATGTCATTAAAGCTAGAGCAAAAAAATAATAATTTACTTGTTAAAATCTGTAATATATTCAGCGTCAGGGTTAATTTCTTTTGACACTTAACTAAAAGCATTTTTGCTATATTTATTAAAGAGTATATTGCAGTCGTGAATTTTTTTCAAGAATTTCCCAGCGTGTTTTATTCCTTTATATACACACTAAACATTTCTTGTTGATTTGCATAAATTACGCATTGCTGGGCAGTTGGAAATTAATGAAAAACTGGCCGGACATGCAAGGAATAGGTTGTTAGGTGCCTGGAATGTTGCTCACGTGAGTTTCATAGTTATAGCCAAACGAGTTTCTGATGGCAAACGGAAACTGAGTAACAAATGTTGTAATATGTAGCTCATATGGCAAAGAATGTAATATTAAGAAAAACTATTTTGCCTTTTTCCAACAAAATTATGTTCAAGTTCACATACATTTAAATAATGGCATAAAATTAACTACTTTTATATGGAATTATTTGTTTAGCAATTTGTAAGATTTAAGTTAATATTACTGTGTAGGTAAGAGCAGGTAAAAAACATTTTTAATATATTATAAGGTCTTTGGCATAACTGATATGGATTTATATTATTAATGAGTTGGAACTTTGCTCTAAAATGGAAATATTTTAATGTAGATGAATTAATTAATGATATTATTTAATTTATAAAGTGAAATTTAAAATTTAAAATTTTTATAAAAATATAAATTGAAGCTTAAAATTTTTTATTAAAAACTAGGATTGGATACCCTATTATTAAAAATATAAATTAAATACTTAAGTCGTAGTATAATCAATTGGATCGAACTTTTCTCTAAAATACAAATATTTAAATTTTGATGTATTTTTTTTTCACTTATATATTGAGCGAAAATTCAAAGTAAAATATTATTTAATCTTAATTTAATTTAAAACTCCTTTGATTATATTTTTATCTATAATCAAATTTATATTCATACAATAATTTTGTACCTTCAAATACCCTTTAAACTTTTGTTGCAATGTTGTTTTATTGTTATGTAAATTAAAATAAAATATGCGAATAAATTTGCATTCGCCAGTGCACTCATTTAACCTATTAATTCGATACCAGACAACACAGGATCCTTGCTATGAATGAGCGGTTATCCTTGATGCGTGTGAGCACAAATCAGGATAACAATGCCGAACACAGGACAACGACAACACCCAGAACAATAACAAAACTGAATAGCCAAACAATGCCAATTCTTTAACTGTTACAGATGTTGCATCTGTTTTGAGTATGGCTTGCAACGCGTTGCACTTGTTGGTGGCGGCTCTCGACCCTTGTGTCGAGGATGTTTGCGAATATGCGAAAAGTGCACCCTTGTTGAGAAGTGCAAGGGCGCAATGAGGCTCAACGAGTCGGCAATTGCGTAAGGATAATGCATAAGGATTTTATTAATAGATTCTACCTAACAGGGGTTGCAATTGCGCAAATTGACAAAGGATATGCAAAGCTAAGGATATGTGCGAATCTGTGTGGGAATTTTTATTTTAAAAAGGGTTTTATTGAGCGCTGGTATGTGACAGATAGTTGGGAAAAAGCAAAATATATAATTCTCTTTCTACAATTGATTGATTGCAACTAAAAATATTTGTTAAATTTAAATCATTTATTGGACCAACAAATATGATACTCTAGATTTTAAATAAAAGTCTAAAATCCTTTTTTTTTTAACCCATAAAATAACACGCATTAACTATCAATTACTCACATTACTAATTGCCTAACAACCGCCATTAAATTCCCCTCTAGACTTGACCAAACAATGCTAATTTATGCACTGCCCAAAGCGAAAAGTCAAATCAAATAAAACTATAAAAAAAAAATAAAATAAAAGAGAAACACTTCAGAAGTCAGCGGGCGAGCTGTAAACCAGTTGACCCCCCAACTGACCACATGCCCTTGCCTCTCAGGGCTGGTCAAACAAGGGTGCAAATAGGCGGACAACTAGACTGGACATAGGTGCCATAAAAATCGCATTATAATCTTAAACTGGTATAATGAGCAATTGACTGAGGGGTAAGTTATTCCTACCTGGCATAAGTGTGATAATAGAGGGGGAAGGTTTGTTTATCTGCTTGTTAAATGACCACTGGTCAGTTGGCAAATAAGTCATGGAAACCGGAACCTAATTATGCTCAATTAGTCTATTAATTGAAGATCTGATCAGCGTGAAGATTTAAGGGTTCATTCAGGAGTTGCAGCTTGATTTATCTTCCCGTCGAACTTACTTTTAATGGGAAATTATCGCCTACGAGCAGGCTATGTCTGAAACTTTCTAATCCTCCAAAAATACGCCCAATGAAGCTGCAACATACACATTTCTTGATTGGGGAGTCTGGTGCGTCTGGTGGCGACAGGGGAGACATTATTTTAATTTTTTCAACAAAATTTCGTTGCTTTTATACAGAAAAAAAACCCCAAAAAACGCGAAATTTGCTTGAAGGGTGGCAAAGAAAACCCAAAATAAAAATTGAAAAATCTTAACAAAAAAAAAATAAAGAGAAAAAACGCAGCAGCAGCCAAAAACATTAAATGAGTCTAAATAATTTATGCCAAGTGCAAAGTGTGAGCCCGTGCGTGTATGGGCAAAAGTGGGGGGGTAGTGGCAAGGTGGGGGGGTAGCTGCGACATGTGCGTGCGTCAAATCTGCTCGTTTCTAATTTTTTAACATTTTTTTGGCCAGACAATATCTGGGCATTTTCCACCCAAAAAAACACACAACACCAACCCCTGCGGCAAGTGTAATTTTCGAACGTCAATTCCCTGCCCCACCCCTGCCTCATACTCGACACATTTTTTTACAGTTTTTAGTATACTACGCACTGGTTGTGTGTGTGTGTGTGTGTGTGTGTGCGTGTGTGTGAGTCGTATATGGCCCAGACATTAATATTTGTTCTTCTTGGTCCTTGGCAACGCGCCCTTAACGCATTTTTTTAATGCGCTCACCAAGGACCTCAATGTGTGTTTATGTGTGTGTGTTTTTGGGTGTGTGTGTGTGTGTGTGATTGTGTATATGTGTATTTGCTCATTAAGCAAAAACAAAGTTAAGCAAAAGTTTTTTAACATCTTCAGACATTTTTTGGGTTTCCGTTTTACGTTTGTTTGTATTTTTTTTTTTTGTCCTGTCGAGAGGACTTTTCCATGGTCTTCCATTTTTTTCCGTATCTTTGCATGTGCGGCCATTGTTTTCTAATTGGAATACAGGGTGTTTCAGGTCAAGTTGGAAACGAGGAAAATTAACAAAGACAAATAAAAATTTCTTCTAAAAAAAAATAATACACTAAACATAATTTTAGATATGTTTTTGGAGATAATTCAATGTTGTGTTTTGTTTAAACATCTTGGACACCCTGTTTACTACCCACTGCCCAGTGAGCTGAACCTTGCACACGAAAGCTCTGGTCCCTCATTAATTTTTACTTATCTTGACGTCATACAATTTTTATATTCTCTGGCACTTGTTTATCTACGTGCTCACTTGTAGTTCTATATATATATATATATATATATATACACGTCTTTAACCTGCAAATTTACTTCAATATTGGGTTGAGGTGGAGGTTTACTGGTACTTTTTGTATATTTTGGGGGATGTGCTTTGTTTAAATATAAGTAAATTTACATATACGATTTTTTGGTGGACAGTGTCAAGTCCAACTGGAAGGAAATAATCATCAACACTTTGCAAAAGATTGACTTAAAAAGAGGGAGTAAGGAGAAATTCTAGTTTTGCTTAGGATTTTATTTATTTACATAGATTGGTTTATGTATATATTGATAAAGCTGTTTCTGATAACTGGGGGAGAGAGTTACATATAGATAATATATAGATAATATAAAGTTAAATTTTATTCAACAATTTTGTATATTTAAATTACTGTTAATATATTAGTCATATGATATTTTGTTTATATCAAATGGGACGCAAAATGATTTTTTTAAAAAAATCAGAAAATCTTTGGAATGAGTGAAAAGTAGTATATATATATGTAGATATATGTTTGAGGTTCTGGTGGGAATAGAGCTAATGGATTTATACATTATATACACTGCGCGTCAAGTTAGCACGGGCTCTATCAGCATTGTTGTTGGCTTGAAAACAGCCAAAATATTAAAGCAAAGAAGCTAATTTTTTTTTTTAATTATAGTTAGTTCAATTCTTAAAGAAATATGGTAGGAACGGGTTCAATAGTATTTGCATAAATATTTAAAAAAAATAATTCTTAAAAGGTACAAAATATGTAAAACTAAAAATTGTTCGTCAGATAAACACCCTCTATCTTATTTTTGCTTTATTATTAATTTTAAGACATGAATTATATTGTAACTTAAAAAAGATTTAAATTTGATTATTTTTTAATACATTTAATAATGATTTAATTTGTCCCCTTTTTTTTGTTATTATATTATTTTTTTGTATATTAATAAATCATGTAAATAAATAAATAATAAAGAAATATTCTATTGACAAGTACTGTGTTAATTTATTTGATGGCGGGCAGTGTACACACATGAATAACAAATATTTCCAGTTGGAATACAATAAGATTTATTGTATTTTCCAATTGGTTATGTATACTCTTATACGATTAAAATACTAACTTGGAATCCAACTATTATTTCAAATTTTATTTGCTTACTATTTGAATAAATTTTTACCAGTTCTCTGCAAATATTCAGCTAATCTTTATGGGCATTAAAAAGGACGAACCAAAAAAAAGGAAAAAGGATTTACCCCTCTGCTGCAAGTCGGTTTACCACAGGACTAGTAAACCACATCATAAGTCTGCTTTTATTTCAGAACATTTTAATAATTTTCATAATCCTAATAACAGTTATGCGCCTGTGACGCCATCTTGAAAATCAAAGTTAACGGTTAAAGTGGCCAACGGGGCACCGCTAGCCGCAGCAGCAGCAGCAGCAGCGTCGACGTCCACGTCGACGTCAACGTCGGCTACCGAAAGTCAACCGAAAAGCAGCGAAAATTCGCAGTATTTCATTCGTGGCAAGTAATTACGCATTCAAGTAGAAAAAGTTTATCTCTTGTCGAAAAATTGAAAAATTTTCATTTCATAAATTGAGATTAAAAACGCGATTCAAGCGGGGAACAGAGGGTTGGGGTTGCAACTGCCCCCAGCGGTGGTGCGGGGCGCTGCCACAAAAGCAGTGCTAACCGCAAAAGCTCTCAATAGACGGGGCACGCTGGCCGGCGAAGGGCTTAAATCTAAAAAGTTTACTACCAAAATATTTTCAAGAAAATTACCACGACGTCAAAGAAAGCGCGGTGGGTGGAGGGGGTTAGGGGTAAGCGGGCCCAAAACAACTCTGAACAAGAACTGCAAAAGCAAAACAATAATGGCCGCCAAAAAGACGGTTGGAACTGGCAACGGGGTGAATGGTGCGGGGGGCACGGAGGCTGTGGCAACTTAGGCTCAGTGTCGATGATGTGCCGACAATCTGGCAACGCTGTGTGCTATCTCACTGTGTGTGTGTGTGTAAAAGTGTGGGCTGGGTCCTTCATCCTGCCATACGCACTTTTCAACCCTTTTTCGCGCTGGCGGGGAAAAATTGCGTAAAGTGGCAAAAATGTATGTGTTGGTGGTGTCCTTATGTACTTAGCACTCGTCCTTATACACACACACATATTACTCTACATTATATACTCGAAAATTGTTTCAGTTTTCAGTACGCCGCGAGTCAAGTTTGGGTAGTTGTCGTAGTTATACGGCGTACTCGGTAGTCCCAGGCGGTCCGAAAGGGTTGTCTTGAAATTGTTTCATTTTGGCAGTTATTGGATTTCAAAATGAAATCCATTTGATGGCAAACGAAGCTTTGATATATGGGATACACGTGGTTAAGGCGTGCGGTAGTTAAATAAATTAACAACCTGGGGGCACGGAATAAACCTGGCGGGGGAAATAGAGTATGCTTTTGGGCGAAATGAGAATGGAGCAGAGTTTGCTTGATTACGGAAGCTGTCACTGGGGAGCTTTGTTTAAGTTTAAGCAGAATGATACCCATTTACATGAATTAAATATTTCACAGCAATAAATTCTAATTAAAGTAAGAGTTTCTATATAAAGCAAGCGAAAAGTGACAGCAATGTTACCAGAGCTTAAATGAATTGCTTCTGAAATACCTGAAAACAAACTCATAGAAGTAGGTTAATTAAATAATAGTAGAGCTTAGATATTCCAATACTAAATCAAAATTTAATTTAATTTTGAATTAAAAGATTTATACAATATATGCAAATCGGCAATGAACTTATATTCTAATTGTTATTTGCATCTTAATATTTATTTGTTTTGCAGTCACGTTAAGTTCGTTTCTTCTTTCGTTTTTACTTATTTTAAAAGCTTTTCAGATGATTTTTATTTTTAGCTTTTTGCTTTGTTTACATTTTTATTAATTATAAAATTTTTTGTAGTTATATATATTTATAATATTTCCTGCAATTATTATCAATATCGTACACATTCGAGTACCAAACTGATGCTCTAAAACTAATCTAAAATCGATTTGAATAAAGTCTGAGTTTCAATTGGCACAAGATATTTTATTAATAATATTTTAGTATTGCATCCAATTTATACATATTCAAATCAAATTTAGTCTCAATAATTTATTTAACAACTAAGAGATAGTCGATTATACCAAAACCAGCAGAAGATTAATTTTCCAGCGTAATATTTATATTACTATATTTGATTTAACCAATTTTCCTATATAACTACAATAACTATTAACTGCAATAAAACAAAAGTTTCCAAATTGCCAATTTATATTGATTATTGATTTCAAATTTTAAATTGTTAGGAGCTTATAAGTTTTTAATCGATCTTTTAAATTGTTATGATTTTTTTGTGACCTTAGTTTGTTAGGAGATGAAAACTCATCTGCTTGATTTCTTAAATTTGGAATTAAATTAAATTTTAAACTGCCATAAATTTGTTAACACCAAACCGATTTGTATGCGAAATGTGTTTTCAGTCATAGACAGTAAATTTATTTTAAATAAAAATTAAAAAAACGAAAAATTTGTCAATTTTATTTGAGATATTTTGTGCCTATAATATATTCGATTTTTATGTTATAAATTCTCTTTTACCCGAAATATTAAATACTTTATTAAACATACTAAAAATATATTTATCTGTCGATTTCTGATATAGATACTATCCAAAAAATACATACAATTAAATTATTGTCAAATTAACCAGCTTCCAGCTGTTTATAAGAGATATAAAAAAAAAATCATCTCGAACTCCCGACGGCAAAACAAAAAGTTTCCTTTACCATCTGCAGCACATTCATATGGCATAAATGTTACCAGGTATCAGGAACAACCCAGAACAGCATCCCAATAAAAAATAGATGTAGGCTAAACAATATCAGAGGCAGCTGCGTTCACAAAATGCAACAAATAACAGCGGGAGAGGGGAAGAAAAAAATAAAAAATCAAGAAAATTTGCATATATGAAACCAATTGCTGCGCCAGGACAAGAAAAAAAGGATGCTGCACACTTCACATGACACGACACAACCCGAAATCGAAAAATGAAAAATAGAAAAAAAAAAATATATAAATGGGAAATCATTTAGCGAACAAAGGCGAAAGGTGGCAAATATTACGAAGGACTATGGAAAATATAAAAAATGAAACGCTTTCATATGCAAATGCGAGTGTTCAAATGAAATTTAATGAAAAGCTGATTTTGATTTGGCACGTAGCCCAGGTAGCCTACAAATGCACGCTTCACTGTACCATGTACTCCAACAGAAGTGGGGCTCTTAAGGGTAACCCCTTCCAGACCCCTGAGCCCCTGGTAATCCCTTCTAAATGAAACGCCGCGTGTGCCAGACCAAAATATTTAGTTGGATTTTTCTTAACTTTTTTTTTTTTTTATGTGCGCATAAATTTCTCTTTGGTGTGGGACAAAATGGCGTCTCAGTCCTGCAACTGGAACTTGAACTAATCCAATTTATTACAGCTCCATAACTTTTTCCTATTTGCTTAGACGTTGGCCTCCCCCTCGCCCGTTCCACACTCGAGTCAGACAGACGCTAAATGCGTCTTATTAGATGAGCTGTGTGTGTGTTCTTGAGTGTGTGTTGTGTGTGTGTGTGTGTATTTGTGTGTGTGGCATGTTTACCCTCCTGTGTGTATGTAGCTTATAAGGAACTTTGACTCGCCCCATCCACTCCACGACGCCTCGCGCTTCAATTTCAAGCTTCTATCTCTGCCTTTTATGATAAATTGCATTTAGCAACCACCGACGCCGCCGCCGCCACCCAACACCACCCCAACCCCCGACTGCCACTGCCACTGCCACCCTCTCTTAAACGCCGGCGAGGGTTGGGGTTGGGGTGCGTGTGTGTACGCACATGCGTTACCACTTTTGTTCTTGCTGTTATTTCAGTTGGAATATCCTGGCCATAAAGGATATCAAATTTTGTCTGCATGGAGTTTTTTGTTCTACACCCTTGGCAAATGCATTCAAAATGGCTGTTTTAGTTTTCCATGTAGTTGTGTTAGTTTCATGAGAAATATTAATATTTTCGTATTCTAAAAGACCTTTTTCATATAAGAAATTACATGGCAGTAAACCTTATATCACTTTTAAAAAATTAGATTTTATTAGATATTTTTTATTACGATAATCCAATGAATATTCGGTTTATGTAGCCATTAAGTCAAACTTTAAAGATATTATATATATTGTATATACAGTTGCTAATGCATAAAAATCTTAATTTAAATTCAAAAACGATGTTTTTTTTACATATTTATCAGGCCTATATACACAAAACACAAGCTCATAAACATTGATAAAATCACAGCAAAATATAATAGAAAATATTTAATTGAACACATATTTATTTAAACTTCAATAAAATTGTGATTATTAGCTTTTTTATGGTTTAAACAATTGTTAATTTATTGCAATCGTTTTAAGATTTTTTTACTATATTAACTTAGAATAAAGTGACGCTTTAATTTTTATTAATGTATAAATTTAATGTGAAACTTGTATTCGATCAAGTTAATTAATCTATAAATTAATAAAACAAATTATAAACAAATCAATAGAATATTTTACTAACTTTTCGAAAAGGTCAACATCTTTATAATCATTACACATAATTTCATAAAAATTGTGAAATATTTATGGCTATCAAATCTAGCTTTATTCATTTTGCTCAAACGAAAGAATTTCTTTGATTTAGTTTTATGTTTTTTTTTTGTCTGTTTTTGTTATTTTAATTATTCTGAATGCAAACTTTTGTTTAAGAATTTGTTGCATAATTAAATTGCAAATTTAATATATATAGAACTTTCTATTCACTTAACAGAAGCATATACAATTAACGCAATGCCAAATATATTTAATTTATATTTATTTTAATTAAAAAAAGGAATAAATTCTATAATACATTTAAGAAAGATTATTAAATAATAACATAATATTTGACTATAAGTTAGGCTTCCATTTATCAAATTTCATTTATTTTTCAAGCAGAAAATTTAGAAGATATATTTCACAATGTTTTTGTAAAAATAAAAAAATTTATTGCATTTTAAAAATCAGTCAGAGTGCCTTCCCTAAAATTTATTCCCAGTCCACAGCATTTAAGTTAAATATCCCTAAATTTTGTTTGCTTTAGTTTAAATATATCCAAAAATATCTCCCCGTTAAGGTTTATGTGCACAACCCATTTAAACTGACTTTTTTTCCCTCCGGTTCTACCAACAATGTGACAACAAATTGTATAAAAAATTTGTTTACATTTTGTGCGCAGCAGGAACTGCAGCAATACTTATAATGTGGCAAGTCCAAGAGTCGTTTATAGATTTTTGCTGCATTATTAAAGTAAAATATTTGTTTGGATTCGCGGTTTAGCCAATGAAAACGCTGTTAGGAGACAACGAACAGTTAAACTGTCAGTTATGGATGTCTATATGAGTGGCAAGTCTGTCTATAGGGCATAGACCAGTTGATTTTCAAGCTGATTTCCAGCTGACAAATATCGCGTGTTTGGGGCTGATCCTGCGGAGCGTAAAGTGCAGTTCGCTTAGTTCGCTTTTGCGTCTGTGAAAACAATGAAAAATTCATGCAAATGAAAAATAAATGCACACAAGCCAAAGGATAATGCAACCAAGGAGCCGCAAGGAGACGCAGCGCACGAAAAATAGAAACACATTTCATGCAGTTTGGCTGCCTTGGTGCTGGGTCCTTGCAAAGTCCCTGTACCGCCCGGTTCTGCCCCATTCAGAGTCCTGTCTGTGCCACGAAATTTCAATAAATTATGCAAAAAATGTTCGTGGTTTTCGCGCTTTTCCTTTTTCAGTCTTTTGGCAACATTTTACTTGCTGTTTTATTCAAATTTGCGTGCATTTTTTATTTGCTAAATAAACAAAATTTAGCACAGAGCATAAAATTTATTTGTGCAGCTCTCCTTGAGCACACAATACAAACCTCAATGCCAACCCTTTCATATCCTTTTTTCAGTTGCAGCATCCTACAGTTAAAAAAAAGGTCCTTCGATATGATCACGAACCCTTTGCGATATTATTCAGGGGATCACATGTCATTGTCTATCGATCTCAACGTTTCAGGTAAACGATATATGAGCGTATGCATATGCAAATTAGTTTGATTAAATATTTAAATGAGCTATAGCTATACCTATAGCCAGGGGCACGGGTCACCTTTGAATCCCTAAAAAAAAAAGGGTTCCACAATTGCGACAGCTGCGTTTTCAGTTAGCTCATTTGTAGATCCTCTCGGCTCTCGGGTTCAGCTCAGTTCACCTCTTGAACTTGCCACGAACAGACGCAAATTGCTTCATTTGAGTTTTGTATTTTATAAGAACTTAATAAGCAATGCGGAAGTTTGAAAAGTATCTAAAGAATATGTGATTTATAAGATTACAAAAATCTTAAAAATATGTGATGTAGAGTTGATAAAGTTAAGAGTGTTCCACAATTTCTAGAATATTTTAACAAAGTGTAGCATTTGCTAGATTTGCTGTATTTCTGAAATTATACAGTTTATTAAATTGTAAAGTGCACTAAGAAATTTTAAAAAATAAAACCCAGGGATTTATGTATAAAAATTAGGAGAAAATATTCTTAAAACGATTTTTTTTCTTTAAAATTGAAAAAAAAAACTCCTTTTTTTTGACTGAAAAAAAAAAGTTGTAATAAAAATTAAAAAGCCTTATTTTTAATGTTTAATAATGAAAAATGATTTTTAATATTTTCTGAACCTCATTGTGTTTTTTTTTTATAAGTTGACAATAATGGAAAACTTCTGCAATACACAGTTTGGTTCAGAAAATATTCAAAATCAATTTTAATTTAAAAAAAAATATAACTTTTATTTTCAACTTTTTTATAAAAATTTAAATTTAATTATTTTTTCACAATTATTTTTTTTTGTTTTAATAGAAAAATACAAGCTAAAATGTTGTTTTTTAATAAATATTGGAAATATAAGTTTATTCTGTTTCCAGTTTCCTGCATCCTGAATTAGTATATCTAAGATTTTCCTACTCATCTAGACATTTTTTTTTTTACTTGATTTTATTGAGCTCAACTCTTATTTACTTTATTATTATTAACCCTGCTAAAAACTCATTCATATTGTGTTTTTGTTTGTTCCATTTAATACAAAAGTTTAACAAATTGGCTAGCTGCATTATTGTGTGCCCTTCACTTTGGCAAGTCGAAATAATTTTGTTCAGCTTCCGAACCATTCATTTTTACGATTTACTCCAATTTACTCCATGTACCCCATGTAAGCCTTTCTAAAAGGCTCTCTACAATTAGGTTTGGCATTTTGTGCATTGCGTACACAGCCATCAAATCTAATGTTCAGCTAAAAAAGATCTAACCAGGTTGAAAGTAACAACAACTCTTGCCACATATACAATTTTCAATTTTTCACTGTTACACAGATAACTGTGATTCCGGGTATCGCAGCGTCATAACTAGATAGAAATTACTACTAGAGTCCATGGCACGAGCTGTGTTTCCCCACTTCTGGTTGCATCTTCTATACTAAAGTTAAAGTTGTGGCTTGCCACAAAGTGCCATATGCTGGAGATACTCTTTGAGCAGCAGCCACAATACAAATGATTATGTTTATACTATTAAAGTAATTTACTAAAAATGACGCCCAGCCAAAACGAGATGATCCTCAACGGCTGCTGCTGACGATCGTTGGAATTGTTGGGATCGTTCGGATCGTTGGGGAACTGGTCAAAGTCAACCGCTTTAGCTGCGGGTTAAGCAGCCTGCTGTCTACTTAAGCGTAATCTAAGTATGGCACAGCGATCGTTGGATCGATCGAGCCAGGCTTTATCACAACATTTTGCCATGAAGATGGATTATTGTGGTGCAAGTGCAGATCGATCATGAGGCACAGTCGATCCTCCGTTTCCACCGTTGGTAGCCAAGGTGCGAGATCTGTAAATAATGTGGCAAAGCGAACACAGAAAACTCTTCCAGCTGGCAACCCGGAGGCCACAACTGGGGCCATGTGTGCCGCTTGGCTGAGCTCAAAGATCGTTAATCGGAATCGCACTTTGGTTCGCTTTTGGCCTGTACAGCTCTATTAACCTCCCTTTTGCTGATTTGGTGATAACGATCGTAATCGTAGCGGTACTCTAGGTGCAACACATGTTGCACTTACACCCTGCCTACGCTTGCCCCCCTTCGCGCCTTCGCAACTTGTTGTCTACCATATTATTTTCTCTAATTTAGAAAATAGTTTTTCTCTACTCAAATTAGTATGATTCAAGAAGCGCATTTATCGTACGTTCGCCTTGTTAAAAAACTGGATAGTATCTATTACTTGTGGATACAACATTGTAGACGCTTGTGCAACATGTGTTTTGGCTCCTATATGATTGAGTTTGTGGCTATGATCAGGTTTGGTTTTGGCACTTAAGATGTATGTTGCCAAGTATTTCCGCATAGCTGAATTCTAAATCTGAAATTGCAACACTTATAATTTTTATGTACTTAGAAAAATTATGAGTAAAAATTGTTTAAGGTATTTTTTTGCTTTCAAATGGCAAAAACTCTTTTTTTTGAACCGATCATAAAAATTAATAATAAAAATTATTTGCCAACTTTTTTTTAAAAATGTAATATAAAAGTCATTTTTTAAATTTTATTTATTTTTAATTTTTTTTTATTTATTTGGTTTCCCAGCACTACAAGTATGAATTTATAAATTAATGTGCTAGTCACAACGTGTAATTACTCAAGTTAATATTTAATTATACAACTGATTTAATGTCATTAATTTAATTTAAATATACGGTAATTATTGTGTTAAATCTAAAGTCTGCATGTGTTTTTTTTAGCTTAATACTAAACTGCATAGCGAATTTTTATTTTTAATGTTTAATAATTAAAATTAATATTGAGTATACTCTAAGCCATGCTGTGTATTTTAAAAGTGAATACACAACTTGTTTCAGAAGATATTTAAAATCAATTTTTATTTTTAACATTTAAAAAAATTATTGTAAAGCAACTTTTATTTTCAACTTATAAAAAAAAATTTAAAATTTAATCATTATTTTTTAAATAAATTTTTTATCGAAAAATACAAGTTTAAATATAATATATAAATAAATATTTAAAATACAAATTTATCCTGTTTCCAGGACCCTGCATTCTGAATTAGTATATCCTATATTTTTTCTCTCTAGACAATTTTTTTTAAGGTTTATTTTATTTTGTAGCTCTTATTTATACCTGTTCCAAATTAACTGCTGCTAGTTTTTAAACTTAAGTAAATTCGGTCTTAAATTATTAAATTTTTGACTGGCAATTGCTTGTATTTATATAAATTGAAATAGAAAACAATTTGAAGCCCAAGTAGCTGCTCATTTCACCTATGAAAACGCCATAACCTGACAGCGGCCATAATCAAGCAGACAAATAAATAAAAATATTTATTAAATCCATACTCATAAATATGCATGGAATCGCATTGCCAGGCTATGTTAAGTCAATGGGGTCTCTTCTAATTACGCCTAGGAATGGGAACCACAAAAAAAAAATACAAAAATCAAATAAAACTTAATACATACACAAATAAGTAGACAGGCCGACAAAATGAAAGACCTAAGAATTGGTTTGGCTCGTTTACCAAAAATTAAGTGGCATAAATATGCATGAGGAAACCCTTGGAATATATATAAAAAAAAAAAAGTAAAGAAATATTTTCAATTCCTGAATCTACCCCCGCAGAGAAAGTTGTTTGCTCAGTTGCCGTGTAGTAGGCAAATACGAAAGCTATTTAATCGGACGTGTTTCTGTTTTAGGAACTCCTACATATACTTTATCCGGAAAAAGGTTCACAATTAAAAAAAGAAAGAAAAAATTTTTGTCTGTCTGCCTTCAATGCCATATTACCTTTTGGATGGCATTTTCATGTATTTGGCTTTGCGGTTCATTGATTAAAATCAAACTGTTTATTAGCGCCACCCCTGCAAGGGTTAGAAAAACAGCCCCTACATGGAAATAAAATGAAATGAAATGAAAGTCTGCCAACCAAAACAGAACTACAAGAAGTTAACCAACGTCTGCGTGTGTTTGTTTAATTGAGTTTTTCGGTTTGTTTTTTTTATTTTTGTTTTATTTTTTGGGTAATATTTGCATTGTGGGTTTGTCATTCTCATTAGTGCATAAATATCCTTCGTATTCGTGCTTGTGGGGTGTATGCTTCTTATGGCATTTATCAATCGTCATATATCATCCATTCATCCAATCTATCTATCCATTTATCGTTGCGCCAGGAATTGTTTTGTTAGCCGCCCGCAAAATGATTTTAATTTTAGATTAGTCGTCAAAATAAAAAATAAAAATATATATACATATATATATTTATATTCAAGTGAAATGCAGGGTCCCCTCACACATAGGCATTTGGCATTTGCCATCACATATCATCGTCATCGTCCTCGTCATCGACAGTGTATTGGCAGGCATGTCAACATACTCATAAGGTTTGCATGGTTCCGGTTACTTAATTTAAAAGACACCCAACGATTATTGGTTTGAAATTGCTTAGAACACGCGAATTATTTTTTTTTTTTTTGGCATTTTCAGCGGGCATATTGCCCCATTTTATTTATATTTATATTTGTATTCTCTTTATACGCTTGGGTAAATAGGTAGGCGTTGATCCGGTGAATCGTTTTGCATTTATTTTGTTGATTAAGTCACGTCGTTGGCCTGCTGTTATTTTTTTGCATTTTATTTCAAATGGGAATACGGGAAAAGAAGAAGGTTATTATTAAATACCAATAGAATTGCTAAAATTGAATTTTCTGGCAAATGTATAAAAGGGAAATAAGCGCAATTTGATCAAAAATTTAATATATGTCACTGCTGAATTCAATAATACATTTTTTATAAATTATAAATTTATTTTATTTTTTGAAATTGAATATAAATAATAGGTGTTATTTACAAACATAAATCGCAGGATTTGTGAATTTGGCAATTTACAATCAATGCTTCAATTTATTTGTATATGATTTTTCTATTAAAATAACTTGGTAAAAAATATCTAAATCTAAATTTTACAATTAAAGCAAGTAAAATAAAGTCTCAAAAAAAATTTAATACTCGTATAAAAATGTATTTATTTAAACTTATTTATTTTAAAAAAAATGTCATACTTGTTTACTCGTATAAAATATATAACAAATTTATTTATTGAAAAAGTTAATATTTAAAATTGTATTCTAAATACCCTCAAATTAATTAATACATAATAAATACATTTTGATTGAAAATCTAATTAATTTTGTTTATATTTTTGAAACTAGTCTTATTTTTAATAAATGCTTATTATTTATTTTAAATTATTCTTCAACTTTTCGGTACATTTTCTACCTTTATCAGGGAATCTATGAAAAAATAAAAAAAAAGTAATTTGTTAAATACAGCTTTGTCAAACCAAATATGTATTTCAGTAATGTCAAAAGTGTACGACCACACAATAAATTTTAAATGGAATATTATAACAAAATTCATTCACTTGGCTTTCGGAGTTTAAATACTCGTATTAATATTTATTTATATTTAATATGTTAACAATAATTTAATCTAATTTTTATTTAAGCAGCAGAATTCCGTTTTGACCCTAATTTTTATTCCAAAAAAGTCAACTAAAAATAAAATGTAGCTTTTTGACAATTTTGTAATTCATAAGGAAGTAAAACACTTTCAACGCTAACAAGTTAACCCAAAGTCAACTTTATTGGCTGTCAGGCTGCTAACTCTTGTTCATATGTCTGCTTTTAACAAGCCTTTCAATATAATTCAATGTCGTTCAAAAACCAAATCCATTAATCTCTCAACTCTCCAACTCCTGCAACAGAGTGTGCGGCTTGGTCACATGCAATTTGTGCTACTTGTTGCTGCCTCTGTGGCAACCTTTCACAAAGGTGCCACTAAGCAACACCTTTGCTGACCACCAACAACAACAACAACAACTGCAACACTCGGTATCTTTTTACCTTTTATGATGCTATTTGCATAGCGTTTAGGTTGCCGCATCGCATCGCATCGTTTCACGTTGCATATTAATATTTTAGTCGCCATCCTTTTATGCCATGTTCGGTTTCACATCTCTTATCCTGGTATGAAGGGGGGGATATTACGGGTATCTTTAGGTAGCCCCCGGTAGCCGCACGCCAGTCAAATTCAAGTTCAGTTTCTCACGTGACACGAAAATCTTTTTTGTGCGCAACAAGTTATTTTTTTTTTTTTTAACAAATTCTCAACTGATAAATGATATCGTATACAGTTCTTGACTCGATATGCATAGAGTCGTTGTCTCTGGTCATTAATAATTGTTGTAGTACAATGGGGTTTTATTGTTACCTGAAAGTTGCCATTGTGTGAACGAGCTGAGGAAGCTTAGAGTTGGTCTTAAAACGATATGTGCGTATCTTGAGTATTTTTATCTTTAGATTTTATGTTTAAGCATTTTATAAAGAGTTAAAATTTTATGAAATTCATTTAACTATAGAGATATCTCTCAACAAAATAAATATTTTAAAAACAATAAAGTTATATTATCAAACTTAATTTTTTTGATACAATTTTAGTCACAGATGACAATAAAACAATTTTTTTTGAACAATTTTTTTCTTTTTTAATTTTTAAATTTAATTTTTTTAGCTAAAATTTTTAGTTTTTTTGGAGAGGGAAATCTATAAATTTGAGCATTACTCGGCAGTCTTATATCCAATTTAAAAAAGCTTTACCTTCTCTAAAAGCGAATGAATAATAATATTAATCATTCATACACATTTTTAAATTTATATCTCTAGTTCTGCAACTATATAATTTTTATGGAAATTATATTAATTTAGGTGGTATTTTTAACGATTTTTTTTCACTTTAAAAATTTGTTAAGAGGTGTTTTAATAAAATTTTTTTTAATATAAAAAAAAAACCTTTAAAATAACACTTAACAAATTATTTTTCTTCTATAAAAATTTGTTAAGAATTATTTTATACAATTTTTTTACTACAAAAATTTGTTAAGTGATATTTTATACGATTTTTTTCACTTTAAAAATTCGGGAAAAAATCTTTCGTTTTTCTCCGCTCTGCTTTTATATAGTTGCATTAATTACGCGTCGTTTAAGATATTAATTGTTAAAAACAAAATTCAGCTTAAAGCTCAGATATCATAAGAACTTGAATATTTTTGTAAAGTTTCTTTATCCATTTTTCAGCAACCTTTACAACTTTCAAGCTTTTATATACCACGTGACGATCCACACACGATAAACCACAGACACTTGACACACCACACACACACACCAAACACACACAGCCCGATAAGCGATCTCGGCACACACAGTCCCAGCACAAGTTGCCACTTGAAAGTGATGATGGATTATTAGTACGTGTTGCCATACGATGTTCGCGGATGTATGCGATATACGGAGGGGGGCGTAGTGGGGTACAGGCCATTTGACTAAAACACACGAGACTCATTAATCCTGGGCGGTAAACAGAGGCAGGACCTTTGGCTGTCTTGCCACGACTCATTTGTGCTAAAAACTTTTGCGGCTTGATAAATTGCCACAGCACGAAGGAATACACACCACACACACACACAATGTACCCTTCCCCTCCCTATACTCTCTCCACAATCTCTGCCACTTGCTGTCGGCAAAAATATTATCATACTCTACCTTGCTTAATGTGCCCAGACAGACATGTGAGGAGCTTTGGGTATGGCTTTGGGACTTGAGTTTAGATATGGTTTTTTTTTTGTTTTGTTCAACTTTTGCGATAGGTAAACACTTAACACGTTTTTGCCAGTGATTTAAATGCTTCCCAGTCCTCTTGGCTCCTTCATCTCTTTATTTGTCAGTCATTCAATCACTTTGGCAGTTATGCCAACGACCTGAGAGTTGAGAGTTGGAGTTTAGGACATGGTAGAGGTTTTTCTCGTATTTTGATATGCAAATACTTGGTAGAGTTTTTAATGCTCTGCGTTTTGCATTGTGACGTCTGTCACGTTATTCCAAAAATGTATTTCGTTTGTTTTGCGCGAATGTCACGTTTTTCTGTTGATTATTTAATGCGATAGATTTGAGCTATGAGCGGGTAAACTCATCTGCCACAAAACATTGATAAAGCTTTAATTTCGAATTATAATAAAGAGGTCACAATTTGAGATTGGGACTGTAAAACAATCCAAGCCATCAGTAAATAGCTTTTTTTTTATTTAATATTTTTTACGTTCATTTTACATTTATGGAATGCTTTTATTAATTCGTCAACAATTTTTAAAGAGTTGTTACTCATCTGAGCATACCAGTTAAAACAAGAATATTATTAACTATACACGTACATCAAAATATAATTTTATGTTTCGTCTAGCTTAATCCGATTCGGTTTCAGTACCAGTGCTATACTCCTCCTGCTTAGTCTCCTCCTGATCCTCATCCTCGCTCTCTGTATCCACAATTTCTGAATCTGTCGAATAGGGTGAACTGTTGGGCGTTGATTGAGCTGTGGATTCGATAGATGAGACTGCAGTTTGCTCCTCCTCGTCAGGATCACGCTCACACAATGAATCTACTTCACTGTCAGACTCGGAATTCTTATCATATTGCTGACTATCTGATGATGCCTCCTCCTCCTCACTCTGCTAGTCGAGGAAATTGTGAATTGTAGAACTAGGAAGATATATATAGTACTCACCAGATTTAGGACATGATCTCGAAGTGGAGTCTTTGCATCCTGCAGCTCCTTCATCAGCGCACTGCGTTCCATTGAATGATATTCACGTTGTAGTTGACACTCTGATTGCAGATCCACATTTTGTTTGCGTAGTATAAACATTTCGCTTAGAATTTGATGCTGTTTATTAACAATAGTTGTCATCAGATGTTCCAGATTTTCAATGGTCACCTCATACTCATGCAGCTTCTTCTTGAGCAGCCAATTCTCGGCACGACAATCGACAAGCTCGGAAACACATACGGCTATCTTGGTATCATCGGTTACAGCATCTCTGGAACTTTAATATAATAATATAAGGATAATTAATATTAATTAATTAAATATTAAGTTCTCCTCATGATTTAAGGATACTTACTTATTTAGATTGGCCGCTGGCGCCTCATTCTCAGTCGTATTGGGTAGAACAAACCCATCACGGCTATTTTCCGAAGACGAAGAATTGACAATATACTGGCAAATGCAAGACATTTTAAAATAAATATTATTATTAGGATTTTGAAGAGCTATAAAATTGAAAGTACAATTCTATAGTATTTTGAGGTAAATATTACGACACAAGTCATCAATATCAATTTTTAGAATGAAATTTCTTCTTTATTATTTTTTATTTTCTATTGCTGACATCATTCGCAAAGACGAATTTGCTAGAAAGCCAAACAGCTTTTAAAGCTATACTACACCTATAGTAACTGCATTTTACAGGCTAGCTACGCTAAACTGAACTGAACTCCAACTCCAACTCAAACCATGTTCCTTGTGCCCAGTGAACACTTTACGACTTGACATTTTCACACTTTGTTGGCAAGCAACTCCTCAGTCGCCCCTCTCCTCTGTCGCCTGTCGAGACTTTGGGCCAAGTCAAGCGACCTCTGGATTGTCCTTGTTGTTGCCACCCGTTTGAGGCAGCATCAATGTCGTTGCAAGCCTGCATGTCTTCCAGTTTGTAGACTGCAGGATGTGCAAATGTGTGGCGACTATACAACTGGGAGTACAACTGGATTTTAGAGGGGAAGACGGGGTGGAGTTCAGTTTTTGTGTGCGTCGGTGGATTGAAGTGCAAAATTGGTTTAAGTGTTTGCTAAATTGGCAGCAAAATGGCTTTTTCAATTTTATACTTAACGTTTATATTCAAAGTGACGCCCTGACGCCCAGACATGGCCCACAACTTGTGCCATAAAAACTAACAATTTTTTCTATTTTTTTTGGCAACAAGTGGCGCCTGCAGCTGAATTGATATTTTTTTGATTTTAGCTTCACAGTTTGTTGACTTTGGCAGCTCAGTCAATATATTAGCTGGAGCTTAAGACTAGCTCGGGCTACTTGTAATTACAAAACCATAAATAAATGCATTTTCCAGCCTAGAACTTGACCGCCTGGCCGCCTGCCACGCCCTCCTAGCATTTCACACGCTTATGGCCGACACTAAATGGCCAACAAACAACGAAAAAGTTGCTTAGACTGGACTCGGTTCAGCTCACACATATCATTTATAGCCGCGATAATCATGGCTTACACCCATGCATCCGCTTTTAGACACACATATATTTTATGGCCATCCTCCCCACCCGTCGCCCGTCACCCGGATGGCCTGCATATGACCACAAACCTGGCTAAAAGGAAAAAACTTAATCGTGATGCCTAAACAACGCCAAATTACACACCAGAGGGCGCTACGCAGTGCATGTTAACATAAATTTGTTGCGCCTCTTCTGTGTGGACTGCCCCCAACTCGAATGTTGTGAGAGTAGACGGGGGCTACAGCGAGGGGAGAGGGGCAGGGTAGAAGTGCAACCTATAAACGTTCAACTTTAAACTAGGGAACACATGCAAGCGCACATTTAAAAAGGCATAAGTCATACATGGCTAATAAATTGATTTGCCAAAGTGGATTAGAGGTCATTGCTATGCCAAAATACAGGGTGTTCAATTTGGTGATGCTGTGTGAATTTATCTTTATTATAGGTAGCTGAAATTTGTGATAATTTGAAAAAAATGTATCACATAATTTCTGCTTTGATATAACCCAAAATACGAGGGTTTTTATGCAGCTAATTGAATTTTGTAAAATTTTAATTTTAATTAAAGAATATTTGTGTGCAAATTAAATGGTGTTCCGTCTATGGTAAATTTATATATTAATCATTAATTGATTTATTTTTTAGTAAATTGTCCAAATGAACTGTGTGGAATTTCGATGATTAATTTAATTTAATAAAATCTGACTGATCTCTGACTAATCAATGCAATATCGTTAGCTTATATTATATTATTTTCATTATTATATTATATTATATTATTTTCAAAATTGTTAAATAAAATTTAGTTAATTTTTAATAACAGTGTTATTTATAAATAAACAATCAATTAAAATTGAATAAATCTTTTAAAAATATTAAAAATAAATATTTATTAAATTTAAACTAATTTAAAGTCATATATATTTATATTTATTGGTATTAATTTGAAGAAAAAAAACACGCCTTATTGTACAGCTGCATAATTATATTAAATTTTGAATTTAATTTTAAATAATATCAAATGTAAATATTTACTAAATTTCATCAAATTAAAAATTATATTTATTTATAATATTTTTTATTAATTTGATTAAAAAAACACCCTCTATTGTGCAACTGCTTGATTATATTAAACTTTTGAATTAAATCTTAAATAATATAAAAAATAAATATTGATTAAATTTTTATCAAATTAAAAATTACATTTATTTATAAGTATTTTTATTAATTTGATTAAAAAAAAACACCCTCTATTGTACAACTGCTTGGCACTCAACTATTTTTGGCTTAACTATGTGTGCATTTGAAAGAAAAATTTTAGCACACGGAAACATGAGATGCCCATAACCAAACCCCACCACAAAACTCCATAAAGTGAGAGCAAAAAAATAAAAATAAAATAAAACAAAAAAAAAATATAGTAGAAACGCTTAAAATGCCAGTTTGAAGTCTATTATTTGCTGGACACGAGCATATATTGATTGCATCGCCAATCGCAGAGGGAGGAGACACAGACGAGGCCGGTCAGTTGGGGAGAAAAGCAAATTGCTTCAGCAAATACAACAAAATACAACTGGCAAGATGGGCCAAGCGGCACTTGGATACGAGAGTTGGAGCCGAGCAAATCACATGGTAATGGATGCACTACGAAACAAAAACCGCAAACCAAGCAGCTTCAAGTTGAGAGTGGGGAGTTGCGAGTTGTGAGAGTCCGAGACACAGAAACTTGTTTCATTTGCTGGCAAAGACTTGAAGCTGGTCGGTTTGGCGGCTTCGTGTAGCTCAGCATTTAGCGTCTTGATCGGTTTATCACCGATTAATTAGAGTTTGATAAATACGCGCACGCCGTGAGTAAATAAATCATGACAGCAACCAGCCAGCGTAGGAGTTCCAATTCCGAATCCAGTTCCAACTTTAATCCTGGCATTTTAGAGCTTCACATGCGAAACACAAGTATGTGAAATGTATCTGTCTAGTGGCAGTCGGAGTCTTCAATGGAGTGGGGCTGCCAACTCATTTGCATATGCCAAAAAAGTAGCAGTCCAAAAAAAAAAAATAAAGGTAAACATTTTTCACTTTTTCGCGCTTTTGCATTTTATTTTTTGATTGTTTCGGCTGTCGTTGCTTTTGACAATCGCACAAAAGGCATTTGAAATGCAGGCAGGCAGAAGGGCAGACGGACTGACTGGCAGGAGGGAACCGGGGGGTGTGCAAAAAAATATCTTTGAACATTTCTCTATGTGAGCATTAATTATGGAAAAAAATCCTTTGAGATGCGAATGACGACGATAAGCAGGACGGAAACGAAACCCAAAAATGTTGATGAGTCCTGAGACTGAGTTCTGAGTTGAGGTTGAATCCGGGATAGCTGTAGCTAATTTTTGGATTTGATGGGTTGAGCATTGAAGGTTGAGTGTCAAAGGTGCTTTGAATTATGCGCTTGCTGCATTATAAAAGCAAATGCAATTTTTGTTCTTCAATTTTTGTGTATTGCACATTTGGTTGATTTTTTGGTTGGTTTTTTGGAAACGAATTCTGGTTGAGTTAGCAGTGGAATATTGTGAATATTTATGTAGATAATATGGACAATTTATATGCTCTTTTTTGTGTATTAATTGAAAGTATTTTATTTTAGTAGTTTTCAGAGTTTTGGAGTCTTGGAGCTCTGTAACAGCGATGTCCAGCGCATTTGCACTTCTGCACTATTATTTTTGGCATTGTAGACATTGTGTGTTTGTCTGAACAGGGTCGTTTTAAGGTTTCTGCAGGGTCCCTGGCTAATTTCACAATCGGAGCCACGCTACTCTAAGAGCTAAGATTTTTTTTAATACGCGGGGCCATACCACTCGAGGTCCCTGAGGCCCTGAAACTCGGGCCCCCTGGAAAATGCCCAGTGTACCATGCCCTTAAGACGGCCCTGTGTGTGAACAATTTGCGTGTTATTTAATTTCGTCGACCGCACGATTGCGTCAAGCGCTTTTCGTCGACGAATCAAATCACATGCTTCGCTTATTTATTATTGTAGAATTGCATATATTACATGTTATATAAATTGGTATTTTTAATTGCCTTTGAATCAGTTAAACATCGCTGTATTAAAACCTTATAGCTCTTTTATATTAAATTTAAAAATGCATTCGCCTTTGTCCATTCACAACTATTTCACTTTTCATTCAAACACAAAAATTCTTCATTTAATTTGAGCTAGCTGCTCATTTTAATTTGGCTTTCTTTCACAGCCACATTTACGAGTTTACGAGCTCAAATGAAATGTCTTTGGTTTATTACCGCAAGAGCAGTAGCTGCAACAACAACAGCAACAACAACAAGAACTAAAGTTAGGAGGAGGTTATTATTATTATTATTACGACTGAGACTAGTGCTCTATGGAACTATGATTGCTACCTTTGCTTGCCGCATTCGCCGTCTTTTATTCTTGCCCATGGCACTGGCAAAAATGTTGACCACTTTCTGCTTGGCAGCGTTTTTCACTCCACTTCAGCCAGTTGACCATTTTAGCCTGGCTTCTGATTCCTGGCTGTTGGGTTCTTGGTACTTGGTTCTCTTATTGTCGCACTAAAACTCTGCTCAAGATATCTTCGTTTCGGAATGAATGGCTGTTTGGTTTCTGGGCTGGGCTGCAGCAGTGCAAAAGTATTTGCGGTCTTTCAGATCCTTTTGCACAATTATCCAGATTTCAATATTACTGCGTCATAAACAAAAACTGAGTGCGACTTCACTTGAGGTTCCATTTTGATAGGGGGGGTTAAGGGACAATGACATTTGACTATTGTGCACAATGCTATTATTATTTCTATTATTATTGTTGATTCAGGAATTTTAAGTTTCTGTGCCTCCGTTTTATGGGTTTGCATGTTTGCATCTTGGAGTCGTTTGTTTATGCAGCAAGCAGCTCGTTAGTCAGCTTACCACAAGCACTGTAAATCAAGTAAAGGAAATTATATATTACTTCTTGAATATTTAACAAATTTAACACTCACATATTTGGAACATCTTGAAGTTTGTGTGAGTGTCTAATTTAATAATTTAATTAAAGCCCATTAAACATATTTACAATTTCTGAACTTAAGTGGTTAAACCCCCTGTTTCCTCCTCTATTTTTCCTCCCACCAATTGCAAATTTCCTGCATGCAAATTTTTCCCAAATTGGCTTCATTTGCACTGAGTGACGCCCTTAAATCACACGAAAGTAGCCCACGGCATAGCACAAAGGACTCACAAGTGCCAAAAACTTTCACTTGCAGCTATTTTCCAAACAATCAAATCATTACGACTGTCACACACCCAGCCAGGACTACTTCTCCCATCCAAAGGACACACGCGCTGACATTTATCAACATTTTCAACTGTCATTTTTTGGCATTGCCTGTTCAAAATTTCGTTGTACTCGGCCACAAAACAACACGCAATTGAACATTCATAAGCCTCGACTTTACCTTGGAGTCTGCCAGCGGAACCCGCATAAGTACACAAAGCAGAAAAAAAAAACCTAATAACCCAAAATACGCAAAAATTGGCAATGTTGCGATGTATTGGCGAGGGGGGGTAGAGTTACAACCCTCGACTTGCCACATGCCACTTGCCAATTTTCCGATACGCAAGTGAAAATCTTTGATATGCCTCGCTAACATTTTCCAGGCTCACACCCAACAAAATCGGAAAACGCGAAAATGGCAACGAGGACACGTGACAATTGTTCTATTTTTTCCCGCTTCCTCCCTCAACTACATCCATATATGGAGTTGGAGTATTGCCAAAAAATTTGGCAATTTCCCTTTTCCCATTTTCCGAATGCTCGATTTGACGTACGCTCTACGGCAGTCAAGTGCGTAATTTGTGGTTAAATTTCGAGAGGGTGTGAGCTATCAGATTTTATATGGATTACTTAATTTTGTCGGTTTGGAATTAGGTAAAGACATTCAAAGTGTTTTCTTATGAGTTGTAAGCTTTTTGATTTGGAAATTTATAGATTTATTAAATTTAAGAGAATTTACAATTTATTTAAGCTTTTTAGGTTCTGTATCAAATATTGTTTTATACGATTGATTCTTTTTTTTTTTTTTTGACTGGTTTAGGTACGTAATAAATTCCTTGAAAATGAAAAAATCTAATTTTTAAACTAACCATTTAATTTACATATTTTCCACACTTCAAAAAAAAGAAAAAAAAAATATATGAAAAAAATTTTAATTTGTTATATCAGATAGCTCAACTTACTCAGAATTTACCACATTTATGATTAGTTTTACATCAGAAACCTTTTTTTTATATATAGTTGTGAGATATTTGGCTTTAAAAAAACCATATTTCCTTATTAGCTTTTTAATTTTTGTCTGTCGAAAAGCATGATAAAAAAAATCCCTAAAACCCACTCAGACTTGAAATTATTTAATCAAAGTTTTCTTTATATACTTTCGACCTAAATACAAAAAAAAACAAGCTCAGTATTTCTGTCATATCTAAACATATACTCCTTAGTCTACAAAAGAAATAATTTAATATAATTGACTCTAAGGTCTACAACTCTACCTCAAAGTTGATAGTCTATTTTATAAGCACTTTAGATCTATACATACAAATGTTTGCCCTATTCTTAACCTTTTTTCAAAAAGCAATGCAAATACTTAAGCTCTTTTTGAAATTAAAAACTCATTTCCAAGCAACTAAATATTTATTTGTATATTAATAAAGGGGCGGGAGAAGACATTTCAATTTATTGCACAATTAAAAAGTATTTCTCATATCCTGTGAGTGCAATTCATAAATTGTTCACCTACGCCACGTCCTATAAGTAAACCTGTCGGAAATTATGAAGCGCCTATTGCGCCCCTCTCGTCCTTTGGATAGACCAGGCAGCCCCAAAAAATCAGAGTGAAAGTCTCGGCAATTCCGAAAAACACAAAAGTCTATGGTAAAAAGAAAAGACAGTGCCTGGACTGTGGACCCAGCCGCACTCGCATCCAGTTGGCATCAAATTATGAAATAAGTAAAAGCGCACTCCATGCATTAAAAACCTTTTAATTTGCTAAATCGCCTTGCCAGACATCGTCGTCGTCGTAGCCGGAGCCACAACTGAGGTAGCAGCACCTCATAGATACAGATACGGCATACGCGGGATACGGGTTACGGGTTACAGCCGTGTGTAGCCACGGCGCAACGGAAACGGATGAACGGAGTCTGTGTGCATTTTTGAGATTTGCAGACGCCTAAAGGAGCGCCGCCTACGCCCAATCTCCAAAACACATAGACACTTGGATTTGTACTTGGACCTGGCCAAAGTTGTGCAGGCAATGCAAACACTCAAAGCCAAGGACCCTGCTCCGGCTGACGGTAGTGTTCCCACTCCTTCGACTCCTGGTCTACACGTGGCGATAATTTCCACTTTGTGCTCTGGCTGCTCCTGAATTCAAATTCCTATGGGCTTGCAGCAAAATCAAGAAAAAGAAGCTCAGTCTGGCACACTACTCGTACTCATTCCCAGTTTTTGCATCTTCCTGTTTTTCTGGCAATACTGAAAATTCGGCATTCCGCAAAAAAAAAAATAAGATGTATAAGAAATATGACTGGATTTGTCTTTGAAAGGGCGCAGTGAAGCACACAAAATAATTTCACAAAAATCATAATGCATTTTAATTTTCTTTAACTTTTCAAAGGATATACTGAATTTATTGCCAAGTTGGAAACGGGTATAAAACCGAACGTATTATTATTAATCTGTTAAAAAAAACAATTTATTGAAATGTGGCATAAGGTAATTTAATTTATAGAGATATCTTAATTTATAAAAATGGTTATAGTATTTTTGTTTAAATAAACAAATGGGCGCATATATAATTCAATTAAATTCCAAAAATTTTATTTAATTTACAACTTGTTTAAACTGCCAATTAATGATAGTAGCACTCATGTTATTATTGCATAAATATGTATATAAATTTAGAATAAAACATAAAATGGAAAAAAGAAAATTTCATTTATCAATAAAAATAATACTACATAAATATGTACATATGTATATAAATTTTTAATAAAAAAAAAAAGAAAATGTTAAAAAAAATTATTAAATATCGAGATAGTTACCAATTAAAGCTCAGGAAAATGTAGAGATTTTTACAATATTTGTAATAAATATAAAATAATACAAATTCAATAAAAAAAAAATAGCAAAAAGAAAATTTGATTTATCAATAAAAAATATTACTACATAAATATGTACATATATACATTTTTAATAAAAAAAAAATAGAAAAAAGAAAATTTGATTTATCAATAAATGTTAACAAAAAATTATTAAATTTCGTGATAGTTAACAATTGAAGCACAGAAAAATGTAGTTATTTTTCTTAGTAGTTAAAAAAATTAAAAAATAATACAAATTTAATAAAAAAAATAGAAAAAGAAAATTTGATTTATCAATAAAAAAGTATTACTAAATAAATATGTAAATATATAAATTTAAAAAAAAAATAAAAAATAAAATTTGATTTATCAATAAATATATTTTCAAAAATGTAATTATTTTCGCGATAGTTACCAATTAAAGCTCAGGAAAATGTACAGATTTTTGCAATGGTTATAATAATTATAAAATAATACAAATATAATTAACATATATTTATAAGGGTATTAGCATCTTAATTCCGAAAAATGAAATTTATTTTTCTGTATTTGCCCTACATACCAGCAGTTTGTGCTTCAAGGGATTACTTAAAGCATATCAGATATATATAAAGACAGGTAACGTAAATATATATAAAGCTCCCCAAATATTGGTAGTTCAAAAATATATTCCGAAAACTTTAAGCGACGCCTTAAAGCATGCCACAAAATTGAAACAAATAAATTAGTGAAACGCACAAAATCTCGCTGCATGTAGGAATATAATTAAATTTGATTTCGAACACAAATGCAATTTCATTTCTCCTCGCAAACTCACTTCTGCCGTGTCCATGGCAATCAAGTATTGTCATTGCATGACTCTACAGATATCGAAAAACTGTGAGATGGCTGTGAGCGAGGGGGGGGACACGCAATCGAAATTAAGAAAAGTCTCGCATTTAATTTAATTGACAGCTCGCGGACTGCGGCACAGACACAAAATCATCCCCCACCGAGCTGAGAATACCCCCAAGTTCTGAAATACCCTCACCTGCCCGAAATACTCATTAAAAGCGTATTATATGGAAAGAAACTGTCTGTGTTTATCTATCGTTGTCTGTGCTGTGTATTTGTTGTGATTTGCTTACCCAATGTCAATGATTTGGTAAATTCATTACAATTTATTTAAGGCAAAAAAAAAAAAAAACGGAATAAATAAATTGCAAACTCATTTACCGCGTGAAAATCAAAAACTTTTTTGCACTGAAGGACTTTATTTAAATGCGAATTGCAAAATCAGTCAACCAAAAACATTCGAAATGCAACAAACTTTGTTTTAACATTTTGTCAAGGCATTTTTTATGTTTTTCTTATCCTCTCGAACCTAGACGCGCCTAGACATCGTCTGTGGTTAGTCCTGTCCTGAGCTCTGCTCTCAATTTAAATTATCTCCATGGAGATTTGAGCAGCCTTCGATGAATTTACAATTCAGTTTGATACCCTCTTCTTGTCTTGTGTTTTATTTTTTGATGACTTTACTGAAATTTTATTTACTGTTTTCGTTTGCGACTGAAATCGATATTAATCAATAAATTATTAAGTACAATTTGCAGTTTATTGAGTTTCTGTTTATTGTGTTGTGTAGGTTGAATCAAAATATGCACTTTATGCACTATAAATTTCAAATTATTTGTAGTAGTTTTTAAATATTTAAATAACACACTTGAAGCTCTTTATATTTTCAGAAAATTATAAAAATGCACCCAAATAGAAGTTGGCACAAAAAAGGAAACATTTCTGCAAAAAAAAGGCAGCCAAAATGAAGCCAATTTCATGAAAATCATACGCACAACAACAAATGCTCTTAATAAATGACCAAAAAGGATAAAAAATAGAAATACAAAAAAAAAACAGAAACCCAATTCAATTACCCAAAAGGAGCTGAGAAGCAGGCGACACGCGACCGCAGGCGGCATTATAAAAAATCGCGCTCAAAACGCACGACGCACTCCAAACACATAAATTATAAAAGGCAACAACAAAACACAAAAATCTTAGCCAGACTTTGCCAAAAAATGCAAAACACACACACACACACACACACAGCAACAACAACATGTGTATTAAATGTTTAACACGACTTTTTACTCATTAACGTGCCGTTGAGAATCAAAAAAATAAATAAATAACATTAAAAAAATATACCACATAGAACAGCCATATTAAAATGTCGAAGATTAAATACCCTTGCGGACAATGTATTCAATTTATTTGATTTAAATACGCTTGGTAGCTAAATGAATTAATATTCAGCTTTGCATCTGTTAAGTATTACTTATTAAAATAATAATTATATTCACATTAATTAATTAAATTAACCTATAAGTGTAACATTACAGATAAAAAACTAACACACAACACTGTAATATAAATTGATCATGAACTAGCTTAAGAAAATTTGTATGTTAAGAATGTTAGAATGAATAAATAAATAAATAAATAAATATTCAGATTTAACAGAAATATATTCGCATATCGAAACATTTGAATGGGAAACTTGATCGAAATATTTTGGAAGAAAATATAAGTTCATCAACAGAATACAACAAAGTAGTACGATATTCTTGGTACTTAATATAGTTATTCTTTAGAACTCTTAAAAATATTAAATGATTATAATAAATCTCTATTTTCACCTGTTATATGGTGCTCTTATACGACATATAGCAAATTCGCTAATAAAATTATAATACCCTCTAAATAGGGTATAAAAACCGCAACCCATTAGAGGGTTGACTGTGTTTTTGGCATAATTTATGCATGTGAGTGTGAGAGTGTAAGAGTGGGCAGAGAGTGTGGGTCTAGCCAAGTGTTAATTTCGAGAAATAAAAGGCATTACAAGCAGCAAAAAATTAAATATTAATATGTAATACAAAACAAAGATCTGGGCACGCAGTGAAGCGAACTATACATTGACGCGTTTCACGCGCGTTTTAAAACGCGCTTCATTAAAAAAATATAAATGCATATAAATAATAAAAATATACAAAACACACTTATGGGTACGCAGTGAAATAAAGTTATACATTGACGCGTTTCGTGTCGCGTTTTAAAACGCGCCATGTTTTAAAACTGCGTTTCCCATGGTCCACTAACCGACAATTGAAAATGGGAAACGCAGTTGCAATCACAATCGAACTGAAGCCAAAGTGCAGACCCAAAGAATGTGACTCGACTCCCGAACTAAGTTAAAAACTGAGCCCATAATTCATATGCGCCACAAAGTCTGCGGCAATCAAAATGCCAAAAACCGCAGCCGACGACTTTTGGACGACTTCACGTTCCAGCCAAATGCTGGAGAGCACTCTGTCAGCAAGTCGAAGGCAAGTTTTAAGAGTTGCAGATCCAACGACATAATTGCAGCCTGTCTGCGGTGCCTAATGCAAACAAACATGGGATTATGCGAGTCTACCAACGAATTGATGATGAGGCGCAGTCTGAAAACCTCCGACTCCCGAGCCTGACCCGAGCCTACCCGTAACAAGTAGCTGGCGAAATGATTTAAAATTGGGCTCTACGTGTTGCCCCACAACGCACTGAGCGAGATAGACAATAGACGACGATCGACGAGAGTCTCGATGGGTTTTTTTTTTTGTTCAGAGATCGTGCGATAGCTTTTCATTAGCTGCGCCACAAATTGTGGCTGAACTTAAGCCTGAACTTGGCCAATAAATACTCGGAACAATGAACAACATCAAAAATAGTGCACAATTTCATCATGTGCATTGCGTTTGTCGAATCGATTGGCAACGCCTGAGGGCGAGTTTACGAGTTTACCAGTTGCAGTTCAATATGTGACTCCATGCGACTTCAATTCAATTCTGTGTTGCACGAAATTATAATTTCACCTACAACAATTTGGCTCCCGTTTCCTTTGCCAACTGCTCTTACCCCCTCACTCCCCGTTACTATCTAAATTTTTCATGGGAATTACATACGTGATAGATTGTTTTGACTCTATCCAACAACTCACCTGAGCAGCTGGCTGATTGGTTTTACCTGGCTTCTGTGATTGCTGGTGTGCGATTGCCATCGTTTCATATGCGACGTGACTGAAGCTCAAGATTGCCAATGCAATATATTTTGAATATGATTATATAGATATGCATGGAAATTATTTAAGATCTGCAACACACATCAGCTGTGCTCACAAAAATAGACAGAGCTTAAATAACATTTTAAAATGCATAAAAGCTATTATAGCTTGTTTTAAGATTGCTTATAAGATCATACATAAAAGAAATTACACTGGGCAACAATATTTTGAACTTTAAGCATATGTGTATACGATGAAGGCCTATTCGAAAGTCACCCTAAAAATCTGAAGTTACTGCAAAAAACGTATTCGAGCCATATTTTACACTTAACACATTTTAGTGGCAAAGGCATAAAATCGATTCACATTATGAAAGGAAAAAAAACAACTTTTAAATAATATATTTATGCATATTAAATATTAAGCATTGATCAAAATATAAGCCTTAGAATCTAGCTTTTTTTTAAATCTTTAAAAACACTTTTCAAAAATTCAAAAATTCTAGTTTTTTTCTGCAAATAGTGAAATTTTTGACTTTGATAGCCATTTAGTCAAAAAGTTTGCTCTGAATAAATTTTTTTTAATTTTTTAACTAAACTTCAATGAATTCTGTGTACAACAAAGTTTATTTGAACAGTATTGTTTTATTTTTAGTAACCTATTTAAATTATTTCAACAAAATTTAGCATTAAGTTTTCTTTATTATTATTATTCCAAATTCTCGTTATTTTTTGCAAAAATGGATAAATTCAAGTACTTGAAACCCGCTTGGTGGACTGCATCGTTAATTCTTTTAATGCTGCTGCAAGTGACGAAGGGCGCATCTAAATATATTAATTTCTCAGCCATTTCAAGTTCTATTAGGCAAGTTGTGGGCAGAGCTACAGTCAACTTTAGATACAATATCTAAAAAAAAAAAGATAGATGACAAGCAACAGCAGCAAATTCAACAATTTCCATAAATGTACGTAAGTTCTCTTTAAGTATATCTGGAATATGCAACAAAGCACTTGACTAATGTATGTACATTAAATAGATCTCTTTGAGGCGCTAGCCATAAAATCCCAACAAATATCCGGAGGCGGAGGCGCCCAGTGTGGACATGACCCCGACAAGCGACGCAACAGGTGGTAGCAAAGCAAGGAGTGGGGCAAAGCCCACATGTAGCAATTGAAAGAACATGTCAGCTGCTGATTTTGGTACAAGTTGCCACAGCATTGGGTCTCGATTCCTTGAGCGGCACCTGCAAAGATCAAAAGTATGGCAAATGATGTTGCAATGCGCCGGACACTCGTCAATGTCGCACTGGTGCAGGGGTCAATAATTTTTTGAGGATTGGGCCAGGAGCAGGCGCTGTTAATAGAGTCGTGATCAACGACCACGATGCAACCTGCACACATACAGCATAGAGGTTCTCTGACCACCTACAACAGAATATACTTTTTGTTTTGGGGGGATCTTGGCAAATCTTCAACTGTTGCTTTTGTTGTTGTTGTTGTTGTTGTTCAATTAAACTTTATGCCAATAAATTATATGCAGTAAGTCGTTTAATCTAAATTAAGCGCCAGTCTCCAGCCAGAGGATGTCTCTCGCCAGGCACCGATTGAACGGCAATTTCCATCAGCTGCATCATGTGTCATAAACAAGTTGCAAGGCGCCGACAATGCCCCACAATACATGCACCAATCCAGCCACATTTCCATAAACGACACCACAGCCATTGGCAAGTGCGCTTCCTGGTCTCCAGTTCAAGTCGGAGATGAAGTCGGAGATGAAGTCGAAGATGAAGTCGATGTCTGGTTCTGGTTCTGAGTCTGGAAACCTGCGCCTTGTCTAGCATTTGCCTATGAAGCGTAAGCAATTTTTATGCTCATGTTGCACGTAATCACCGCGAGCCGCAGGTGGTAAAAGGCAGCCCGTGCAGCTTGCGGGGGCACACACAGGTCCCAGCTGCCCCCAGAGCTGCACTGATTGAATTGCACTAATTGCGTATTAAAGCTCAGCAATTCAAGGCAACAAATTGCATGCAGCCAAATTGAATTACACGAGTCCTGCAGCCTCCTGTGAAACCCCTCCCCCTCCTCTTTTGCCATACTCCGCCGTTCTGCTAATGAAGGAACGCTTTCCAGGTCCCGTTGCGGGCTTGTTGGCTTTTATTTCGCTTAATTAATTGGCAGCGCCAAATGTCTGCAACAGAGCGAGTGCAAAAAAAAGGCCATGACAGTTGGCAGCTACCCCTAGCCCCCAACTGCAACCCTTACTCTCAATTCCCAACTCCTGGACCCAGCCCAAAAGTGCAACAAGAAAGCTGTCAACACAGCCAAATAGGGTGGGGGAGGGGGCCAGCTAACCCCTGATCCTGTTGCGGGCTGCAGCAGCTCCAGCGCCCCAAAGCAAGCAGCAGCTGAAAGTCAAGTGTCCTTGGAGAATATGTGGCATGTTGCATGTTGCAATTCTTTCATTTTTTCGGCAATTCCAAAGAAGAAAAAAAAGATGAAACTAATTGTTCTTGAGTATGCATATATATATGCAACATTTTGGGGAATATTCTGTGAAGTGGTTGACAGAGAAGAGGAGGCATGTGGCTGTTGCATGAAGGGTTAATTATAACACACAAACGTTTGATACTGAGCCCTATTCAATGCAGCTGTAAATAAGATGAGAAAGGAGAGGGTATACTATATACTCTCGCTGTAAATGTGTTTTTCTAGATATTATCAAAATAAATCAGAAAAAAAATAAGTCAAAAAATGGTTCAATAATATAATTAATTTAAATTGAACTCTTTAAAACGCTTTTCCTTAAAAATAAATAGTTACATACAAGCTAAACAAAAGCAGGACAATAACATTTTGCAAATGCCAAAAAACTGTACTCATTTTGTTGTATATATCCCAGTGGAGAGCCTTTTGGGCTCTTATGCTTGTAATAACAACATTTTTGCTTAATTAACACAACAAAGCAATGCCAAAAAATAATATGGCAAAAAAGTATCCTCTATGCCGCAAAAAGTTCCCCTAACACGAGACAGAGGGACGGCTGGCATCTTGCATTACCACCTGCTAGCGGGTTAGGTGTGTGGGAAAATATCATAGAAAATAAAAAAGAAAATATTAATAAAAAATAAAATAAAAACTCAAACAGCCACTCACATTGCTGGCAGCCGCCCCTCTTAACGCCAGAAACGATGCCAGACAAAAAGATTTGTGTTTTCTTTTCATTTTACATTTTACATTTGGCATTTCATTTTAGGCTATAGCAGCTCTGAAAAACAAATGAACAACAAAATTGTATAAAAATTTCTATAGTCTACTCGTTGCATACTTAAAGGCACATAAAAAGCAAGAAAATGCTCAAGCACGGAAAAAGGAAAAGACAACGCGATGCCAAGTGCATGAAAATAAAAACAAAAAATCCATTTCCCAAAGTAAAGAACTGGAATAAAAAGGGTGCTTTGAATTAATACTTTTTCGATTTGTTTTCTGTCGAGCTGCCTGAGAGCTGTATGAATTGGGGGGGCAGGGAAATTATGCTAGCACCTAAAAATTAAAATTAAAATTTATTTTATTTGGCATTTTAAAGTAGACTTTATAATTTTATGAAATTTAAGGTGAATTTGTCAAACAAAATGTTATAATGTGGAATTTTCGCAAGCATAACATTTATGTAACTGTTGCTTAACATTGAGATGTTAATAACAGCATAGTTAACATAACCTGCCAATTTTTAATCGTATATTAAAGGCCACTAGCTCTCCCGGCGTGCGTTGCTACGCTCTCGCTCAAAAAAAAAATAAAATAAAAAATAAAACAAATAATAATTTCATCATATTCTACATTATCACTATGATTGTAGCTTACTGCGCCACCGGGTATGCTCAGCTGATATTTTTATACAATTTTCAACTATATTTTCCACCCAATCCCCCATGTATTTTTGACAACATTTATTCAGAGTACTAATCTACGATATAAAAGGAAGCTACAGTGAAAATTGCAGACTTCTAGCTTCTACCATTTGGCCTGCGTTTAAGTCGCCAATCAGTCAGTCAGTCAGGTTGAACACTTTTATATATACAGATATTTTACTAATCATCCAAACAACTTTATTTTCTAATACTCACATGTATAAATCCCATTAGCAGGATTTTCTTGAGAACTTATTCACAGCAATTTTAAATCTTTTTAACCATTGATCGGCAACACATGCATAATTACGATAGAAAATGCAGTCTAGCCAACACACTGGCGCCATGGAAAAGCACATAAATCATACTAGTACCATTCGAATACACACATACATATTTCGATAATTTTTGGAGCATGCATGCAACGATAACTCCATCCAAAACTGACCAGCAACCACTGCAACAACAACAACAACAACTTTGTAAACAATTTTCCAATTTTCACATGCGAATTATGGGCAGCCTCCCATAACGAGTCGGAGCATAACCCACCGCAGTTTCCATGGTAGATACAAATTTTGGAGTGATTGATAGCATGTTATGAGTTAACATGCTATTATTAGACCGCAAGATGCTACCAACAACAGTAACCACAACAGCCTCTCGAGAGGATCGAGCTAAGCAAATGTTTACTCACGACTTTTCGCGTCTCGAGTCTCCAGTCTCCAGTCTTGGGCTTTTCGTCATATTTGCCAAAAGAGGAAAATTGTGCAAGAGAAATTGATTTCACATGATTTACGTGCAAGTTTTTTTTTGCAACAACAACCAGCAGCCCAAAATAATTTCTAATGTCATGTTGGAGCTGCTGTTGGGCTCTTGTATTTCTAATTTTTTTTCTTTTTTTTTTTTTTGGTGGGGGTGGTCAAAAGCTTTGCCATCACAAATCAATCCCGATCGAAACCTTAAAAAGGCAACAACAAATGGCTAATCACATGGTACAGCATTCAGCTCGTTAGATGGCGCTAGTGCATCTTGCCACACAATCGTGGGGCAAAAGGAGTCCAAACTTTAACTGCCAGTTGGTCAGTTGGCCAAGTTAACTGCTGCATTAACTGAATTTTTTATGTCTGCAATGCTTTTAAACCTGTTTACTAAGATCAGTCAATAAAAGCATTTATTGCCAACAATAAAAACAAAAAATAAGGATAATAGAGTATATTTAAATTACCTCAATTTGATTTTTCAATAATATTGACAATTTTTATTTTTATTTAATTTATTTTTATTTTTTTAAATATTTTTTTATGTGGCTACTTTGACCAGCCAATACTTGTATTAACACAAACATTAAAAACAAATTATTGAAATAAAATAGTATATTTAAATCACCTCAATTTGATTTTTTAATAATAAAGATTTTTTTAATTTTATATATACCATTTTTATTCGCAAACTATTTTTATTAATTTAGTAAATTGTCAATAAAATAAATAAAAATAAAAATCATGCAAGATTTAATTTAGTTTTTTCTGTACTTAGATCAACAGCCTAAAATGTTTTATAACTATTCTAAATATATAAAATATAAATCAAACTAAACTATTATTGGTTAACTTTTTATATTGTTTTTTATTTTTTATATGTATTTCCGCTTCTGACAAATGTCAAAGACAAATATCGCATTTAAAATTCAGCTGGCAAACGCCGCACAAAGTCAATGTCAACAAATCGATAAATGAATGCAAAAATAAAAATATAAAAAAATAGAAGCAAAAACTTAAAACGGTTTAACTTTTTTAATGACCACAAAAATGTTGCATAATAAACAAATTTTAGCTATTGTAATACCTAGATAATTTATGCATAACTGTGCTATACTGTTATTCCGACAATAATCGGATTAAAGGTCGTCATTCTTTAATATGCAGAAAGAAAGAAAAGAGTCTTAAAGGTTAAACACAAATTTGTTTTCTGAATAATATATTCTTGAATTATAATTATTATATATTATATAATACTATTCTAAGCAATTTTTTAACATAAAAAATTTATTTAAACACCTTTACCCATTTTCATAAGCTTACAAGGGTATTTCGGTATTCTTCAAATGTTTTAGTTTTTATGTTCATATTTTGATTGGCTTGTTGACATAAAAAACTGGCGATGCGAGCTTTAAACCAGAAAAGAAAACTTAATTAATCGATATTCTTCTGCAAACCTGTTTGAATGCGCAAATGTGAATCTCATCAATATTTACACACCCAGGCAATGACTTGCCGGTTTTAATAAATGTAGAACAAGATCGTTAAATACAACAAAGTTAAACAAATCAGATTGCAAAAATATCCACAGGCAATGAAACTTTTCCCAAAACTCTGTACATTAAAAAGAAAATATTAAAAAGTGTAAACCAAATAATTTGCGAAAAAAACAAGTAAAAATGCTTGACTTTGCGATACCCTTTATATATATATATATATACCTTATCAACGATATACCTCATCACCCCAACTATTGGGGTATAGAAATCACCAGCAGCACAATCCTTATATATCGACAATTAAAGCCGTTTGAGAATTACAAGTTTTTAAAAAAAATTAAAAAAAAAAAATCTATTAAAAGAATTTTTTTTTTTTTTGTTATTAAGATCAAATTATTGTTCTAAAATTAAGAACGATATTTTTTCTGATTACACACCAATTTTTTTTATATATTTTTATATATATTGTAGAAAGACCGATAATATTTCTGTACTTGTTATATAGGTAAAAAAAACTCTCCTTCTGTCTATTTATTTTTAGTTTTAATACCTCCTTTTAGTAATTTTCATAGAATACGAGGTATAATTCCAAACTCAACTAAAGGTAAACTACAATTTCACCTACATGGCACAACTTTCAACGCACTCAATTAAGTAATTTACAAAGTCGTAGAACCAGTTCGAATAAATGCAAAATGATCATCTTCAAACACTGAAATAAATAAATAAACAAAGTCCAAATAGAATCCCCAAGCAAGCATTCAAATTGATTAACTGTGAAGCAAACAAATCTAAATGGAAAGGAGGCCATATAAACAGAGATCTCCAACAATCCCCGACAAATGTTTGATAAGTTGCGACGAGAGCGCACTCCGAAGATGCCACAGATGCCACAGAGATGCCAAGAGGTGCAACAGCATACAACACCATTTAAGGTGATAAGTTAATTAAAATTTCATATATTTCAAAGACCGGCCGCCAAAACAAACTCTAGTGAAAAGTGAGAGTCCAATGAGAGAAATTATAACAGAGACCCAGACCCGAACGAGGCTCCACATTAAAGATATGCATACAAAAAATATAAAAATAATATCAAAAAATACTGGTTTTTGCTTAGTTTAAAATTCAGACAAAACATAAAACTGTCAATCCAAAGAGGCGACGCTTCTGTTCTCCCCCCTTTGACAGACCACCTCTGTATTTTAAGTCGGGCCTGTCGACGGCCTCTGGCTGGTTGGCTGCTTGGCTGCTTGGTCTGGGCCAGAGTCTGGTCTGCTTGGTCTGAGCCGAGTCTGCTGTTGGCACTTAGCATGCGCATGCGCTACCGTTTTCTTGGCCAGTTGTATTTTAGCCATTAGCACGTTCGGAGCTGGAGCTGGAGCTAAAGCCGCCTCAAGTGTAAAGTCATATATAGACGATCTGCGTATATACTATATAGAAACTAAAAGTGATTTTAAGCTTGGCTTTAACACACTTTCGTGGCTAGTGACTTATTTTTGTTTTCACGCGAAAGCGAAAGTTGCGTGCATTGTGGAGTTAATACTTAATGCCTAAAAGTTTTTGCTGTTTATGATCGCACCACACATAAAACAGAAATAATAAAAAAAAAGGTTTCTCGTAAATACACTTTATAAATTCGAAATACAAACAAAGAGTGCAAAATCCAAAAAAAATCTCAACAACCTTCGTGGGTTCCGTTCCTCAACAAAAGATCAAAAATGCCAGCGGCCAGTTCTCATTCGCGTCTGTTCTTCTACCTGTTGTGTGTTGCCTCCCTCTTGGCCGTCTCCAAATCGGATACCGGTAGTACAAAGAACTCCTACTTTATGTCGTATTTTTACTATTTAATTGTTAACTTTATCAATCCATTTGCAATGCCCATATTCTATCGCTTTGTTAATGTTTGCCTAACATAGTGAAAACGGGCATTGAAATTTGATGAAACGAATTTGATAAGTATAGAAATTTTTTGTAAATATATTATTGTACATAGAAACTATAATGTTTAACTCAATTTGTAAATATCTCTACACTAAGACTGCTATTTAAGTTCATATATTATTGGCTAAATGGGATTGTATATAGTTTGTTAAAATGAATCCTCCTTTTTGTCTAACTAATATTTTGAACTTGTACCTGTGTAACATATATTCTCGTAAAGCAATTTTGTGATAACTTTAAAGAGGCAATTTGTTTTTATATAATTATACAAAATAAATATGTAATATTCTTTATACGTGATGGTGTTTTATTTTGTTTTAATCGTTTAATTTGTAAATATAATTACGCTCAACAATATATTCTAGTTTCTGGCAGATTATTTATTAAGTTAATTTTTAAGTTATATATGAACATATGAATTTTTCTGTCTTACCTTGAAAAAAATGTGGCTATAATATACTTAGTAACTCCAAGTTCGCCAAACAATCAACGGCCATCGTAAAACTCTAGAGCGCCAATTAAAAAATTATACAATAACCAAGTTTGAGCCCAAGCTCAGGTCGTAAGGGCCATAACAAGTTACAGTAAGAGACGTGATGTTTATCCAATGCCAATCTACGATTAACTGTGACTACAATTGCAACTAAAAAAAAAATATAGGTAAAACCAATAAAAGACCAAAGCGAATGCCGATTATAAGCCACATAATTCACATTCACATCCAAACATTAATCGGCAGTTCACGTTCTCAGCGTAGTACTTGAAGGTTATTTTTGGCAGTTTTTTATATTGTTTCAACTAATTAGCACATTAATCGTATTAAAGGCACATATTTTCCACATAGTTTACAAACATTCTTATTGTTAAGCCAGTTAACTACCCAAAAGCGTCAAAAACTCATATATCATATATTTATGGTTCTTTAAAAAGTCAAAAGCCCGCCAGAGCGAGTTTTGATATTGAGAGTGAACTCAGATGCGTTACCAGTTTTTTTTTCTCTCTCTCTCTCTCTCTATCTGTCTGTTTTGCTCTCTCTCTTGTCTCGCTATGTTTCTCCGACTCTATATATCTTTTGTCCATGATCTTGACCACGATGACAAATCGTCAGTTCGCTCGCAGATTACTTGGCCGGTTGGTAACTCTCATTGACATCAAAAATACTCGCAAAGTTTTCAAGTTGAGTGTTTCATGTGGTAGCAGTCAAGGTTAATAGTTGAAACTGTTAGATGATGAATATATGTATTTATTGTATTTTGTATTTTGCTTTTGGGCTAACGATTGCCGGCTACGTCAGTTGTTTTGATGCGGAACTGTTTAAAATGCGGAAGTTTCGCTCAAGATGATGAAGCGAAAATATTATAATTTTTTTGTTTATTTTTAAAATGTTGTTTTTGTTTAACGAGTTGTATATATTTTGGTTGTATTTTGTAGAGAACTTGAGCTACTAATCTCGTTTTGCTAAAGAAGTTTTATTAGTTTATTTAGAAAAGACCCAGAAGTACTATGTTTAATTGGGAGCAAGGGAATGTCAATTGTATATATAATTGTATATTTCATTTCAATTTAAAATTTCAGTACATATATCTATCATACATGATAACACTCATCCTTCATAAACCCATTCAAAAATCACAATTTATACACAGTGCCACTGCAGCCTCCTACCGAGGATTTAGCCTATGATGCTGCCCTGCAATTGGGCCTATTGAATCATCGACTCAATCAGTTGGCTCATGAGGAGGAATCAAGACAATTTGGACTTACAAACTTGACAATTAACAATCTGGTTAATCGAATACCCTGCACTTGTGATACGGGTCTGTGCAAATGCTGTGCGGGTAAGTTTATTTTTAGAAACTTTAATTATTATATAATTTTAATTAATTATATTATTTACAGGTTTTTTAGCCGTAATTGGCATGAACAGCTGCACTGAGGTGGCCTATCGTCCGGATGAATTCTCCTTTGAGCTGCGCATGCGGGTTAATAACAATATTTGGTTCCGCCGTAAGGTATCCGGCCAGAATCCTCCACCCTTTTGCTTTCGACCACCCCGGTTTAATTTTGCACGCGCTTGCATTCAATTCCATGATATTTGGTTTGTCGGTCGCAATATGCATGTCTGCATGTACATGTCCGGAGAATTTCAGGGCTACGAGCTGTTTGAAAGGTGAGTTAACACAGATTTTTTAAATGTGTATTTTATTATTATTAAATTGATTATTTTATTGAATTTCAATAATACCTTAACATTGTCTCTGTATGTCGAATGTCTTTTTAATTATGGTTTACCCTCTAGTTTAATTTAGCATTTAAATTTTATAAAAATAAACTTTTTCGATTTTTTGCATTTTTTTGCATACCTACCCCTATCAAATTTTTTGAAAAATTTAAAATCTCAAAATTTTATTTTTAATGGATTGTGGGCATTAATATTGATATAAAACTATAATTCAAAACATAATATGAGAGTGATTTTAGTTGTTAGGCCAAAAAAACCCCAAAAATTTGACTTTAAACTCAAAATTTCAGACTAAAAACTCTTATAACTTGCTCAAAATTGAACCGATTTTCATGTCGAATGTCTTTTTAATTATGGTTTACCCTCTAGGTTAATTTGGCATTTAAATTTTAGAAAATAAATTTTTTCGATTTTTTGCATTTTTTTGCATACCTACCCCTATCAAATTTTGAACATTTTTTGAAAAATTTAAAATTGCAAAATTTTATTTTTAATCGATTGTGGGCATTAATATTGGTATAAAACTATTATTCAAAACATAATATGAGAGTTATTTTAGTTGTAAGGCCGAAAAAACTCAAAAAATTTGACTTTAAACTCAAAATTTCTCAGACTAAAAAATTTAAAATTTGATTAAAATTGAAAATATTTTCGATGTCTATATTGTCTTTATTAATTATGGTTTACCGCTCAAATTTACTTTCTCATTCCTAAACTCTTATAGCAAAATAAATTTTTTCGATTTTTTGCCTTTTTTTGCATAGATACGACTATCAAATTTTGAAAATTTTTTGAAAAATTTAAAATTGCAAAATTTTATTTTTAATCGATTGTGGGCATTAATATTGGTATAAAACTATTATTCAAAACATAATATGAGAGTTATTTTAGTTGTAAGGCCGAAAAAACTCAAAAAATTTGACTTTAAACTCAAAATTTCAGACTAAAAACTCTTATAACTTGCTCAAAATTGAACCGATTTTCATGTCGAATGTCTTTTTAATTATGGTTTACCCTCTAGGTTAATTTGGCATTTAAATTTTAGAAAATAAATTTTTTCGATTTTTTGCATTTTTTTCATACTAATTATCGATTTTATTGACTATGAGAGTTATTTTAGTTGTCAGGCCGAAAAAACTCAAAAAATTTGACTTTAAACTCAAAATTTCAGACTAAAAACTCTTATAACTTGCTCAAAATTGAACCGATTTTCATGTCGAATGTCTTTTTAATTATGGTTTACCCTCTAGGTTAATTTGGCATTTAAATTTTAGAAAATAAATTTTTTCGATTTTTTGCATTTTTTGCATACCTACCCCTATCAAATTTTGAACATTTTTTGAAAAATTTAAAATCTCAAAATTTTATTTTTAATCGATTGTGGGCATTAATATTGGTATAAAACTATTATTCAAAACATAATATGAGAGTTATTTTAGTTGTAAGGCCGAAAAAACTCAAAAAATTTGACTTTAAACTCAAAATTTCAGACTAAAAACTCTTATAACTTGCTCAAAATTGAACCGATTTTCATGTCGAATGTCTTTTTAATTATGGTTTACCCTCTAGGTTAATTTGGCATTTAAATTTTAGAAAATAAATTTTTTCGATTTTTTGCATTTTTTGCATACCTACCCCTATCAAATTTTGAACATTTTTTGAAAAATTTAAAATTGCAAAATTTTATTTTTAATCGATTGTGGGCATTAATATTGGTATAAAACTATTATTCAAAACATAATATGAGAGTTATTTTAGTTGTAAGGCCGAAAAAACTCAAAAAATTTGACTTTAAACTCAAAATTTCAGACTAAAAACTCTTATAACTTGCTCAAAATTGAACCGATTTTCATGTCGAATGTCTTTTTAATTATGGTTTACACTCTAGGTTAATTTGGCATTTAAATTTTAGAAAATAAATTTTTTCGATTTTTTGCATTTTTTTGCATACCTACCCCTATCAAATTTTGAAAATTTTTTGAAAAATTTAAAATCTCAAAATTTTATTTTTAATCGATTGTGGGCATTAATATTGGTATAAAACTATTATTTAAAACATAATATGAGAGTTATTTTAGTTGTCAGGCCGAAAAAACTCAAAAAATTTGACTTTAAACTCAAAATTTCAGACTAAAAACTCTTATAACTTGCTCAAAATTGAACCGATTTTCATGTCGAATGTCTTTTTAATTATGGTTTACCCTCTAGGTTAATTTGGCATTTAAATTTTAGAAAATAAATTTTTTCGATTTTTTGCATTTTTTGCATACCTACCCCTATCAAATTTTGAACATTTTTTGAAAAATTTAAAATCTCAAAATTTTATTTTTAATCGATTGTGGGCATTAATATTGGTATAAAACTATTATTCAAAACATAATATGAGAGTTATTTTAGTTGTAAGGCCGAAAAAACTCAAAAAATTTGACTTTAAACTCAAAATTTCAGACTAAAAACTCTTATAACTTGCTCAAAATTGAACCGATTTTCATGTCGAATGTCTTTTTAATTATGGTTTACCCTCTAGGTTAATTTGGCATTTAAATTTTAGAAAATAAATTTTTTCGATTTTTTGCATTTTTTTGCATACCTACCCCTATCAAATTTTGAAAATTTTTTGAAAAATTTAAAATTCAAAATTTTATTTTTAATCGATTGTGGGCATTAATATTGGTATAAAACTATTATTCAAAACATAATATGAGAGTTATTTTAGTTGTAAGGCCGAAAAAACTCAAAAAATTTGACTTTAAACTCAAAATTTCAGACTAAAAACTCTTATAACTTGCTCAAAATTGAACCGATTTTCATGTCGAATGTCTTTTTAATTATGGTTTACACTCTAGGTTAATTTGGCATTTAAATTTTAGAAAATAAATTTTTTCGATTTTTTGCATTTTTTTGCATACCTACCCCTATCAAATTTTGAAAATTTTTTGAAAAATTTAAAATTCAAAATTTTATTTTTAATCGATTGTGGGCATTAATATTGGTATAAAACTATTATTCAAAACATAATATGAGAGTTATTTTAGTTGTAAGGCCGAAAAAACTCAAAAAATTTGACTTTAAACTCAAAATTTCAGACTAAAAACTCTTATAACTTGCTCAAAATTGAACCGATTTTCATGTCGAATGTCTTTTTAATTATGGTTTACCCTCTAGGTTAATTTGGCATTTAAATTTTAGAAAATAAATTTTTTCGATTTTTTGCATTTTTTTGCATACCTACCCCTATCAAATTTTGAAAATTTTTTGAAAAATTTAAAATCTCAAAATTTTATTTTTAATCGATTGTGGGCATTAATATTGGTATAAAACTATTATTCAAAACATAATATGAGAGTTATTTTAGTTGTAAGGCCGAAAAAACCCAAAAAATTTGACTTTAAACTCAAAATTTCAGACTAGAAACTCTTATAACTTGCTCAAAATTGAACCGATTTTCATGTCGAATGTCTTTTTAATTATGGTTTACCCTCTAGGTTAATTTGGCATTTAAATTTTAGAAAATAAATTTTTTCGATTTTTTGCATTTTTTTGCATACCTACCCCTATCAAATTTTGAAAATTTTTTGAAAAATTTAAAATCTCAAAATTTTATTTTTAATCGATTGTGGGCATTAATATTGGTATAAAACTATTATTCAAAACATAATATGAGAGTTATTTTAGTTGTAAGGCCGAAAAAACCCCAAAAATTTGACTTTAAACTCCAAATTCCAGACTAGAAACTCTCATAACTTGCTCAAAATTGAACCGATTTTCATGTCGAATGTCTTTTTAATTATGGTTTACCTTCTAGGTTAATTTGGCATTTAAATTTTAGAAAATAAATTTTTTCGATTTTTTGCAGTTTTTTGCATACCTACCCCTATCAAATTTTGAAAATTTTTTGAAAAATTTAAAATCTCAAAATTGTATTTTTAATCGATTGTGGGCATTAATATTGGTATAAAACTATTATTCAAAACATAATATGAGAGTTATTTTAGTTGTAAGGCCGAAAAAACCCCAAAAATGTGACTTTATAACTCCAAATTCGAGACTAGAAACTCTCATAACTTGCTCAAAATTGAACCGATTTTCATGTCGAATGTCTTTTTAATTATGGTTTACCCTCTAGGTTAATTTGGCATTTAAATTTTAGAAAATAAATTTTTTCGATTTTTTGCAGTTTTTGCATACCTACCCCTATTAAATTTTGAAAATTTTTTAAAAAATTTAAAATCTCAAAATTGTATTTTTAATCAATTGTGGGCATTAATATTGGTATAAAACTATTATTCAAAACATAATATGAGAGTTATTTTAGTTGTAAGGCCGAAAAAACCCCAAAAATTTGACTTTAAACTCCAAATTCGAGACTAGAAACTCTCATAACTTGCTCAAAATTGAACCGATTTTCATGTCGAATGTCTTTTTAATTATGGTTTACCCTCTAGGTTAATTTGGCATTTAAATTTTAGAAAATAAATTTTTTCGATTTTTTGCATTTTTTGCATACCTACCCCTATCAAATTTTGAAAATTTTTTGAAAAATTTAAAATCTCAAAATTGTATTTTTAATCGATTGTGGGCATTAATATTGGTATAAAACTATTATTCAAAACATAATATGAGAGTTATTTTAGTTGTAAGGCCGAAAAAACCCCAAAAATTTGACTTTAAACTCCAAATTCCAGACTAGAAACTCTCATAACTTGCTCAAAATTGAACCGATTTTCATGTCGAATGTCTTTTTAATTATGGTTTACCTTCTAGGTTAATTTGGCATTTAAATTTTAGAAAATAAATTTTTTCGATTTTTTGCATTTTTTTGCATACCTACCCCTATCAAATTTTGAAAATTTTTTGAAAAATTTAAAATCTCAAAATTGTATTTTTAATCGATTGTGGGCATTAATATTGGTATAAAACTATTATTCAAAACATAATATGAGAGTTATTTTAGTTGTAAGGCCGAAAAAACCCCAAAAATTTGACTTTAAACTCCAAATTCCAGACTAGAAACTCTCATAACTTGCTCAAAATTGAACCGATTTTCATGTCGAATGTCTTTTTAATTATGGTTTACCTTCTAGGTTAATTTGGCATTTAAATTTTAGAAAATAAATTTTTTCGATTTTTTGCATTTTTTTGCATACCTACCCCTATCAAATTTTGAAAATTTTTTGAAAAATTTAAAATTCAAAATTTGTATTTTTAATCGATTGTGGGCATTAATATTGGTATAAAACTATTATTCAAAACATAATATGAGAGTTATTTTAGTTGTAAGGCCGAAAAAACCCCAAAAATTTGACTTTAAACTCCAAATTCCAGACTAGAAACTCTCATAACTTGCTCAAAATTGAACCGATTTTCATGTCGAATGTCTTTTTAATTATGGTTTACCCTTCTAGGTTAATTTGGCATTTAAATTTTAGAAAATAAATTTTTTCGATTTTTTGCATTTTTTTGCATACCTACCCCTATCAAATTTTGAAAATTTTTTGAAAAATTTAAAATCTAAAATTTGTATTTTTAATCGATTGTGGGCATTAATATTGGTATAAAACTATTATTCAAAACATAATATGAGAGTTATTTTAGTTGTAAGGCCGAAAAAACCCCAAAAATTTGACTTTAAACTCCAAATTCCAGACTAGAAACTCTCATAACTTGCTCAAAATTGAACCGATTTTCATGTCGAATGTCTTTTTAATTATGGTTTACCCTCTAGGTTAATTTGGCATTTAAATTTTAGAAAATAAATTTTTTCGATTTTTTGCATTTTTTTGCATACCTACCCCTATCAAATTTTGAAAATTTTTTGAAAAATTTAAAATTTCAAAATTTGTATTTTTAATCGATTGTGGGCATTAATATTGGTATAAAACTATTATTCAAAACATAATATGAGAGTTATTTTAGTTGTAAGGCCGAAAAAACCCCAAGAATTTGACTTTAAACTCCAAATTCCAGACTAGAAACTCTCATAACTTGCCCAAAATTGAACCGATTTTCATGTGGAATGTCTTTTTAATTATGGTTTACCCTCTAGGTTAATTTGGCATTTAAATTTTAGAAAATAAATTTTTTCGATTTTTTGCATTTTTTTGCATACCTACCCCTATCAAATTTTGAAAAATTTTTGAAAAATTTAAAATTTCAAAATTTGTATTTTTAATCGATTGTGGGCATTAATATTGGTATAAAACTATTATTCAAAACATAATACGAGAGTTATTTTAGTTGTAAGGCCGAAAAAACCCCAAGAATTTGACTTTAAACTCAAAATTCCAGACTAGAAACTCTCATAACTTGCCCAAAATTGAACCGATTTTCATGTCGAATGTCTTTTTAATTATGGTTTACCCTTTAGGTTAATTTGGCATTTAAATTTTAGAAAATAAATTTTTTCGATTTTTTGCATTTTTTTGCATACCTACCCCTATCAAATTTTGAAAAATTTTTGAAAAATTTAAAATTTAAAATTTGTATTTTTAATCGATTGTGGGCATTAATATTGGTATAAAACTATTATTCAAAACATAATACGAGAGTTATTTTAGTTGTAAGGCCGAAAAAACCCCAAGAATTTAACTTTAAACTCCAAATTCCAGACTAGAAACTCTCATAACTTGCCCAAAATTGAACCGATTTTCATGTGGAATGTCTTTTTAATTATGGTTTACCCTTTAGGTTAATTTGGCATTTAAATTTTAGAAAATAAATTTTTTCGATTTTTTGCATTTTTTTGCATACCTACCCCTATCAAATTTTGAAAAATTTTTGAAAAATTTAAAATCTTAAAATTTGTATTTTTAATCGATTGTGGGCATTAATATTGGTATAAAACTATTATTCAAAACATAATACGAGAGTTATTTTAGTTGTAAGGCCGAAAAAACCCCAAGAATTTGACTTTAAACTCCAAATTCCAGACTAGAAACTCTCATAACTTGCCCAAAATTGAACCGATTTTCATGTCGAATGTCTTTTTAATTATGGTTTACCCTCTAGGTTAATTTGGCATTTAAATTTTAGAAAATAAATTTTTTCGATTTTTTGCATTTTTTTGCATACCTACCCCTATCAAATTTTGAAAATTTTTTGAAAAATTTAAAATCTCAAAATTTTATTTTTAATCGATTGTGGGCATTAATATTGGTATAAAACTATTATTCAAAACATAATATGAGAGTTATTTTAGTTGTAAGGCCGAAAAAACTCCAAAAATTTGACTTTAAACTCAAAATTTCAGACTAAAAACTCTTATAACTTGCTCAAAATTGAACCGATTTTCATGTCGAATGTCTTTTTAATTATGGTTTACCCTCTAGGTTAATTTGGCATTTAAATTTTAGAAAATAAATTTTTTCGATTTTTTGCATTTTTTTGCATACCTACCCCTATCAAATTTTGAAAATTTTTTGAAAAATTTAAAATTGCAAAATTTTATTTTTAATCGATTGTGGGCATTAATATTGGTATAAAACTATTATTCAAAACATAATATGAGAGTTATTTTAGTTGTAAGGCCGAAAAAACTCAAAAAATTTGACTTTAAACTCAAAATTTCAGACTAAAAACTCTTATAACTTGCTCAAAATTGAACCGATTTTCATGTCGAATGTCTTTTTAATTATGGTTTACCCTCTAGGTTAATTTGGCATTTAAATTTTAGAAAATAAATTTTTTCGATTTTTTGCATTTTTTTGCATACCTACCCCTATCAAATTTTGAAAATTTTTTGAAAAATTTAAAATTCAAAATTTTATTTTTAATCGATTGTGGGCATTAATATTGGTATAAAACTATTATTCAAAACATAATATGAGAGTTATTTTAGTTGTAAGGCCGAAAAAACTCAAAAAATTTGACTTTAAACTCAAAATTTCAGACTAAAAACTCTTATAACTTGCTCAAAATTGAACCGATTTTCATGTCGAATGTCTTTTTAATTATGGTTTACCCTCTAGGTTAATTTGGCATTTAAATTTTAGAAAATAAATTTTTTCGATTTTTTGCATTTTTTTGCATACCTACCCCTATCAAATTTTGAAAATTTTTTGAAAAATTTAAAATTCAAAATTTTATTTTTAATCGATTGTGGGCATTAATATTGGTATAAAACTATTATTCAAAACATAATATGAGAGTTATTTTAGTTGTAAGGCCGAAAAAACTCAAAAAATTTGACTTTAAACTCAAAATTTCAGACTAAAAACTCTTATAACTTGCTCAAAATTGAACCGATTTTCATGTCGAATGTCTTTTTAATTATGGTTTACCCTCTAGGTTAATTTGGCATTTAAATTTTAGAAAATAAATTTTTTCGATTTTTTGCATTTTTTTGCATACCTACCCCTATCAAATTTTGAAAATTTTTTGAAAAATTTAAAATCTCAAAATTTTATTTTTAATCGATTGTGGGCATTAATATTGGTATAAAACTATTATTCAAAACATAATATGAGAGTTATTTTAGTTGTAAGGCCGAAAAAACTCAAAAAATTTGACTTTAAACTCAAAATTTCAGACTAAAAACTCTTATAACTTGCTCAAAATTGAACCGATTTTCATGTCGAATGTCTTTTTAATTATGGTTTACCCTCTAGGTTAATTTGGCATTTAAATTTTAGAAAATAAATTTTTTCGATTTTTTGCATTTTTTTGCATACCTACCCCTATCAAATTTTGAAAATTTTTTGAAAAATTTAAAATTCAAAATTTTATTTTTAATCGATTGTGGGCATTAATATTGGTATAAAACTATTATTCAAAACATAATATGAGAGTTATTTTAGTTGTAAGGCCGAAAAAACTCAAAAAATTTGACTTTAAACTCAAAATTTCAGACTAAAAACTCTTATAACTTGCTCAAAATTGAACCGATTTTCATGTCGAATGTCTTTTTAATTATGGTTTACCCTCTAGGTTAATTTGGCATTTAAATTTTAGAAAATAAATTTTTTCGATTTTTTGCATTTTTTTGCATACCTACCCCTATCAAATTTTGAAAATTTTTTGAAAAATTTAAAATTGCAAAATTTTATTTTTAATCGATTGTGGGCATTAATATTGGTATAAAACTATTATTCAAAACATAATATGAGAGTTATTTTAGTTGTAAGGCCGAAAAAACTCAAAAAATTTGACTTTAAACTCAAAATTTCAGACTAAAAACTCTTATAACTTGCTCAAAATTGAACCGATTTTCATGTCGAATGTCTTTTTAATTATGGTTTACCCTCTAGGTTAATTTGGCATTTAAATTTTAGAAAATAAATTTTTTCGATTTTTTGCATTTTTTTGCATACCTACCCCTATCAAATTTTGAAAATTTTTTGAAAAATTTAAAATTCAAAATTTTATTTTTAATCGATTGTGGGCATTAATATTGGTATAAAACTATTATTCAAAACATAATATGAGAGTTATTTTAGTTGTAAGGCCGAAAAAACTCAAAAAATTTGACTTTAAACTCAAAATTTCAGACTAAAAACTCTTATAACTTGCTCAAAATTGAACCGATTTTCATGTCGAATGTCTTTTTAATTATGGTTTACCCTCTAGGTTAATTTGGCATTTAAATTTTAGAAAATAAATTTTTTCGATTTTTTGCATTTTTTTGCATACCTACCCCTATCAAATTTTGAAAATTTTTTGAAAAATTTAAAATCTCAAAATTTTATTTTTAATCGATTGTGGGCATTAATATTGGTATAAAACTATTATTCAAAACATAATATGAGAGTTATTTTAGTTGTAAGGCCGAAAAAACTCAAAAAATTTGACTTTAAACTCAAAATTTCAGACTAAAAACTCTTATAACTTGCTCAAAATTGAACCGATTTTCATGTCGAATGTCTTTTTAATTATGGTTTACCCTCTAGGTTAATTTGGCATTTAAATTTTAGAAAATAAATTTTTTCGATTTTTTGCATTTTTTTGCATACCTACCCCTATCAAATTTTGAAAATTTTTTGAAAAATTTAAAATCTGCAAAATTTTATTTTTAATCGATTGTGGGCATTAATATTGGTATAAAACTATTATTCAAAACATAATATGAGAGTTATTTTAGTTGTAAGGCCGAAAAAACTCAAAAAATTTGACTTTAAACTCAAAATTTCAGACTAAAAACTCTTATAACTTGCTCAAAATTGAACCGATTTTCATGTCGAATGTCTTTTTAATTATGGTTTACCCTCTAGGTTAATTTGGCATTTAAATTTTAGAAAATAAATTTTTTCGATTTTTTGCATTTTTTTGCATACCTACCCCTATCAAATTTTGAAAATTTTTTGAAAAATTTAAAATTGCAAAATTTTATTTTTAATCGATTGTGGGCATTAATATTGGTATAAAACTATTATTCAAAACATAATATGAGAGTTATTTTAGTTGTAAGGCCGAAAAAACTCAAAAAATTTGACTTTAAACTCAAAATTTCAGACTAAAAACTCTTATAACTTGCTCAAAATTGAACCGATTTTCATGTCGAATGTCTTTTTAATTATGGTTTACCCTCTAGGTTAATTTGGCATTTAAATTTTAGAAAATAAATTTTTTCGATTTTTTGCATTTTTTTGCATACCTACCCCTATCAAATTTTGAAAATTTTTTGAAAAATTTAAAATTCAAAATTTTATTTTTAATCGATTGTGGGCATTAATATTGGTATAAAACTATTATTCAAAACATAATATGAGAGTTATTTTAGTTGTAAGGCCGAAAAAACTCAAAAAATTTGACTTTAAACTCAAAATTTCAGACTAAAAACTCTTATAACTTGCTCAAAATTGAACCGATTTTCATGTCGAATGTCTTTTTAATTATGGTTTACCCTCTAGGTTAATTTGGCATTTAAATTTTAGAAAATAAATTTTTTCGATTTTTTGCATTTTTTTGCATACCTACCCCTATCAAATTTTGAAAATTTTTTGAAAAATTTAAAATTGCAAAATTTTATTTTTAATCGATTGTGGGCATTAATATTGGTATAAAACTATTATTCAAAACATAATATGAGAGTTATTTTAGTTGTAAGGCCGAAAAAACTCAAAAAATTTGACTTTAAACTCAAAATTTCAGACTAAAAACTCTTATAACTTGCTCAAAATTGAACCGATTTTCATGTCGAATGTCTTTTTAATTATGGTTTACCCTCTAGGTTAATTTGGCATTTAAATTTTAGAAAATAAATTTTTTCGATTTTTTGCATTTTTTTGCATACCTACCCCTATCAAATTTTGAAAATTTTTTGAAAAATTTAAAATCTCAAAATTTTATTTTTAATCGATTGTGGGCATTGATATTGGTATAAAACTATTATTCAAAACGTAATATGAGAGTTATTTTAGTTGCAAGGCCGAAAAAACTCAAAAAAATTGACTTCAAACTAAAAATTTCAGACTAAAAACTCCTATAACTTGCTCAAAATTGAACCGATTTTCATGTCGAATGTCTTTTTAATCATGGTTTACCCTCTAGGTTAATTTGACATTTAAATTTTAGAAAATAAAATTTTTCGATTTTTTGAATTTTTTTGCACACCTACCCCTATCAAATTTTGAAAATTTTTTGAAAAATTTAAAATCTCAAAATTTTATTTTTAATCGATTGTGGGCATTAATATTGGTATAAAACTGTTATTCAAAACATAATATGAGAGTTATTTTAGCAGTAAGGCCGAAAAAACTCCAATAATTTGACTTTAAACTCAAAATTTCAGACTAAAAACTCTTATAACTTGCTCAAAATTGAACCGATTTTCATGTCGAATGTCTTTTTAATTATGGTTTACCCTCTAGGTTAATTTGGCATTTAAATTTTAGAAAATAAATTTTTTCGATTTTTTGCATTTTTTTGCATACCTACCCCTATCAAATTTTGAAAATTTTTTGAAAAATTTAAAATCTCAAAATTTTATTTTTAATCGATTGTGGGCATTAATATTGGTATAAAACTGTTATTCAAAACATAATATGAGAGTTATTTTAGCAGTAAGGCCGAAAAAACTCCAATAATTTGACTTTAAACTCAAAATTTCAGACTAAAAACTCTTATAACTTGCTCAAAATTGAACCGATTTTCATGTCGAATGTCTTTTTAATTATGGTTTACCCTCTAGGTTAATTTGGCATTTAAATTTTAGAAAATAAATTTTTTCGATTTTTTGCATTTTTTTGCATACCTACCCCTATCAAATTTTGAAAATTTTTTGAAAAATTTAAAATCTCAAAATTTTATTTTTAATCGATTGTGGGCATTGATATTGGTATAAAACTATTATTCAAAACGTAATATGAGAGTTATTTTAGTTGCAAGGCCGAAAAAACTCAAAAAAATTGACTTCAAACTAAAAATTTCAGACTAAAAACTCCTATAACTTGCTCAAAATTGAACCGATTTTCATGTCGAATGTCTTTTTAATTATGGTTTACCCTCTAGGTTAATTTGGCATTTAAATTTTAGAAAATAAATTTTTTCGATTTTTTGCATTTTTTTGCATACCCACCCCTATCAAATTTTGAAAATTTTTTGAAAAATTTAAAATCTCAAAATTTTATTTTTAATCGATTGTGGGCATTAATATTGGTATAAAACTGTTATTCAAAACATAATATGAGAGTTATTTTAGCAGTAAGGCCGAAAAAACTCCAATAATTTGACTTTAAACTCAAAATTTCAGACTAAAAACTTTTATAACTTGCTCAAAATTGAACCGATTTTCATGTCGAATGTCTTTTTAATTATGGTTTACCCTCTAGGTTAATTTGGCATTTAAATTTTAGAAAATAAATTTTTTCGATTTTTTGCATTTTTTTGCATACCTACCCCTATCAAATTTTGAAAATTTTTTGAAAAATTTAAAATCTCAAAATTTTATTTTTAATCGATTGTGGGCATTAATATTGGTATAAAACTGTTATTCAAAACATAATATGAGAGTTATTTTAGCAGTAAGGCCGAAAAAACTCCAATAATTTGACTTTAAACTCAAAATTTCAGACTAAAAACTTTTATAACTTGCTCAAAATTGAACCGATTTTCATGTCGAATGTCTTTTTAATTATGGTTTACCCTCTAGGTTAATTTGGCATTTAAATTTTAGAAAATAAATTTTTTCGATTTTTTGCATTTTTTTGCATACCTACCCCTATCAAATTTTGAAAATTTTTTGAAAAATTTAAAATCTCAAAATTTTATTTTTAATCGATTGTGGGCATTAATATTGGTATAAAACTGTTATTCAAAACATAATATGAGAGTTATTTTAGCAGTAAGGCCGAAAAAACTCCAATAATTTGACTTTAAACTCAAAATTTCAGACTAAAAACTCTTATAACTTGCTCAAAATTGAACCGATTTTCATGTCGAATGTCTTTTTAATTATGGTTTACCCTCTAGGTTAATTTGGCATTTAAATTTTAGAAAATAAATTTTTTCGATTTTTTGCATTTTTTTGCATACCTACCCCTATCAAATTTTGAAAATTTTTTGAAAAATTTAAAATTCAAAATTTTATTTTTAATCGATTGTGGGCATTGATATTGGTATAAAACTATTATTCAAAACGTAATATGAGAGTTATTTTAGTTGCAAGGCCGAAAAAACTCAAAAAATTTGACTTTAAACTCAAAATTTCAGACTAAAAACTCTTATAACTTGCTCAAAATTGAACCGATTTTCATGTCGAATGTCTTTTTAATTATGGTTTACCCTCTAGGTTAATTTGGCATTTAAATTTTAGAAAATAAAATTTTTCGATTTTTTGCATTTTTTTGCATACCTACCCCTATCAAATTTTGAAAATTTTTTGAAAAATTTAAAATCTGCAAAATTTTATTTTTAATCGATTGTGGGCATTAATATTGGTATAAAACTATTATTCAAAACATAATATGAGAGTTATTTTAGTTGTAAGGCCGAAAAAACTCAAAAAATTTGACTTTAAACTCAAAATTTCAGACTAAAAACTCTTATAACTTGCTCAAAATTGAACCGATTTTCATGTCGAATGTCTTTTTAATTATGGTTTACCCTCTAGGTTAATTTGGCATTTAAATTTTAGAAAATAAATTTTTTCGATTTTTTGCATTTTTTTGCATACCTACCCCTATCAAATTTTGAAAATTTTTTGAAAAATTTAAAATCTCAAAATTTTATTTTTAATCGATTGTGGGCATTGATATTGGTATAAAACTATTATTCAAAACGTAATATGAGAGTTATTTTAGTTGCAAGGCCGAAAAAACTCAAAAAAATTGACTTCAAACTCAAAATTTCAGACTAAAAACTCCTATAACTTGCTCAAAATTGAACCGATTTTCATGTCGAATGTCTTTTTAATTATGGTTTACCCTCTAGGTTAATTTGGCATTTAAATTTTAGAAAATAAAATTTTTCGATTTTTTGCATTTTTTTGCATACCTACCCCTATCAAATTTTGAAAATTTTTTGAAAAATTTAAAATCTCAAAATTTTATTTTTAATCGATTGTGGGCATTAATATTGGTATAAAACTGTTATTCAAAACATAATATGAGAGTTATTTTAGCAGTAAGGCCGAAAAAACTCCAAAAATTTGACTTTAAACTCAAAATTTCAGACTAAAAACTCTTATAACTTGCTCAAAATTGAACCGATTTTCATGTCGAATGTCTTTTTAATTATGGTTTACCCTCTAGGTTAATTTGGCATTTAAATTTTAGAAAATAAATTTTTTCGATTTTTTGCATTTTTTTGCATACCTACCCCTATCAAATTTTGAAAATTTTTTGAAAAATTTAAAATCTCAAAATTTTATTTTTAATCGATTGTGGGCATTAATATTGGTATAAAACTATTATTCAAAACATAATATGAGAGTTATTTTAGTTGTAAGGCCGAAAAAACTCAAAAAATTTGACTTTAAACTCAAAATTTCAGACTAAAAACTCTTATAACTTGCTCAAAATTGAACCGATTTTCATGTCGAATGTCTTTTTAATTATGGTTTACCCTCTAGGTTAATTTGGCATTTAAATTTTAGAAAATAAATTTTTTCGATTTTTTGCATTTTTTTGCATAATTACCCCTATCAAATTTTGAAAATTTTTTGAAAAATTTAAAATTGCAAAATTTTATTTTTAATCGATTGTGGGCATTAATATTGGTATAAAACTATTATTCAAAACATAATATGAGAGTTATTTTAGTTGTAAGGCCGAAAAAACTCCAAAAATTTGACTTTAAACTCAAAATTTCAGACTAAAAACTCTTATAACTTGCTCAAAATTGAACCGATTTTCATGTCGAATGTCTTTTTAATTATGGTTTACACTCTAGGTTAATTTGGCATTTAAATTTTAGAAAATAAATTTTTTCGATTTTTTGCAATTTTTTGCATACCTACCCCTATCAAATTTTGAAAATTTTTTGAAAAATTTAAAATCTCAAAATTTTATTTTTAATCGATTGTGGGCATTAATATTGGTATAAAACTATTATTCAAAACATAATATGAGAGTTATTTTAGTTGTCAGGCCGAAAAAACTCAAAAAATTTGACTTTAAACTCAAAATTTCAGACTAAAAACTCTTATAACTTGCTCAAAATTGAACCGATTTTCATGTCGAATGTCTTTTTAATTATGGTTTACACTCTAGGTTAATTTGGCATTTAAATTTTAGAAAATAAATTTTTTCGATTTTTTGCATTTTTTTGCATACCTACCCCTATCAAATTTTGAAAATTTTTTGAAAAATTTAAAATCTCAAAATTTTATTTTTAATCGATTGTGGGCATTAATATTGGTATAAAACTATTATTTAAAACAT